>CM060126.1:29966551-30086551 GCA_030522415.1 Channallabes apus
TTTAATGATATCAGGGCGTTTTCCATTTAAATTTGAAAGTAGCTTATCGTCTCTTCCTGTGAGCCGATTGCAGTGAAACAAAGCCTACGGTATCCTGTATGTTTCCTCAAGCTCAGCTAAATACACCTGTGAAAACACCATTAAGATTTGTTTAGTAGTTTTTACGTGATGCACAAACAAACAGACAGACAATCAGACAGACAAGAATTCCAAAAACCATCTTGATGTGTTCTATTATTCATCTTACAGTACATCTCCTCAACAAAAAGAAATTCTGCAAATATCTTCAATGTACAGTACGGACACGCCGACTTTACAGTTTTATTATATATATATATATATATATATATATATATATATATATATATATATATATATATATAGTATAGACAGAAGATGGGACAATATTTTTTCAGTTTTCTGTCTAGTGCTTGTGTTTATTTGAGGATGGATTATCTTATGCACAAGCGTAAGGATCGTACATTAAACTATGGCTACAATTCTGGAACCGAACAGATGTTCTTCAATCATAATTCATCTGTACATCCCACCTGTAGATTTTTATTACAAAATTAGTCAATTCCCCTTTTGCTGTAACTGTACACGGTACGTAGCAAACTGAAAGCAGACTAAGCACTAACGCTGCATGACATGCAGAGAATCACTGTGTATTTTATCAAGACTTCACCCCCCTACCCGCACTGCCGCAAACGCCGTCGACACTAAGTCTCAAACAAAGCCATAAACCTAATGAATTATACATTTTATCTTCATGATCTATGCACCAAGATCTTTCTTGACATCCCGATCCATAAACCAATCATCTCTCTTATTCCAATTAAAAGCGGTCATAGATAAAGTATTATATCTGTTCACGTATCAATGTACAGAATCACATAATTTCTGAAACTGTAGTCATGACAACCTCGTTCGGTCAGGGCCGAGAGACGGATAGTCTGAATAGGTTTCCCGCGGTGTGTTGCGTTTGCATTCATTTACACCTTTGTGTCATGTCTTAGGGTTGTGTTCGGAGATGAGTTACGGTTTGCTGAGGAGTTCATAAAAAGATCATGTCTTAAACAGTAGCCTAGTCCTTGTGTTCCACTGTTTCTACTGTAATATAGTGTTGTCCTGTCATAATTGTAAGATTTTTTAAATCACTCTGCATTTCAAATTCATGACCTTGATTTAGTAGATTAACAACCATATCAAATTGCTCACACAGATTATTAGCTGTTTCATGAATATATGAAAAATATATATTTTATCGCTTCTCGAGTCACAGCTGCTACTCACAACAGCAGATACAACGATTTTCATTTAGATTTGAATTAATAGACCAAATAAAATAACTACAAAAAAAGATAAAAACATCCAATTTACTGTAATAGAAGCCCAGTCCATTAATGTGGGCGAAAGTTATATTATGAAATGGATATAGATATGAGACGGATGAGAACAAGAGGATGGAAGTAGATTACAATGCAGTTTAATGTTTTTAATAAGGAGAGAGTCAAACTAATCCAAAACAGAATCAAAACTTGTGATGCAAAAACAGGCAGAGGGTCAAAGTGAGTGTAGCATCCCAGAGTGTTCTAGTGTCTGTTTAGTGCCTGGATTGTACTGAATGCGTACTCTGTTTTCCTCCCATATTCCAAAGACATACAGGTTGGACGCCTGGGCTCGTATTCACAAAGCTTCTTAAGCCTAAAAGTTGCTCCTAGTAAGGAAGCTCTAAGAAGATTTGCACAGTACACAAGCCATCCATTCATTGTCTATACCACTTTCCCTGTGTTGGGGGTGGGGGTGGTGGGGTGTGTCATTGGGGGGTCTGGATACACAGACCTTAGGGTATCAGAAAAGGTACACAATCTGGATGTAAACCTCAACCCATGATATTTTCTTAGAATTTCCCCTTAAATTTAGGACTAAATCTGAGCAAAGATAAAAAGGATTCATGAAACATCTTACGTCCTAAAAACATGAATTCTATAGCAGAGGACAAAATGGCGGAAAGAAGAAATATTCTCCAAACACTGAATGTGAAGCTAAAAATAAACACTGCTCTTCTGTCCAATTTGGTTTTCTTGTTCTTCCTTTCATCTCTCTTGAATTGTTGGCTACATACCATCCAAAAGCACAACTTAAATAGACTGTCAATCATGTAAATTGGTAAAATCTGAATCATTTTGCTCCCATCAATCTGAAATAGATCACAGGTAATAAACTCAGTACAGTAAATAAATGTAAGAACTTAAATATAGTAACTACTGGGTGGAAATTGGTTGCTTCAAAAGTAGACATATTTTCAGCATCTGGCTGTTTTAATTAACTTTAAGATATTTAGCCTATAACAGAAACTTTGCATAACGTAGTTATACAATCTCTTCTATTAAGTCTATTGTCATATATTCTATTTATGGCGGTGCGGTGGTGTAGTGGTTAGTACTGTCGCCTTGCACCTCCAGGGTCTGGGTTCGATTCCCGTCTCTGTGTGCATGGAGTTTGCATGTTCTCCCCGTGCTTGGTGGGTTTCCTCCGGGTACTCCGGTTTCCTCCCACAGTCCAAAGATATGCAGATTAGGCTAATTGGCGTTCCTAAGTTGACCATAGTGTGTGTGTGTGTGTGTGCTCTACGATGGATTGGCACGCTGTCCAGGGTGTACCCTGCCTCATGCCCTGACTCTCCTGGGATAGGCTCCAGGTCCCCGCGACCCTACAGTAAATACAGGATAAAGCGTTATAGAAGATGAATGAATATATTCTATTTTTACAGAGAGCGCATTTTAAGACCTTTACAGATTTTTTATCAATTAATCACAGTCCTTGATTTGCTGCATCATCCCTAACAACGGGGTCAACCACACCTCCTCAAGAAGATAAGGGTTTTTGTACTTTTCATTACTCTCCTTGCTCTGAGAAGTATCCTAAATCACTTTTAGTCTGGGACTCCCAGCTAGGACTTTTTAGGCTAAGATAGGAGCTCTCTGAGAGAATTCTAAGAAGTGTTGTAAATGCAGGCCCTGGTGTTTCCAAATCTTAGCTACATGTAGGAGTTAAATACATATATATGTTTAAATTGATTTCATGCACCAGCAAAGCAATGGAATCTAAATTTCCCCTGCATATTGCTGTATTCTTTAAACTAAATCTGCGGACATTAGTCACAAATATAACTCTTTGTTTAATCTAATTAGTAAGTAAATACACTCTCTGTGTACTGTATCTCTTTAGTGCTTCAAATATCCATAGCTGCATCTCTATTCAGATTTAAACCCAAAGGTGGGTAAACTGTAAGGCACCTCATTCTAGCACACAAATTCATCGTATATTAGCTGCATACAGTATGTGACCACTTGCCCACAAGAAACTACCAACACCACAATTTAGGACAAAATCTTAGTAAAGATAAAAATGATTCACGAAACATCTCATCCCTAAAAATAGCTCCTAAGGTAAAAATTGTTAAGTGTAGAGAGGAGGACTTTTAAGAGGCTTAAGAGTTTCTATAGAAGAGGACAAAATGGTGGAAAGAAGAAATATTCTCTAAACACTGAACGTAAAGCTAAAAGTAAACACTGCTCTTCTGTCTAATTTGGTTTTCTTGTTGTTTTACTTCCTTCCATCTCTCTTGGATTGTTGGCTACAGACCATCCAAATGTGGACCTTAAACAGACTGTAATCATGTAAACTGGTAAAAGCTGAGACATTTTGCTCCTATAAAAATAAAATCAGTATGATAAATAAATGTAAAAACTTAAATATACTAATTACTGTGTGGAAATTGGTTGCTTCAAAAGTATTTCAACATTTGGCTCTTTTAATTTAAGATGTTTAGCCTATAACAGAAACTTTGCATAAAGTAGCCTGTAGTCATGATTATATAATTTCTTTATATACAAACATTATGATTTCACTATCTATTCTACAGTATTTTCACAAAGAGCGCATTTCAAGACCTTTACAGAGGTCAGAGGCAATTTTTTATCAACCAATCACAGTCCTTGAATCGCTGCATCATCCCTAGCAACGGGGTCGACCACGCCTACTCACTAAGATAAAGTTTTTTGTACTTTCCTTACTCAGAGTTGCTCTAAGACGTTTTCTAAATCACTTTTAGTCTAAGACTCCCAGCTAAGAATTGTTAAGCTAAGGCATTGTGAATATGCCCCTGAATTTGTTTGGAACATATTATCTGTTCATTTCCAAATATTTGTATTCGAGGTGGCACGGACGCCTCGTGCCTCCGGGGAGGGTTTTTGAATCTTGTCTTTCCTCCAGGTATGCTGGTTTCCTCCTACGGTCCAAACACATGCAGTGTAGGCTGATTGGTGTTTCAGTATTGATTATGCCTGAGTCAATGTGCTTTTGCTCCGCAGTGGGTTGAGGTTTACATCCAGATTGTGTCCCTTTTCTGATACCCTAAGGTCTGTGTAGGCTCCAGACCCCCCAATGATACACCCCACCACCCCCACCACAGGAAAAGTGGTATAGACGATGGATGGATGGATGGATGGATGGATGGATATTTGTATTTGATTATTGAACAGTACTGTGAAAATTTTGAGCCATCCCTTATTATTTATATTCTGCTTCAAAAATGAGACAGTGAGTAGAATGTGCAAGGGGTAGCTAAGTGGTTAAGGCATTAGACTATGGTCTCAGGTTCAAACCCTGCCACCACTGAATTGCCCCTGTTGGGCCCTTAACTATCAATTACTCATGTAAATACACTAATGTAAATGTTACATACTGTACATGTAAATAGAATTTAGTAATTCTAACAAGCCAATAGTTATATTTAAGTCAATATTTGGTATGATCACAGGTATTCTTCAGCACAGCCTGAATGCTCGGAGGCAAGCTTTCTTGTAATTTCTTTAAGCCTTTTGTTCCATTAACTTTGAAGATGATCCTACATCACTTCAATAATATTGAGATCCGGGCTTTAGGAAGTCTTGAGCTCTAGTCCAAAACCAAGGTATGCATTGACTGCATTGGTGGTGTGTTTGAACTATTCCTCAAGCCTACATTCAAAATACTAAAAAGTTCCCAAGCAAAATATGAAGAAATAAGCGGTGTCTCAAAGTACTTTTGCCCAGCAGCATATTGACCACACCCACACCCATACCTTATATTTCAAGAGTTGAAGGTATTTCTGATGCAGTCTCCCTCTATCTGAATTTATGTGAATGTTAAACCGTTACCATTGCAAATACAATATCATGAATCAAAGAAAATTATAATGTCTCAATAACAAAAGTAATGTTGTTGGACCAGCGCTGCATTTAGTGGCTGGGGTTTGAGGATAAGCTGGGAATCAAACCCGGGTTTTATATATATATATATCTATACACACAGTATCAGGGTTTGACATTAACTTTTTTTTCAGACTTTTTACTCGCCACAATTTTCTCACCAGAAAATGGCAGTTTTTTCTTCCCCATGATACGTTAATGTTTATTATATCTAGATTTACTTATAAATGACAGCATACACTGTATCACTATAGTAGTAGTCAAGTATTCAGTACTGTTAAGATCCCAATATAAAAACATGTAAACATGAACAGTATATTCTGCTTATTGAACTTAAATTCAAGCCTCTTACCACATGACATTGAAAAATAACAGATTCAGTCCAACTGAACTCATTCTGATATTAAAAATACAGCAACTCAGAACATTTATCATGTTAGTGTGTTGTGTCCTATTATCAGGTATTATTATTCATTATGGATTATTATATCAGAATCCTGAGTTAGGACAATGGACTCTGGTCTATCTTGTAGTGTTGACTCTTTATAGTGAAGGTAATTCAATCAATTGATGAATTTTATATCATTCAACATGAAATCTAAATAGAGTTTAATAGTGATTACTTTTATATATAATCAGTAAATAACCTGCGAAAGGGGTAAAACATTCTCATCCTGTAGAGAAGCAATAGGCCTTTAAGGAAATGATACACACACACCAAACAGGAAGTAAAAGTGTGTGTGTGTGTGTGTGTGCGCGCAATGCATGTGTGAGAGAGATATTAAATGTCCTCATTACATTCATGCGTGTTTTATGTGTGTAATATTACGTTGCAATGCGTTTATTATATCGGATGACTTTAGAGAAAACTACAACAAAAATATATCGTCATACCAAAGAATAAACTACCCGGCAAAGTGGCCAGTGAGACTAAAGTTATTACCCCCCCACAGCCCAATTTTACCCACATTTGGCGGGTGGGCGGGTGCCAATGTCAAACCCTGGTGCATATATATACAGTATATGTTTCAATGAGAAAGTCTTTGATATATTTGAACTCTATACTCCCGGTGAAACGTCCATGGGATGCTGATGACACCATGTTTAGGAAAGCCTGATGTGCAGGAACAACTGTTCTCTGTTGAATTCTATTGAAGAGATCTACTAGAGATGGAAAATAATTTCCCAACAGGGACACGCTACGGAAAAAAAAAAAAAAGTATCCCTAGAGCATTTTCTTTGAAGAGTGAACTCTGCCTCTGAGCTAAAGTCAGTGGCTGGAGAGGTGAAACTCATCAAAACTACAAATGAAGGGCCCATTTCAGCTCTGAACATGGTGACTGATGGACTCGGTGACTTTAATCTGAGCCGAGGTCTTTCTGCCTCTGTCTAATCTTTATTTTAGCCTCAGCTTAAAGGCCAGCCTGCACAGTCACTGCCACCGACTGATGGATATAAGAGATGAAAGTCTTCAGCTAAGAGTTTGGTGGGCTTCCTGACTGAATGGGGCCAACATACACACACACACACACACACACACACACATGAACACAAGCACACACTAAGATGGATTAGATGAGCGGCGACGGAGAATTGAATAAATTCAATGAAAGCATGTGAGGGAAGCTTAGCGCTTTTTCAGGACTGAAAATATGAGGACGAGATAAAGAGCGAAGGAGAGAGTCGGCGTCGGCAAGAATAACAAAGAGGTGGAAAAAAGGGTGGAAAGAGCAAGCGCGTGAGAGCATGTTGCGTGCGATACAGTATGTGTGTTGCGCTTGTGTGTGCACGCGTGCCCAGCTGTGATCGGTCTTCAAGGTGAGAGTGTGCGAGTCCATAAATATTTCAGCATACTGGAACCTTCACCCACAGAGGGGGAGGAAAGATAGCAACATTCATTCCAACACTGCATCCCATCAGAGAGAGAGAGAGAGAGAGAGAGAGAGAGAGAGAGAGAGAGAGAGATGAGTAATGTCTCAGACAAAACACTGCCTCCAGAAACATACAGCGCAGGAAGCCTTGAATCTGCAGAGACACACAGAGACACAAGGGTGAAAAGAACAAATGTGAGAGGAGACAGACGAACAAGATCCATGACATCTGCCGAGCCTGGAACAGGAGCTGTAATTCAGCAACACGGCCAGAGAGAGAGAACAAGTCAAGGAGAGAGAAGTGAGAGGAAGATGCAAGCAAACGCACTGGGACAGAACTACAGCTCACTGCACACAACTGTGTTCCCTACAATATGATTAAACTATAAATAGACAACGGAATAACAGAAGAAAGACTCGCATCTCACTGAATCTTTTAAAGTGTATATGTGTGACTGAGGGTCTGGGGGAAGCTTCGGATGTGGACGTTTGTTTTTTTTTCTACTAGTTCTGAAAACCTTGATACCTGAAAAATGTTTGTCTTTTGTACGCATACATGTACAACAGCCGCACATACTGTACTGTACAGTCGTAACATTTCGAACATTTTCACTTCTAGTAAAAAAACAGTGCCCTGCTGTGTGTTCGTTAAACGTTTCCAAGAGATTCTTCTACGTTCGGTTTCCATAAAACATAGCGTTACACACCGGTGACTCGTGCGTGTGATACCCAGTGTGTATTTGTAACTTGATTATAGTCCAAGTTTACGCCCAGTAATCCCTAAACGGTCCTGCAGTTTGCTCTTGAAATACATTTTCTTTGCAACATTGCTTTTAAATCTACAGGGTGGGGCATTTATATGGACACACCTTAATAACATGAGAACGGATGGTGATATTAACTTCCTGTTTGTGGCACATTAGTATATGTGAGGGGGGAAAACTTTTCAAGATGGGTGGCGACCAAGGTGGCCATTTTGAAGTCGGCCATTTTGGATCCAACTTTTGTTTTTTCAATATGAAGAGGGTCATGTGACATATCAAACGTATTGGGAATTCCACAAGAAAAGCAATGGTGTGCTTGGCTTTAACGTAACTTTATTCTTTCATGAGTTATTTACAAGTCTCTGACCACTTATAAAGCAGTTATTAGCAGTTTGCTAACTGTAGCATGGGAGATGGGTGGTCTCGTAGGGAGTCTTGCATTGAAATCTGCTGCAGTGACCCGGTTCACCAGACATCAACACAGAATTTCTATACACTCCTCACGTGTCATTAGTATGTAAACTGCTAATAACTGCTTTATAAGTGGTCAGAAACTTCAAAATGGCCACCATGGTCACCACCCATCTTGAAAAGTTTCCCCCCCTCACATATACTAATGTGCCACAAACAGGAAGTTAATATCACCAACCGCTCCCATTTTATTAAGGTGTGTCCATATAAATAGCCCACTCTGTACAATATCAGTCAAAAGTTTGGACACAAGTTTAGATTTTTATTATTTTTTTCCTTCGAGAACAATCCTGGATTTTTGGTAAAAAAATATGTAATAAGGCATTAATTAATAAGTAACAACAGTGGTCAGGTTAAGACAACAGTATTGTCAAGTGCATTAACAACTCCTATGATGAAACTGTCTCTCGTGAAGACCATACCAGGAAAGCAAGACCAAAACCTACCTCTGCTCCCGAGGAGAAGCTCATTTAGAGTCACCAGACACAGAAATCACCAATTAACAACCAGCACCTCATATTAGAGTCGTTATGAAGGATTTACAGAGCATAAGAAGTAGGCGGCTTTCAATATCAACTGTACAAAGGAGATTATTGGAAGCCGTCAGCATTGTTTTACAGTTTAAAAAGAAATAACGAAAAAAGACAGTGGAATTAGACGGTCCAAACTTTTGACTGGTAATGTACTGAAAGCCTGTTTTTTTTTATTGTTTGTTTGGTTGGTATTTGCCTGTACTTGGAAATAAATGTGGAAAAGAAAGGAATAAAGAAAAGAATAATTATAATTATAATAATAATAATAAAAAGAACCTTCGCGCTTGTCCTAGTATACTGTATTAAGAATGATATGTACCCAAACAGAGAGACAGATAGACAAAGCGGTACATTTATACATTTTCACTTTGCTACCAAATACTCCAATAATAACTTGAAGTTACCATGGCAACTTTATGATATTTTTTTTCTAACAGCACAGAGAAGGCCAGAAAGAAGATAAAAGCAATTAAGGAAGATTAAAGAGTGATTAAATGTGTGGTTGATGGAAGATGGTGTAGAGTGAAATGAAATAAAAAAAAAACAAAATGTACAGTAAAATAAATATAGTCAAGAAGTACAGTACCGTAGAAGAAAAAAAGAGAGAGAGATGGACAGCATGATGATGTTGGAGACAGGGCTTGTCTTACTAATGCTGGTCTAAATCTATACATACTGTAAATATACTTCATGTACTAGTATACTGTACATATGGAAAGAAATAACCCTCAGCTTAAATTGCCATATACTGTATATTACGCATTACAATATGAATCAATGAAAGTACTTCAGCACACCTACAGTAGCTGGTAAGTAAAAGCCTTTAGTTTTAACTAACACACACATGCATGCACACACACACACACACACACACACACACACACACACACACACATACAGAGCAGTGGTAAAATGTCGACAAGCAGAAATGTAAATATGTAAGCTGCCATGAAATATAAAATCTTGTTAAATTCACAAACAGACTAAGTAACGATAGAAATGTTCAAGTAAGAACAAGGAAAACTTGAGACGCTTCTACAGATGAATCCAAATGAGCCTATCAATTCTAATTCCATCAATGCTGATCAGCCATCCACATCAAGTGCTTCAGTATTAAGGCAGTTTGAATAATGAAAGTTTGATGAATAGGACATAAATTTGGTTTTACATCTGGATGGGTTGGGTATAAATAAGTTAGCCAAGCTCCTTCTGTTTCATGGAAAAATTAAAAATAAAATAATAATAAAAATAATAATAATAAATAAGGCTTAATGTTTGCCACTTGTATATTATTTATTTGCCATTAATAAATGGTTGAAATGGATTTTCCAAAATATTGAAGAAGGACTTTAACAATGTGTAATGGTGAATGTGATGAGGCAGGACGCATTTGCGAAAAAACATTATCGTTATTTGGGTGAATGCAAAAAGAAAAATAGCATGGCTAACAATAGTTAAAAAAAGAAAAAAACTGACGAGAATCAAAACCTGTGGCTAATATATGAGGTAGTATCAACGATGTTCGAGATTAGCTCTGTTTACAAGTATATATTATTATAAATAATATATACAGTGGAACCTTGGATTACGAGTATAATTCATTCTGGAAGCGGGCTCGTATATCAAAACACTTCGTAAACTAAAGGCGCTATGTGTGTGTGTGTGTGTGTGTGTGTGTGTGTGTGTGTGAAGCTAAAGTAACCGGAGATGAGGAATTAGACCCCCTCCATCTTCTCGTCTTACACAGTAACCCTTCTTCCTCACTTATTTGAGTTTTTCACACACACACACACACACACACACACACACACACACACACACACACACACACACACACACACACACACACACAGAAAAATTTACATGGAACAATAATAGTAATATTAACAATGACACTCGATTGAGCGACACACTAATGGAATCACTGCTATAAAGTAAAAATAAAACAAATGAACCTGCACTTTACCTTTGAAAAGAATCGCAACAGAACAGTGTTTCCATTAGAGAGAGAGAGAGAGAAAGTGCATGTGTGTGTGTGTGTGTGTGTGTGTGTGTGTGTGCGTGCGTGCGTGCGTGCGTGCGTGCGTGTGAAAGACGAAGGGAGGAGGTAAGGAGGTGTGGGAGCTCTGGTCATCATCAATCAATCTATTAATCTATCAATCTTTAAACATTAAATTATATCTCAACCATTATACATTATTATAAATTATACGTTGCGTTGGATTAAAATCTGTCATCCATACACTACACATCATCCTGTGAATAAGAATGCTCTCTAAAACCTACAAAGCTGAGAAGTCAAATTCACCAATTCAGGTAACCTGGTGAACTAAAGTGATAGGAGACAGATAGTCATTTGACACCTGCATTACAGCTGTCACGCGAACTGGTCATGCCCCTAATTCCCCCTAGTTTTACAGATTAATGTAATTACAACTGATGATTTCCATTTTAAAAATGTCAAATCTAGCTATGAAGACAAAATGTGTTTTTTTTTTTGTTCCAGGCTGCAAACATGTTACACAAAAATTGATGAAAATAATAACCATTTGGAATTAGCACTAGAGCTGTGAATCAAAGTGAGACGCGTCGGTTCAACGATTTTTGGGCATTGCTGTTTTCTATTGGATTTAATTCAACAGCAATAAAGGTTATTATCCGAATTGTTGCAAGCAGCTAAATTTATTACACCTTGTGAAGTACTAAAACTATTTAGTGTTTTTAAGTAATTACTTAAAAACGATAATTACTTACCGTTTAACAAACGGTGAGGGTCCTCCACTAGGGGGCACTATGCCCGGAGTCTTGTTATTGTAGTTTTTAGTTTGTACAGTACGTAGACGTACGTTGTTCTAGGAAACTGGGTCGAGTATTATTTATACTTGCAGTAAGTTATGTCATGTGGGCTTTTTGTTTTGTTAAGTCTGGCTAAGTTGGCTCTTTGAGCCACCTGTTGTTGATGATTAGTGAAGCTGGATTGAGTTGTCTAGGATTATTCTGCGTTCGTGTGTTGGTTTAAAAGGCGATATGCATCGACAGTAGAAAAACTGATCACAACCCCTTCGATTGGTTGACGAAATGACAAAAGAGCGGCTCAATTTATGCGCTGAAATGCCCCCCCTGCCATGGATTACCCCCCCCCCCTTACATAATCACTATAAATATTATATTAGAACATTTTTTTTGCAGGTATATATAACTTCAACATTACAATATAATAATGGATGACATTATATACTTTTCTTTTCCCACGTGAGTCAGTCCGCGTCAATCGTGCTCTTTAACCAATCAGATGTGACCTCGCCATTTCAACCAATCATAACCCGACAGGAGCGCAGGCTTAATCCTGTTTACAGGAAATAAACCTGCTACCGAGCAGGTTCAAGCTTACGGATATATTACTACAGTATGACAGCAAATGCGAGATCCAAGATGAGGACAAATCCACAACAATCAAATCCAGCTAACTGAGTTAGCGACGTACGAAGAACGGACCCCTGTTTAGGTTCATTATGCTTTGAGTCATGGAGCTGTATTTGTTAAATGTACTAGTTACGTTGTTCAGTGTTTGGTGTAAGTACTGTTTTGTGTGTCTCCAGTGTTTGTGTAGCTCCTTGTATGTTTAGCTCTTGTGTGTTTAGCTTCTTGTATGTCTAGGTCCCAGTAGGTTTCGTTATTTGTCTGTTTTGCCTTTAGTATGAATTAGCTGCTACTGGCTTTAGCCTCTAGTATGGATTAGCCACTTGTGTTCGTTCCCCAAGTAATTTAGATACTAACACTCGTAGATACTAACCCGCTTAGATCATCCATGTCTATGATAACCAGATTAGCTACAAACCCCACTAACTACTAACCCGTTCAGTCATTAGTCTCTAGTCTCGTTCCGTCTTGTTTAGGTTCAGCTCCATGTGTGTTTTGTCCCGCTCTTCCACATTGGTTACGCTAAAGAGCCTATGTTACGCTCAAGACTCTGTGTTTATTGTTTGAGTTTCTTTGTTTGTTTATGTTCTTTATTATTTGTTTTGTTTGTAAATAAAAAGACTCTATTTACCATCACACCCTCTGCGTCTATGCCTGCCCTTTAAGCCCACGGCAACAACGGCCAATATACCACCATTCGTGACATAAACATGGAAAAGCTCTGTAACTTGCGTTGCTTGTTTAAATGTCATGTCTTTTACAAAGTAATTATTTTATTTCCTATAGGGGGCGGTATTGCACCAACCACCTATTAACTCAAAAGAAGAAGAAAAAGCGCTAATCTTGCAATGCAATATCATTATGCTAGTACTTTGTAAAACATTTGGGCTGTTTGTATATCCTGCAAAAGCTGTGGGATATTTTTCACAGAATTTGTCATTTTCGACCATTTAACAATTTTCAGAAGTGCAAATCGAACCTAAAACAGAAAATTGACCCATTTAAACCAACATTAATAACACATCATTATGTGAAACACAGTAGTGGATGAATAAACATGAATGAGGTAGATTACTTTTTCAATGCCTTTTGAGGAAAAAAAATTGCAGTAAATAGCCTGAGCACACATCATGCAATCAAAGTACAAATTAAACAAAGGGACAAATGGCTGAACCATTTGACAGAAACTGTGTGTGTGTGTGTGTGTGTGTGTGTGTGTGTTTGAATAAAAGAACTGGATAATTACAAGCACATTGCATGATTACAGACCTAAAATGCTTGCCTGATTAAAAAAGCATAAATGGTGTTTTTGTGAACATCTCTGTATGTGTATTTATAACAGTTCTATGGCTATGATGAGCCGCTGTGGTATAAAGCACAACGATAGTAAATTATATAACAGTAAGGTACAGGAGGTACAGGAGGTAAAATCAGAGTTGATATAAGACCAACTAGACCTACAGAATGGTAACAAATTTGGTGTAGAGTAAAACCTTTTTATCTTTTTCATTCAGTCGGACGGCCAGACGGCACCTTTCAACGTCTACATTCATAGCATTACAGGTAATTGCAGAGGATAATATAAAATATAATCAGAAACAAATAAAACTTTTACACATAAACTAACCGACATTTAAAAATGTCATGATTGTCATGAGAGTCAAATTCTGATTGCTTTATTTGTTTTGATCTGTTTACCAAAATCTTGTAAGATTTGCATTACGATCCATGCATAGTTTCCCAACAATATTGTGTGAAATCCACAGTATTGAATAGTAACACCAAAGACAAACAATGTTAAATGTCATCTAATAGCAAAAAATGAACTGGGGATAAATTTTCATTTCCAAACGCCTCCTGACTATTTGCATTCACTCACAACTGCCATGATGAAAAATGGCTCGACGGTTTGTTGTTTTTTATTGTGGAAAGAAAAAGGCCGAGATATTTTTTAAGTAAATCCGGTTAAATCAGTCCAGCGGGAACATATGCTTAGACTGGGAATATGTTAACGGTTTTTAGGTACTTTCGTGTGGTCGCTTTATTCCTTAGGTAGGAATATATTAGGAATATATGAAAGGCATTCAAGTCAAGTTTTTATTATGCAGAATAACAGAAATTTAGCTTTATTTACTTGAATAACTCTATACAATCCTGTACTGCACTAATGCACTTATCCTAACGTTCCCCTAGTGCTTGGATAACATCAAGATAGAAAATCCTTAGCACGCCAGAGCCATGATCAGCATTCCTGGCCTTCCATGTGAAAATGTTCCTTTAACTCACTCCAGATTAGCAATCTTGTGTGCCAGGGGAAGGCAGAGATCTCTTCAAGTTCCCATCATGCACATACCTTCCAGAAATGCAGGTGTGCGCAAATGATTGTGTGTACAGTTCCCACAGACAGATGTGTCTCTTTCACAAGTTGACAACTAGAATGATTCATATACCGCCTCCTTTAAAATGTTTGCACTACACAAATGTTTACTCGCGGCTACCGTACTGCGTGTTCTTTAAATCAGTCGTTTTTATGTCATTTTTCTGCTCAAGAAACAAGAAGTTCTAGTTTTACATTTACATTTACACATATGCATTTGGAAGATGCTCTTATATAAAGCGACTTACAAGAGTGCTTTGAAGTTTCCATCATTGCATATACCTTTACACTGTTTTACTTGAAAGCCTATATATACTGTATATAAAAATGTCTAATTAAAAAATTTAAACAGACCTCTGTCTGAGCTGAACCATGTGCTACTGACAGACAGCAATAAAAGCTGTTAATCTCATAAGGACGACTTACCCAGTAAAATTAATATTGCCTGCTCTGTTGTGCAATAAATAGGCTCAGAATATTAACTATTAATCATGCACACAGATGAGAGATGACTTTACAGATGAAAAATCCCATTGCATGATGAAGTAAAGCTTTTCCCCCCCTTTGATTATACATCTTCCTGTTTGGAACACCTGATCGGTTCAAAGTGACTCACATATCTAGTGTACCCATCTGACGAGTTTTGATAGACGTAATAATCGCGCATGTGCTGAATTTCAAATATGTGCCTTGTTTATCAAGATGGATATGAAGGGATTTATGCGTAAATCATTAAATGAGCATTTGGTATTCATGAAAATCAGTACATTTGGAAGATAATGTTCGTCTTCTATTCCTGCTGCTCACTGTGTGTAAATTTCTTTATCGTCTTTAAATCATATACTTTGCATATTTCCATATGCGGATGTGCAGGAGTTTAAACAGAGCATCACAATGGGGAAGAAAGCTGATTTAAGTGAGTTTGAACGTGACATTGTTGCTGGTGCCAGACGTGCTCGTCTAAATATTTCCAAAACTGCTGATCTACTGGGATTTTCACACACAACCATCTCTAGGGTTTATATCGAATGGTCTGGAAAAGAGAAGATATCCAGTGAGTGTCAATTCTCTGAGAGACATTGCCTCAGAGGAGAATGGCCAGTTTAAGCTGATAGAAAGGCAGCAGCACCTCAAATACCTTATTGTTATTTGAGTAACTTCTTATAACTCAAGTAACTTCTCGTTACAACTGAAGAGCATTTCTAAACACACAACCTTGAACCGGACGGGCTACAGCAGAAGACGGCCACACCCAGTGCCACTTATTCTAGGAAAATATTCTCTGGTCTGATGTGTCTCGATTACAACTGCAACATTCAGATGGTAGGCTCAGAATTTGGCGTAAACAATGCTAAAAGCATGGATCTACAGTATCTTGACTTGTATCAACAATTCAGGCTGTTGGTGGTGGTAGTGTAATGGTGTCACACTTTAGGCATCATTTAAATGGCACATAGAGTATTGCTGCTGACCACGTCCATCCCTTTATGACCACAGCATAATGCACCATGTCACAAAGCTAAAATGATCTCAAACTGGTTTCTTGAACATGACAATGAGGTCACTAGACTGAAATGACTTCCACAGCTACCAGGAGACAATACAATATATCAATATATCAATATCTCTAAGGAATACAGTATATCGCATAAATCAATATCTCTAAGGAATGGTTCCAGTACCTTGGTGAATCTACTGTATGAAGAATGAAGGTACTAGTAAGCTGTACTTAATGAAGTGAACTGTGAGTGTATATTCTTTTGACCTCGTTTTTTAATTGCACTAGATGGAGGATACCAAGTTCACATCCATAATTTCTTTCAAATTCTTTGACCTTTTCAGATGCTGTGACTCTGCTGGAAATCCTGCTAAATAGTAGTTCTTTATTCACATAGACATCCTAAAGTAGTTCAACTTTAACTGCTTTGGAGAAATTCTCTCTCTTTCTTTTTTTTTGCCATTTAGAGACTATTTTCTGGTCTCTGAACTTCATCTTTTTTAAGGCTATTTTAGGGGCTCAAACAAATGCAAATCATTTGTTTCCCCCCCAGCAATTTACATGTGATTACTGTTAATCAACTATAAACACAAATATAAAGTGAAACTGCAGGTTGAAATCATTAGTTTAGCTTGGCATGATCCGAACTTTTACACATAATTCTATATGTAGATTAATAAATGAAGCCCGTCGTCTGACAACTTCAAGGAGTTAAGAGGTTAAGAGGGGAAATGTGGATAAGGTGCTGAGCAATTTATCCCTGGAAACTGCCCTAGTGATGTTCATTTTCTGCTCCATCTCAAAGCCTTTTCAGAGGGCAGGAAACCGTTCCCTAACCGTGGGACCAGCTTGACTATCATATGTAATCAGACCAACAACATGCTCTTCTGGAACTTTAAGTGACCACTCATTGCATGAAATTTTTTTTTGTTGACATTTTTGACTGAAACCCAAAGTCAAGAGTTTAAACTGTTGGCTGAGAAAGAACATCTTAAATTGCAGACATGCATACTGACCTTGCTGTAACTTTACTCTGCTGCACAGCATTTGCTCTACTTTCCATCCGAAGCATTTTGCTTATGAGATCATTTTATACGGCATTGTGCCTGGGATTAAAACTAGGTTTATTAATTAAAAAATCTAACATTCAGTAGTTGAACTCACAGTAAGGGCACATCTGAGATTACATGTATAATGCATTTCCACCAAATAGTGCACCTCAGCTTGATAAATGAAGTGACCCTATGTTGTTGCTGTTTCCATCACCAAGCAAGCCACATTTTATTTAAATGCACATGATTAATTTCAGCTCTGCTTCTTTACTAGGTAACATGTGAGTCTATTTAGGACAAACCATTAAAGATAACAGTACTGCAGCACAGTGACATTGCCTGCACAAGAATAGCAGTGTAAGGTTTCTGATATATTTTGTTTTTTGCCCACTGTTTAATTTTCTGGTTGCTGTTTATGCAGCTGCAAAACTTGAGTCCAGTCTTGAGATGTTTTCTGCACTGGTTTGGACTTATTGCCACTTCACAGAATACATGAACCAAGCTTGACAAGTGGTGATCATTTCTTCTAGAAAGCAGCCTAATTATGGGTACAATGCACCACCGACATCATTAAGTCACTAAGTTGAAATACTAATTTGCCTTTTTGATGATTTTCATTCCACATTTGACTGGATCTTGCTCTTACTTGGACTTGATCTTAACTTGACCTTAGCCTCCTTATTCTTGGTCTTGACCCGATCTTGCTTTAATTTGAACACTGTAAATTTATGAAAAGCATCTGATTTAAGGCTGACCTCAAATTTTTTTCAAATCCCACTCAGAACCCTCCCACTTTTGTTCTTAGCGAATTAATATTGTTTTTAAATATTTGGGCTCACGTGATTGGACCATTCTCAACGAGTCTTATTAACGGTCAGCAGATTTTTTTTTTTTTTTTTTTTTTTAAATTTCTTAAATTTTTGTGAAGCTGCTTTGAGACAATGACCATTGTTAAAAGCGCTATATAAATAAAATTTAATTGAATTGAATTGAATTGAATTGTTAGTTAATGTATTGAATAGTGATTGGCGATCGGATGAAGAAAGAAAAAAAGTTAAAGATCTTGGACCAGATCGACCTGATCTTCTAATTAAGTAGCAGTCAAGTGATCACGGCCGAGCTCACACTTGGTGCTTCACCAGCACTTCTCATGGCTATTTACAGGTGGCTATTAAAAGTTTAATATTTATTTTGCGCAGAAATGTAATTAATTTATTATGTTACTTATTTTATTGATTATGAGAGTCTGCAGAGTGTATTATTTTGAAAAATGATCAGATAATCGCCCATTTCTCTTCGCTTGATGCCTGATAGAATCAATCTAATGTTACAATCGAACTCTTGCTAAAATTAGTAAAAAACTAACGTCTGAAAGTGAACTTCTTTGAAAAATGATGAGACAGCAGTGGAGACTCTGAGACTGCCAACACAAAGAAAGTTATATTTAAAGGGTCTCACCTAAATGACATGTTTATTGCAAGAGATGATTCACATGAAACAACTTCAACTCTGCCAACATCCTGGATTAAACTCGAAGCGGAATGTCCTAATGTTACACACAAAAGCACTAAAAACCCTGCTTTCATTTCCAACAGCCTATCTCTGTAAAGTGGGCTTGGCTGCAGTGACAGCGACGAAAATGAAATTATGGAGCAGACTGGAGATAAGGAATGCACTTTGGGTGTCATTGTCTCCCATCAATCCTAGATAGGACCATTTTTTTATTGTGCATGTTTATTATGCTTTGTTATGAGTGCGTGATGGCTGCTTCATAGAAAATTGTATTTTATAAAACTGTTCTGTGGTGAAAAAAGTTTGGAGGATCTTTACTCTAGAGAAACAATATTGTGTAACATGAAGTTTTGGTGCATATTCTTGTTGAAACCTTTAAATCAGAGTCTTAACCCTTTTCTTCAGACTGGAGAATTGGAGCTTCAGACTCTTGCTGTGGAATTCTAATTATATTACATTAAAAGCAGTCTTCTAATTAGCTATTTGTTTTTTTAATTTGGTGTAAAGGTTTATTCTACATTTGGAAACCAACTAACATTGGGAAACTGCAAAGATGTTCTCTGGGTTTCATATATTGTTTTTCCCGAGCAATGACCGCTGGCTTTAGACAGATTGATGATACTTACAGTAAAGATTAACAGATGGATCACTCCTCAGATCATGCTTTAAAGCTTTGACCCTATGTGTTGCATTTTACCTTTTCTTCTCTCTTCCCAGTAAAATTTAGAATCCCTGTTGTGCAATGCCCTGTTGCACTTTGTAATTGTTAATAGATGTCATTATTGGGAATTTTATTAGGCAAAGAAATTCAGGAATGCTTGTTTGATCTTTGTTGCTCCAAGCAACCTCTAAATTCTATCCAGTCCATTTACCACTTGTTCAGTTTAACAGAAACCTGTTCTAAATCAATAAGGGCAATTTGCAGTTATTGTCAATGGACTTTATTCAGAGTCAACAACTTAACTTTAAATGTTCTCTTGATATTTACACTGATCAGTGTAACGTATTTGATGCATGGGTGGCACCACAAACATGGATACGGACACAAGGCATCACAGGTCTTAGGGGGGTGGCGGGGGGATTAGCAAGGATCAATTTATTTATAGGAGGAAGAACAGAAAGAAAGAGGAGTGAAGTTTGTAAAGGAGGTGTGTGCACGTGTAGATCTGGTGGCAGTGCGCTTGTGGGCACAGGCTGACGAGCAATGGCGGTGGGCCAAGGTGGGGCAGCAGCTCCTGCGTCTCCATGGGCAGTCTTCTTCCCGCTGACCTGGCCAGCCGGCCCCTCCCAGCTCCCAACTGGGCGCGGCATCAGGCGGGAGTTCCTCACGACGTCTGACGGCTGAGCAGCGTTCCCTGACACCAGCCATAATATTAAAATCACCCAGGTTTTGGGTTTCCCCAGGATTGCTGAGGCAGGCCTTTCCCCTAGGGGCACAAGTAGGATGTCTTTGGGATGTGCTGTGGTGTGTTGCACCAGGACAATGACAGGGGATCTTTTAGGCCCTGGGGTTGTGGGGTCGGGAATCTCTGGATGGAACATGTTTGTCCGATGCATCCCATGGGTGTTTGATCTGACTGGGATGTACAGTAAGGGTATTGGAGGCTGGGTTGGTAGCCTTGGGCTCTTTGCCTGCTGGGTCCTGTGTGTTGTATGCCATGGGGCACTTAGTGTTTTGATGCCTATCTATCATGACCAGCTGTGACTTTTTTCGGTGATTCGTGCTGCGTTGGCTTTTCTGTGAGTTCAGTCTGGATGGGTTGGCCTTTGGCCCTGTGGGCATGCAGTAGTCCATGATGCTGTCACCAGTTATATACTGTAGGTTGTGAGCAATGTTGCTCAGTTCATCTGTCAGTGCTCATAATGCTATAGCTGATTGGTACAGTATATACAAAAAAGTACAAATTATAAGTAGATTTTTTTCCCAGCGTACTTAAATTTTTAGAAATTCATTTCAAGCCCTAAACAGACATGTCAAAGATCGGGTTTTTAAATATCACCTGAGAATCATACTGTAACTTGATTCTGAGCATCCAGTAGCCCGTAGAGTTTTTTCAGGCATTTATTCCATATACTGTATCAACAGTAACAATAATACTTTATCAACATGAGAAATTCAACTCTTTGAAATTCTAACTCTTTACTCCATGGATTTTTCTGCTAGCATGGTGGAGGCATTGGCATTGTTAAAACGATAAAGTTTTCTGATTTCTCTGTCTCCGATTTTGTCTTTATTGAAACATTAAAAACTTCAAGAAGCAAGCTGAGACAATCGAGGCAAAACGACAGCAGGGACTGTAAACAGCGGGAGACTAACAGAAGGCATTCATGACATGGCTGTTTCCTTCACTTCAAAGGTGACAACTAGAAGTCCACAGGAGGACGGGGATGAAACGTTGTGTTTCTTGCTGAGTCTGGCCCTAAAATCATGCATATCTGCCATTTCATGTCTCAGCAGGCCAACAATTGATCTTAGCAGAGAATGGGGGATTTGTTCCTTGTTACTGTCGACACAATTACCCATAAAAGCTAGACTGTAGGTATTTGCGAGAGGCTGTAGAAAAGATTTACAGCAAACATTTGCACATCTTAGGACAAAACCAATCAGCTTTAAATGGACTCCGGTGTTCTAAGAGCATGTACTCTTTACTACTATTAATTAATTCTTTAGTTTAACTACTTCCTTTATCAAGCTACAACAAGTGGCTATTTTATGAGAATAATATTATGACAGGCTGAATAATTGTAGCATACAGTACATCTCACATGAAGTCAGATTGATTCAAGTAAGGTGTTTTTATACAGTATATAGATTCACTGTATACTACTGTTGAATGAACAACACAAATTCAACCTCAAAACAACATAATCTGAACATTTATTGGGAGCATTTATGCTGATTAAGGTCTATTTGCGCAACGTTCGATGGTCCACATCCATGTTCTCTTGGGTTCTCTCTACAGTAAGTGTTATAATGTTGCCTCTCTGTTTATTATCTTTCAGAAACATGCAACTTACAGTATCTCCCGAATTTCGGTCCCGTAATATGGTGTTTGCAAACCTTCCTGCATCACATCTGGTGTCACAGATCAGATCTCATACTGTACATTAGTCAGGACTTTTTTCCCTCCCCTTTCTAATTAATTTTTTCCGGTTAATGGCTGTTGTCCCATATTTTGTTATGGCATTCATTACATACTGTACGTGCATTTATAGCATCATCAACAGCATGTTCCCTAGTGGTCCAGTGTGTAGCATGCCATACTCTCGCCACAGTGACTGGAGCTTAAGGCCACCTTAAAAAAAAACGGGTCATTTGTTCAGCATTATCCCAGTGTCCTATAGTCAACACTGTTTCATCAAAGTGATTCCAACTTTGAAAAACCTAAGACCAACGTTGTCCCAGTGTGTGTACTGTTGCCAAATGAACATAACGGCAACGTTTCGAGAACCAACATTTCCTGCTGGGAAGAAAACTGTTACAGCACTGAGATGGAAAAGATAGTAAGCATGGTTATCATGGCTACTAATCTCTCAATCATCTATTATAGTACAGTACAGTACATACTATACTTGTGACTAAAGAAATTATTCAGTGCTTGTCTATTTGATTTCAATTTCTCTAGTTAACACTTATTGTTTTTTAATTGTTTATTGTACCAGTTTGATTTATTTTGCAGGGGGTCTTGAAACAGACGGATCTATTGTGATTTTCTAAATATTTTTCAAGCTGTACTATACAGTATATTCACAGATGAATCACGTGGAATGATGTTTGCCTGATCAATAGCTATATCAGTGATAATGCCCAACTCATTGGTTAATATGACAAAAAGGTGCACCTGATGCTGGTTGAGCAACATGTTTAGTAAGTGTTTATACATGTTAATGTTACAGAAGAGACTCGTAGTGACTCGGTTTAAGAGCAGTGTAAGTACATCATGTCTCTTGTTGCTGAAAGTCACCTGACCATTAACAAAAACACCGCACGGGGACCTCGCACCTCTGATTTAAAGCCTGGTAAGCAGTGACCCTTTCTTTCAATACTTCACTCAATACGCAATTTGAAGCAATTCATTTTGCGTGAGCTTGGGTTTAGCGACGGCATCATGAACTGATGCTAAAATGGCCAAATACATCTACACGCAGGAGGATTGACATGAAGTCATGAAAAACAGACACTGAAAAACAGAAGGTGTTAATGGGATCCCTACTCCATAACCACTTCGCACGGACACATTGGTTTCGCCGTGTGAATCACTGAAAATATAGACACATGCCGAAAAACTTCCAAATGCTGAGAATAACTGAGACACTGAAAACAAAACGGAGTGACGAAGAGGACAGAAGAATGCAAAACAGTCTATATATATATATATAAATAATACTCAAGCATTCGGACTACTCGACTTTATTATATACAGGACTTTTTTTATCTTAATAAAAATCACACAACAGCTCTACATAATTCCACAAAGCAAATAATAAGGTAATGAATAATGCAATTCGCAGCAACTACCGCAGGATAGAAAGCATTAAAAGGGAACCATTTTATAAATCTGTATAATAATATAAATTTCAGCTTGTATTTTAAAAGTGACTCTGTGTTTAGTGAGTCTTTCCCTGACAATTTATGCACCATACTTTAATAATCTCTTTTTCCTATGAATCATGAATGCTGTACAGAAGTAGCAAGTAGACAATCCACACACCGTCTGCAGACGCCCCTTTCATGCCCTTGCTTGGTGTGAGCTGAACCAACGTGTCTAAAGCTTTGCTGAATCTTTGCTAACACCACACTGCTGCATGATCTCTCTCTCATGTCTCGCTCTCTCTCTCTGTCTGTCTCATTCTCTCTCCCTCACCCTGTCTCTGTTCATCTCTCTGTACACACTGCTGGTGGATGTTAATGTGACATTTCCATGTTCCATAGTTATGTTAAAAGTGTTATGGCAAATTTAGGATGGGTGGAGTTGGGGGAGGGAGAGTGGTGCCGTGGTGTCGTAAATGATTCTCAATCTAGCCACATTCATTACAACAGGATCATTATTATTAGGAGTCTAAGAACATTGGGTGCTGGAATCCCTACTGACACTTTACAGTACAGAGGATACCGGCACACGTTTTGTTTTTGCTATATCTTTATAATATCATAAAGCGCAAAACTGTATCTATTTTGTAAAGATGCGCAATTTGGTCAATAGTTAGTAGGGATGTGAATCACCAATACAGTATTTTCACGATACCTCTGTGCCGATTCGATTTAAATTGCGATTTTATGAATATCCCGACCCAAAATTACATTTTTCTCAGATTTTGTTACAATTTCATTCATTCATTCATCTTCTATACCGCTTTATCCTGTATTTAGGGTCGCGGGGACCTGGAGCCTATCCCAGGAGAATCAGGGCACGAGGCAGGGTACACCCTGGACAGCGTGCCAATCCATCGCAGAGCACAGACACACACACACACACACACACACACACACAATCACACACTATGGTCAATTTGAGAACGCCAATTAGCCTAATCTGCATGTCTTTGGACTGTGGGAGGAAACCGGAGAACCCGGAGGAAACCCACCAAGCACGGGGAGAACATGCAAACTCCATGCACACAGAGACGGGAATCGAACCCGGACCCTTGTTACAATTTTAGACCTATAAAAATGTTTAATGATTAATTACTATACATTTCCTATAACATTAGCTTTTTCACTTAAAAATCGAGGACAGGATTTAAACAATACAAACTAACTTCAAATACAAGAGTTTAACATTTAACACAAACAGCTACATTTTTACTAAACAGCATGTATCTGATTATTATTTCTAAGCAAATTTAGCAAATAACTCACTCCTACCACACGGGATGTTAATGTGTAAATAGTTCAGCGTGCACCACCTGTAGGATTATAAAGAAACAGCAGTGTTTTTTTATCTCCTCAAATGCCTCCATAGTTTCAAAGCTCAACTCGACAGTGAACGCGCGGGTCGAGTGGCTGCGCGAATGCGGGCGTGTGGGGTTTCTAAGATATGCATTTTTCCACGAACTTGGGCTCACCGTGTTATAAGACTGGTGTAACCATGTTTAATGAGTGGGTTGGAATTCGCTTACAGAGAAAGGCAGATCAAAGGATTTTAACATGTGCGATTTTTGATAATGTAACGTCATAAAATGTGTTTGTGTTGTGCCGCTCGAAAGCTTCTGCTTTGTTTATATCTGAGGCTGATCGACCGATTCACCGGCACAACCAGTCAAACCAGTCAATTCTGGTCACTGGCCGATCGACCGGCTTATCTCTTCTATAACTGTAAAAATGGTCTGGGTTTTTTTATTGATTTTGGAGTGAATATGTAACCCCCCCCCCACACACACACACACACACACACATACACACACACACACCTTGCAGCCATCTCTAATAGGACGAACTCCTTCCAACTAATTAGATCCACCAAGTGGTGACACAATAGCATGCGGTTTTAAACTGTATCCCTGTAAACAGTCCTACAAACAAAATAGCTTCATTTTCTCACTAATTCCATGATTTCTCCCAAATGAAAAAGCCTCGAGAGCCACTTATCTCCACCCACTTTCAAGCTAATTTGCACATTTTGCAAGGCTTACTTTTCTGATCTAGTCCTCGTAGTTTTATCACAAACTTGCTGTCAAACTACTCAACAGAGTGTGAAGCCCAATAATTATCAGGAACATGCTGAGATGTAAACAATATGCCTTCTGAATGTCAATCATTCCAGCAGGATGGAGCCTAATGTGGTTAAAGAACCGTGATTGGTTGTTTTATACACAATGTTAAAATAATAAAAGATCCATATTCCAGAAAAGGTCCTGAATACAGCAGGTCTGCAAAGTTTGGAGGGGTGTGGGGGCAGGGGGGGGGGGGGTTATTGCCATTGATAAGTGCAGAGTTAAGTTTGTATAACTGCATCTCAGGAACTGTAAGCACAGATCCAGTGACGTGCTTCTCTGTGCAATGCAGGAGTTGTGGTAAAGGTAGTAGCTTTAAGATTGATTCAGACTATAGAAGTTCAGTACACAATAAATATGAAAAATATTCATAACAATGAATATACAGGTATTGTCTTGGCCTTGCACATCTGTCTGTAAAAAAAACTATTTTGCCAGTGGTGTAGTAGTTAGCCTTGCACCACCAGGGTCCTGGTTTGATTCCCAGCCAGGTTCAATTCCCGTCTCTATGTGCATGGAGTTTTCAGGTTCTCCCAGTGCTCTCCGGGTTTCCTCCCATAGACCTGCCAGTTAGGCTAGCTGATGTTTCCACATTGCCCGTAGTGTGTGAGTGTACTGTATGCGTGTGTGCCCGGAGATGGATTGGTATTCTGTCTAGAGTGTACCCTGCCTCGTCCCTTATGTCTCCTGGGATAGGCTCCAGGCCCCCCTGCGACCCTGAATAAAGGATAAAACAGTGCCAGTGGCGTAGTGGTTAGCACAGTTGCCTTGCACCTCCAGGGTCTGGGTTCAATTCCCAGCCAGGTTCGATTCCCGTCTCTGTGTGCATGGAGTTTTCAGGTTCTCTCCGTGCTTGGTGGGTTTCCTTACACAATCCAAAAAACATGCAACTTACACTAATTATCATTCCCAAACTGCCCATAATGTATGTGTGTGTCCTACGATGAATTGGCATCGTGTCCAGAGTATACAGTACCCTGCCCTAAGTATTCTGGTATAGGCTCCAGGCCTCCCGTGACTCTGTATTGACGGTGCTTGAGTGTTTTGTGTAGCCTGTACTTTTGGTATGCTAATTAGGCCGAACCTCCCTTTCATGTCACTGAGATCATGTGACCTGAGACCTCATTGTTCCTCATTTTCCTTTAAAACAACCATCATGTCAGACACACGGACTTAATTAAATGACTTAATGAAATCTGTTTGTTAAAGAATTTTAACATACATTCCTATACATGTAATATACATTTTGCGAATGTATCAATATTTTCGTAGTAGGAGTTTTTTTTTTTTTTTTACAGTAATAGTTTCGTCTTAATTAGATTTCTAAAATAGATTAATATTTCTTCCATTGCACACATTCCTACATGTGCTCCCTCCTCCCCCTCCTCCCCCTCCTCTCTCTCTCCCTAAGTCTCCTGCTTTATTTATAGCCAAAAGGTTTCACCTTCAGCTTAATTAATCATCAAAGGGCAAATGTAAGGTTTCAGTAGCTAAGCTTTAATTACTGCTATTAGAGGTGTGTGTGTGTGTGTGTGTGTGTGCGCGCGTGTGATTTGTTCATGATATAGTAACTGGAACCGATACAGTATTTTCCCGCATGCTGTCCGTCTTCACCTGGAGGCCTGGGATGAAGGGTTGTGTTTGTTG
The DNA here is from genome assembly GCA_030522415.1 of Channallabes apus. NCBI lineage: Eukaryota > Metazoa > Chordata > Actinopteri > Siluriformes > Clariidae > Channallabes > Channallabes apus. Next base: position 29,993,669 of record CM060126.1, read on the forward strand.
TAGAGTCTGGCTATAAACGCAAACCGGTTCTGCTATCTTATGTCTCAGCATGCAACAACAATTGATCTCAGCAGAGACTGGGGGATTCGCTACTTGTTACTGTCGACACAATTACCTGTAAAAGCTCTGGGTACTTGCGAGAGGCTGTGGAAGTGATTTGCTGTGGGCATTTGCACAAAGCAGGGGGAAAGTCATCAAATTTAAATGGTTTCTGCATTCAGAGATCAGACTGAATCTCTTAGTAAAGTGGGATTGCGCAACACGCGCCGTGGGTTTCACATCCAGGTGATGTCTTAACCAAAAGAGCGATTAAACGATGATGGCGTTACCATAACGTACAGTAATAATGAGTTGAAGTTAACATGATCATGCACTTATACTGTACACATCCTTGATGTAAGAGCCAAGCCGTACAAAAAGCCTTCAGCGCGCAGGAATGGTAATATTCAGTTATGATTAATGGTAGTGTGAGGGATAAAACAATAAGCTGTAAATACTGTACGCATACAGTACATTTCAACCATAATGGTGGGATCTTTGACACTTGTTAGCACTGTCGCCTGGCATCTCCAGGATGTGGGTTCGATTCCCTCCTAGGGTCTGTGTGCATGGAGTTTGCATGTCCTCTCCATGCTTGGTGGATTTCATTCTGGTTTCCTGCCAAAGTCCAAAGACATGTAGATTGGGCTAACTGGCATTCCCAAATTGCACGTAGTGTTTAAATGTGTGTGCCCCGTGATGGATAGGAACCACGTCCAGGGTGTAACCCACCTCATGCCCTAAGTCTCCTAAAATAGGCTCCAGTCCCCACCACGGACAAAGTGGTATAGACGATGAGTGAGTGAGGGATCGAATCACCAGGGAAATTCAATTAGCAAACAAATTCCTTAGTATATAATCTATGTTCAGGGTCGTAAAACTGCTGAAGGCTCAAAATTGCAGAACTGTTCCCAAGCTTCTGTTCTTCTCCATGGTATCTTTTACAAAACCAGATGTAATCGCTCCTACACCCTCATTTTTGGTGCTTTTTGTTTGTCTGTGCATATATATACTTCTGTCTCCCACAATAAACTTCACACATCTCACTGAGCACTGACTTGTGTGTTTCAACAAGTCAAGTAGGACAGGAACAAGAAGGCAGGACAAGAAGAATACAGGCTGAGCACTGAGTAGACAAAATGGGGTCCACCATAATTCAAGAAATTCTTACATTGTATATTGTATATCTTATATTGTAATTTGTATCAATCATACAGTATATATATATATATATATATATATATATATATATATATATATATATATATATACATACACACACTGTGTATATATAATTACTCATTACATAATTACTTCAGGGTCCGGGTTCGATTCCCGTCTCTGTGTGCATGGAGTTTGCATGTTCTCCCCGTGTACTCCGGTTTCCTCCCACAGTCCAAAGACATGCACATTAGGCTAATTGGCGTTCGTAAATTGACCATAGTGTGTGAATGAGTGTGTATAGAAAATGAATGAATGTTTATATTGTTATAATGTATTAATTTTAGTACAAATTACAATATATACAGTATATATATATATATATATATATATATATATATATATATATATATATATATATATATATATATAAAATATACAGTATACAGTAGTAATACTCTTTCCATCTCTTTTCCTTCGCCGCTAATAGCAGCACCGCCATTTCCGCATTATTGGATCTGTAGCGACAACAGACCGCAAAGGATGATGGTCTCGCCGGGGCTGATGGGAATTGTAGTTCCCGCTACCTCCCGTTCGCTCCATTCGCCTGAGCAAACTTTTCTCAGAAGACCTGTAGTTTTATCGAGTCATTTTGGTTTCTCTCTGAAAATACTCATTCAGCACATGGACCAGCTGCAATAAGTAGGCGGCTATTTTTATTTTTTCTAAGTTTTCAAGAATACTAAATTGAAACTTAATTTTTTTTACATGGTTTAATAATTTTTTCTTATTCAAATTTAAAAATGTAAGTTTCTGTTTCAAAGTTTACAGATGGACGACTAATTTGTCTGCCATTGATATGTTCAGTGTTCATGTAAACTGTTTAATAAACACTTCTGGCATTTTTTTCATTAGTTTAGTTTTTCCTGTAAATGATTCAATAAATACTGTACCGTACCGCTCATACCGAGGTATTACCGTCAAGTTTTGATACCGTTACCTAATATATACCGATACCTAATATATATATACACTGTATAAGTAAAAAAATAATAGTTGATTTTCAATCAAATGTCCCACATCCAGCCCACTGGGGTTGCAGGTCCCCCTGGTACTGGCCGCCTAGAGGCAAAACCATTTGGTAAATTGTAATATAAATGATAATCACATTTGCAGTGTAATGTTAGTACGATCTGTATTTTAAATGTTAATATTATAATTATAATGAATTTGACTAATTTAATAAATTTTACTCATTATGAAGTGTGATGATGAAGCTCCTATTCATCATTTGCTGCAACTAATATTTAATTCTACTAATAAGATTTGAGGGTGGCACAGTTGCTTAGTGGTTAGCACTGTCGCCTTGCACCCACCATTCAGCATCCGGGTTCGAGTCCTGCCTCAGGGGCTGTGTGCATGGAGTTTGCATGGTTGGTTTCCTCTGGGTAATCCGATTTCCTCCCACAATCCAAAGTAGTGTGTGATTTCTTATACAGTATGTGTGCGTGCCCTGTGATGGATTGGCACCCCGTCCAGTGTGTACCCTGCCTCATAAGTCTCATGGGATTGGCTCCAGGCCCCCCGCGATCCTGTATGAATGAGAGTGAGTAATAAGACTAGAGTTACTAGAGCTTTTATACTGTATGTTTTGCATATGCCTGTTCACCCTGATCGGTCATTACCAACAGGAGTTTTGGTTTTCAAAACATTAATTTAGCAACATTACAGAGGTCGGAAAAAACGCTGGTATTGGTTTGATTTTGGGATTACTCAGAGGAAATGAGGTCAGAACAACGCTGATGACATGACAATCCATACTGTATATGTTCATCCTGGAACCTCTTTAGTCCAACTAGGGACCGTGGAGGCCAAAGGTGATTACCAACATTTTTCCGATGGTGGTGGGACCTCTGGTCAACATTCACACACATAATGGGCAATTTGGGAACACTAATGTGCCTAATCTCCATGACTTTGGACTGTACAGTAGGAGGATTACCCATCAAGCACAGGAGAACATGCAAGCCTCATGCATACAGACCCCGGACCCTGGATGTGCTACAGTAGGCAGCAATGGTGAAGACCACTAAACCACTGTTGTTGTATCCCATGACAACAAGCTAACTTTTTTTTTTTTTTTATCAGTGAGATCTGGTTGAATTAAAGCTACAGCTGATCCCGAAGTTGTTTGTTAACTTCCACTCAGGAGGACTGCTATCACAACATCAAAAAACAGAAGGCGATAATGAGATCACAGCTCCAGAAACACGTTTTCCTGACACATGGTCTTCACCGTATGAATTATTTCAAAACAGACTGTAGAAACACTCCGACAGGCAAAAAAATAAATAATAAATGAATAAATAGAAATGCTTAAATTATGAAAATGAATTAACACCGAGATGTGTGAATGCAAGGAGGAAAAGAAGGGAGAATGGGAATGATTCAGGAAGACACGTCTGAGACATTCTCTTATCCCTGCTGGCAATCATTGCATCTCACTCACTCTCACTCTCTTAAATATCTCTCTTCACTTCTCTACCTCTCTCGCCCACCGTCTCCTGTTTTATTTATAGCCTGAGGGGTTCACCTCCAGATTAATGAATCATCAAAGGGGCAAATGTAACGGCTTAGTAGCTAAGCTTTAATTACTGCCAGTGTGTGTGTGTGTGTGTGTGTGTGTGTGTGTGTGTGTGTGTGTGTGAGAAAACAAATCTCATTCTTTCAAATGAAGGTCTGTGAAATCTGATTTGTGCCTATTGTTGGAATTTTAATGTAGGATTATTATTAATTTAAGGTTTAATGCACTCCAATTGCAAAACCATTATTTTCATTTCATATTCGTTACTAAGCATTTTTTTTTAATTGGGGGAGAATCGAAGTGTAGTTTCTCCATCAGTGGGCATCTTTTGGGAACTCCCGCCCAGGTGGTGATGTAACACACAGACGAAAGCGCTATCTGCCTACTTTTGCATGCATGACTTCACAGGGTCCTATGAATGTCTAGTGTCTCTGTGGTTAACGGGCGAAGAGAAAATATGTAAACCGCACCCTCTCTCGGTCTCATATGAAGGTTAGATGCAGTACTTCGCAAAAGTCTTGAGACACTACTTATTTTTTAAAATATTTTTTTGCCTCCAAAGAGACTGACTTTCTTCTATTTTTTATGCAGTCATGAGGAATAGTTGTCCGGATTTTTTGATTCTCCTTTTTGGTAAGTTTTTCCGTCCAGTCCCTATCCCTGACCAGTGTTTTTGTGTGTTTTTAAGCCACACATGAATGACTATGAATAACTCAATCATAAAAAACATCTAACGTAAGGGTATTAGTAGGTGAGATAGGGGTATTAGTGGGTGAGAGAGGGGTATTAGTAGGTGAGATAGGGGTATTAGTGGGTGAGATAGGGGTATTAGTGGGTGAGATAGGGGTATTAGTAGGTGAGATAGGGGTATTAGTGGGTGAGATAGGGGTATTAGTGGGTGAGATAGGGGTATTAGTAGGTGAGATAGGGGTATTAGTGGGTGAGATAGGGGTATTAGTAGGTGAGATAGGGGTATTAGTGGGTGAGATAGGGGTATTAGTGGGTGAGATAGGGGTATTAGTAGGTGAGATAGGGGTATTAGTGGGTGAGATAGGGGTATTAGTAGGTGAGATAGGGGTATTAGTGGGTGAGATAGGGGTATTAGTGGGTGAGATAGGGGTATTAGTGGGTGAGATAGGGGTATTAGTGGGTGAGATAGGGGTATTAGTAGGTGAGATAGGAGTATTAGTGGGTGAGAGAGGAGTATTAGTGGGTGAGATAGGGGTATAAGTGGGTGAGATAGGGGTATTAGTAGGTGAGATAGGGGTATTAGTGGGTGAGATAGGGGTATTAGTGGGTGAGATAGGGGTATTAGTGGGTGAGATAGGGGTATTAGTGGGTGAGATAGGGGTATTAGTAGGTGAGATAGGGGTATTAGTAGGTGAGATAGGGGTATTAGTAGGTGAGATAGGGGTATTAGTAGGTGAGATAGGGGTATTAGTGGGTTAGATAGGGGTATTAGTAGGTGAGATAGGGGTATTAGTAGGTGAGATAGGGGTATTAGTAGGTGAGATAGGGGTATTAGTGGGTTAGATAGGGGTATTAGTAGGTGAGATAGGGGTATTAGTAGGTGAGATAGGGGTATTAGTAGGTGAGATAGGGGTATTAGTGGGTGAGATAGGGGTATTAGTGGGTGAGATAGGGGTATTAGTGGGTGAGATAGGGGTATTAGTAGGTGAGATAGGGGTATTAGTAGGTGAGATAGGGGTATTAGTAGGTGAGATAGGGGTATTAGTGGGTGAGATAGGGGTATTAGTAGGTGAGATAGGGGTGAGATAGGGGTATTACTGGGTGAGATAGGGGTATTAGTGGGTGAGATAGGGGTATTACTGGGTGAGATAGGGGTATTAGTAGGTGAGATAGGGGTATTAGTAGGTGAGATAGGGGTATTACTGGGTGAGATAGGGGTATTAGTGGGTGAGATAGGGGCATTAGTAGGTGAGATAGGGGTATTAGTAGGTGAGATAGGGGTATTAGTAGGTGAGATAGGGGTATTAGTAGGTGAGATAGGGGTGAGATAGGGGTATTACTGGGTGAGATAGGGGTATTAGTAGGTGAGATAGGGGTGAGATAGGGGTATTACTGTGTGAGATAGGGGTATTAGTAGGTGAGATAGGGGTATTAGTAGGTGAGAGGGGTATTACTGGGTGAGATAGGGGTATTAGTAGGTGAGATAGGGGTATTAGTAGGTGAGATAGGGGTATTAGTAGGTGAGATAGGGGTATTAGTAGTTAACAGATTATGGGCCAAACTTGTCTGAGTGATGATGGTAGAATAATTATAAAGGTCTTGACTAAAACAACATGCACGAGGAATCACTAAGGAGTTTTTATTTTCTGCAGTGGAAAAGTACTTGAACAAGTTACTTTTATCAGAAAGTAACGCTGTAATGTAACTGATTACTTTTTAATGACAGTAATTTTGTAACGTAATTAGTTACTTTAAAAAGTAACGTCCCCCAACACTGCTAGTGATGCTGAATGCTGAGAGGTTGGAACAGACGAGAGGGGAAATGAGGTTGCTGCTGAGGTTGTTCCATTAACTATATATTTTTAAATTGCACCTTTAGGCACTTTGCAATAAAACATTTTATCTTATTTATTTCATCTACTCTACACAATTTCATTGCAAGTAATAAAAAGAAAAGAGGGGTGGCTCCAGACTTTTGCACTCTTCTGTACATGTTCTATATAAACAAGATCGAAATCTTGATCCCTGCACTAGAGTCTGAATGCTTTCCTGTTGCACCACTCGCAACCCCCAGAGTTTAATTTCAGAATGTTTGCTGTACATCCTACCTTGTTTTATGTACTGTGTACGTGTGTACTGTATAAAGTAAAAAGGAAAGCAGACGAGGCAGGTCAAGCAGGGGGTAGCGAAGTCTTTCATTCGAGAGTGTTGCAGGTTTCCGCAGACGTGGTGAATCGAATTTCGCACAGTCAATCTCACTGTGAAATTACACCAGACTCACACGTCCCCTTGACAGTGGATCTATACATGTATGACCATGTGTTCTAAAGAAAAGTTATGCAGAATCCACACAATTGCACAACCGAGAACTTACGCGTGTATGGCTGGTTGGTTCATAATGATCACAGAAAGCAGCAAGGTCAAAGCCAGTAGGGCTGATCATTAATAGACATATGCACACACACACACACACACACACACACACACACACACACACACACACACACACACACACACACACACACACACTATATCAAACATGTGCACAGATATTTTACATTACATTACTTTTTTTTTGTTTTACTTTTGACTGGAATAGTAACAAAATTAATAAATTTTTCACAAAGTAATTGAATAGAATAAAGGAAAAAAAAAGTCGACTCATCTCTACAAAAAGCTGCAGATTCATATATTGTACAGTACATGTGTGCATGTTTTGCTGACTAGCCTAATGTTAAGTCAATTCAGTTAATTCACAGGAATTTGCCGGAATTTTTGGTTGTCTAAACGTTGTGGTGACGTTAAATTGGCAACATTACAGACTTTGGGACTTGATATTGGAACAACATTGAACGAATCCCTCTAACACAATGTCGCAAAAATGACTTCTATAAAATATTAATACCAAATCGGGGACTCCGGTCACTTCGGCACATGCTCATTAGGGAATGGGATGCTAACGCTAGTTTAATGCTAGTTTAAAAAAAACGGTGCAGCAAAAAGGGTGTAAAAAATCTGTTCTGTGAAAGCAGGCGTGATGCAGTTTGGACGCTGTGCAAACACCATACAGTCATTTGGGAGCCAAGATTCACCTTACAGTAATATTTTCAGTGGAAAATTAGGCAGAGGGATGTCATTACAAGACTGTTCCACTCTCTCACTCTGTACAGGGGCGTTGGGGGCGCAGATCCTATCCCAGGACATTTATGTCCCAATCCATTGCAGAGCACACACTATGGGAAATTTGGGATCACCAATTAGCCTGCATGTCTTTGGACTGTGGGAGGAAACCAGAGTATCCTTCACGCACATAGACCCAAGACGGGATTCGAACCCAGACCCTGGAGGTGCAAGGCGACAGTGCTGTTTGCTGTTTTGAGGTTGATTTATTTACAATGTTGAGTTTGGGTCATTTACTCAACATTATCGCAACGTCATTTTAACAAAGTCATTCTACTGCAACTTTCAAAAACACAGTTGTCCTGATGAGGATGATAATGTCTATAACAACTATAACAACAACCCAAAAAGTAAACAAGGTGATTATCGCTATGGGAGTGATGATGAGATAATGGCTTGTTCTAAGATTTTTAAAAAAGTGTCAATGGGGAGGGTCTTGGTGAGGACTTTATGTGAGGACACATCCAGTATATTTAGCATTTTACAAGAGTCTACACTGTAGGTATTATACAAATCCAGACACAGGTAAGTCCTGAGGATTAAGATTTTCACTTTCATGGTAATAAGACAAACTGCGTGTTTTTTGTCAGGCTTGGTTTTAGAGCAAGTGTGTAAAGGTGTCTTAATGTACTATAACTGTTGAGTTCTATGCTCAAGTGATTATACATATAGTTATTTCATCAGTGCAAAAAGCACACATGAAAGTCTCTTATTGTTGTACAGGCCTAGTCTAGTTACCTAATGAACACTCTAAAGAGCTGGTAAAATATTCATTAGTGGCTGGTACCGACTAGAAGACTCCCCCATGAGTGATGAAGCACTTGAAAGCCACTAGCTGCAGTGAGGCTGAGCCAAGTGCACTTTGCCATTGCATCTGTGGAGCAACCAGGGACAAGACCCCATTCAACAGGATCAAAACTGCAATCCAGGTATACCCGTTTTCTCTGGAAGTTCTCCAGATGCCGTAAGATACAATCATTTTACTCACTGAGCAAGACGCCACGTGTACACTCTGAGAGGCAAAAGGGTAGAAGTCACAGCCCGGTCCGGGGTGTATGTGCCTGTTTGAGAATGGAATAGCGGAACAGCAGGTGCTTTATTTGCTGTTCCTGCTCAAGATGTTCTCCAGGGATCTGTCCTTGGCCCTGTCGTATTCATTATTTACATGCTACCCTTGAGTCATATTATATGATGCCATAAATCTGCTATACTGACGATACCAAGATTTATGTTACGACAGAATCTACTACATTCTCTTCTCTTCTCACCAGAAGTTCCTTTTTTCATGGATTTATAAAATAAAGCTGAAACAAGAAGATTACTCCTTAAAAGGACAAAACTGCCAAAACATATGGTTTCATTATTGGCTGCAGGTTCTGAGTTGGTGTTTATCCAGACCTTTTCATTAACATTGATAGGGTGATAAAGCCTTCATAACTAATATATTACATTACATCGCACAAGATCTTGTATATGGCTAAGTGTGAGGAACTAAAAAAGAAGAAAAGAAGGAGATAAACAACATTCCTACTTACAACAACATATATGTGAGAAGAATACGTGAGCATGTGGGTGAATGTGTGAGGGGGAAAATAGTGAGTGAGTGAATGAGGGAGTGAATGTGGGAGTGAGTGAGTGAGTTCAGAGTGCAGGGTGAGTGAGTGAGGGAGTGAGAGAGTGAATGCAGGGTGAGTGAGTCAGTGAGGGGGTGAGTGAGTGCAGGGTGAGTGTATGAGGGAAGGAGGGAATGAGTGAGTGAGTGCAGGGTGAGTGTGGGAGGGAAGGAGGGAATGAGTGAGTGCGTGAGTAAATGAGTGAGTGAGTGAGTGAGTGCAGGGTGAGTGCGGGAGTGAATGAGTGCAGGGTGAGTGAGTGCAGGGTGAGTGAGTGCGTGAGTGAGTGAGTGAGTGAGTGGGGAGTGAGTGAGTGCAGGGTGAGTGAGGGAGTGAGTGGGGAGTGAGTGAGTGAGTGAGTGAGTGAGTGAGTGAGTGAGTGAGTTCAGAGGGCAGGATAGGTGACTGAGCGCGTGAGTAAGAAGAGATGTAGGGAGAAATGTGAGAGAAAGCAGTAGTGAGGTATACTGTACGTAATGTCCACATGGGTCTGCATATCTAAAAATAAAAGCCATCACATTAATGGTGGCAGAAATGTGAATGTCATTTAGAATAACAAGGCCATAATTTACAGATCCCCTCTGCAGCTCCGTCTCTCTCCCTCTGTCAGTGATATATGGATCTTTTAAAGCAGCCAAATAGCTCATTATATGTCATCACTACAGGAATATACTGTAATCCGCTCCGAGTGCTTTTGATAGTCGCTTCCTGCTTCTGAGGAAAAGGAAACACAAACACTTTACTAGCGTACACACTAAAGCAAGACGTGGAACATAACAGAAACATTTTACTTTAACCTAATCCTGTTCTATAATGCTGCACAACGCCCTGCATTTATTCACTATTAGAAATTTGTCTTGTTCGCTTAATTAAACTTAACACACCGTGAAACGGCCGAGCATAATTAACGTTTGCTAATTAGTTATCGTTCCACATCAGTTTTTACACCTCAGATTTAAGTGTGTGAAAAAACACATCACTCAACAGTATTTCTGATTCATGCTTCCTGTTCGTGCTCAGACTACAGGCGGTACATGAACACATCCTGTGCACACTTACTGTACTGTATGAGTTTTAGTTATTTGGTAGATAATTGTATAAATTTGCTCGATGAAGGAGCAGTCCTCCTTCTCTGACTAATTGCCTCTTTATTCGGTTCTGACTCGGTGTTGGTCGGCCTGCTCTAGGCAGAATCAGGGTTGTACTGTATTCTTGCCATTTTTAATACTGAATTTAATGATGCGCTGTGGGATGTTCAAAGTTTGGGATTTTTTTTTTTTATGATCCAAAACCCTGATTTTCGGGAGGTTGTCCTGGACAACTCATTGGATACTGTAATGTTAAGGGGTTCTCTCTAACAAGCTCTCAGGTCTGATTTACTTTCAGCTAATGTGACACTAATCATAAGCAGTGATTTTTTTTGGACTCACTTAAATAAATCATACAGGATATAAGGACTCGTTTATCAAGTTGCAACAGATTTACCCATAAAATCATTAGTATGAATATTTACCCATTAAATTACATGATTTCTAAAATATAAAATAGGTTCATTTTTAAAAGTAAGTGTCACGATGGCTTAGTGGTTAGCACTGTCGCTTTGGCCCTCCAGGGTCCGGGTTTGATTCCCATCTTGGGTTCTATGTTCATGCCATGCTTATTGTGTTCCCTCTGGTTACTCCGGTTTTCTCCCACAGTCCAAAGACATGCAGATTAGGCTAATTAGCGTTCCCAAATCGCCCCCAGGGTGCGAGTGTATGTGTGTGCCCTGCGATGGATTGGTACCCCATCCAGCGTGCACACCACCTCGTGCCCTAAGTCTCCTGGGATAGGTTCCAGGCCCCATATGACCTTGAATACAGAAGAAAGCTGGTATACACGATGAATGATGACCTTTTTAAAAATGCTCATACATACAAATGTAACATACTTATTCTGAGTAAATTTATTCATAACAAGACTGACTAATGTAATACCTGCTACTTCAAAGTGTCTGTGCTGTTCTCTGTTTTGTCAATTCTAACAAAACTAATTGCCTGGTACATAATTTAAATTTTGCTACAAAGCAAATACATCAATAGTTATCACTTCATTAAATATCATCAAGTATCACTAATACAGTCCTAATTCCCCATGTTGTTCATAACGTGGATTAGTTTGAATTTGTTATTAGGAAAAAGTTCATTATCACAGTATGTACTATTATACTTAGAAATCTTAGCTACAGTATGATTAGCAGAGTATTTCCAAATGCACAATACAACAAGAACAGACAGGATTTGGACTAAACTGATGGAGGCCGTATGGAAACCACTTGTTAGAGCAGAATGATTAGACTTTGGAGCAGTGGAACATGATCATGTGGTCTGATGAGTCCAAGGTCCTATACGGGTTAACCCTAACCCTAACCCTAACCCAGGGTAAGAAGGATGAAGTGATGCACCAACCATGCATAGTACCCACTACTGTATATAATACAAGCCTCTAGAGGCAGTGTTATAATCTGCGGTTGCTTCAGTTGGTCAGGTTTAGACTCAGCAATGTTACAGTATGTGGCAATAAAATGAAGTCAGCTGATGACCTGAAAGTACTGAACGACCAGGTTATCACATCTATAGATTGACTTAAATTGTGAAAGAGTGGTTCTGACGAAACATGACGAAACATTTTCACATTTGATTTGACCTTAACTCATGCAATAAACCCAAATGAAAAATACTGTATTCCTGTAATAACCATGTGAGCTCATACGGTAGGTGTAGCACTACAGCTCTGATTATAGCCCAAAGAATGTATTTACAAAAAAAAAAGTCACACTTTCAGAGGACACCCATAACACAACTGACCTACCGAACTAACAAACAATTCAGAATGCACCTCACGGAACCCTTGGGGAAGACAGTAACACAGTAGTTTTATTAAACAACCAACAGCAATAAAAACAAATTAAATATAATGAGCTCGCTGGTGTTGTTTACTTGAAAAAAAAAATTCTTTGTAAATGGAGAGGGCAATGACATGATCATACAGGTGATCCTTGGCTATAATGAATCCAACTGCACATCCGTATTTTCCCCCTTAGATCTTCAGAGAATTTTACTCCCTCCAGTCTCTGAAGTTTTAAATCTATAAAAGATCCACAGATTTCCCATCTTCATCCAGACACTACTTACAAGCTAGCAAAGAAAATTCTCACATCAAAACACAAGTCATTAAATACAAATACTCCAGTCATGCGTTTGTAATATCTCAAAAACTCCACCGAGACACCAAATAAACCTTTTATTCTTTTGTTAAATCTGATGTGGGTGTTGTGACAGGCCGATCTAATCAAAGAATACACTAAACTAAAAATACGCCGGAATCCGGTAGATAGAGTAAAAGAATTACCCCATGAAATATTTCCCCAGGTAAAAAGTCAGCTTGGGGTAATATTCCCTACTCCAAGTAAGTTAAAATGATATACTGTAGAGAAAATTATTACATTCAGATTAGAATTGTATGAATTTGAGTATGCTACCATTTAATTAATCAATCTTTAATTCGTCATCATTCGGTAATATGGCAGGGGCCAAAGTGTGTCAGGGTAAGCCCCCAGGAAGGCCCGTAACCGAGTAGCAGCAGCAGAGTACGATAATCTGATTGACTAGAATTTGAGACAGCATCCCCAGGGTCCTTCAGACACAGACTTTTTAGGTTTATTGAGTAGTTTGACTCATCATCAATACAAGATCGAACAAATATATTGGGGGACATCCTTTTTTTGGTTGGGTTCAGGCAGTGTACAGTACATGTCAGGCTGCAGGTAGCTTAGTGTCATATTGAACCTCAAGGGCCCTGGTTTGAGTCCCGTCTCAGGGTCTGCGTGCATGGAATTTGCATGTTTTCCCCGTGCTTGGTGGGTTTCCTCCGGGTACTCTGGGTTCCTCCAACAGGTCAAAAACAAGCAGATTAGACTAATTGGCGTTCCCAAATTTCCCATAGTGCATGAATGTACATGTGAATTTTGTCCTACCGTGGTTGTAAAAATGGGCACCCTTGGTCTCCACTGTGCCTAGTTGGACTACAAAGGTTCCCAGATGGATGGATGGATGGATGGATGGAGTATACAGTACATCTTTGGGAGGCTTTCTGGATTACACAGTGTGCTGCTATAGAGATAGGAGGTTTGCTTTTAGATTAATGACTAGGGCTGTAGACAGTGATGGCTCTTTTACTAAACTCTTCCTGGCTGGATGCACGTTGCAATGGTGTGTAACAGGTTTATCTGCAGAGAGCTGATGACCTGACAGAAGTACACTACTGAAAAGAATCCGTTCAATCAGCCAACACCTTGTTACAATTACTGTGTTAATTGAAGCTTTCAACAGCCCAAGTGAACTGTAACTTCAGGAAATGAAGAAGCGTTGCTGTAGATGCTTGAAAAGATTATAAGCGGTGTAAAAAAAAGGGGAGAAAAAGATGCAATATAGTACATCCATCAGACACAATATTAAAACAAATAACATTTAAACCACCTAGATTTTCGGTTCCCATTGCGCCACCGAGGCAGCTCCGACTCCTCGGGGCGTGGCTCTGCAGGTCTTTTGGGGTGTGATGTGCTGTCTAGTACCAGAACGTTGGCTTCGGATTCTTTGTGTGCTGTTGGTTTTGGAGTTGGGCCTCTGTGAATTGGACTTGTTTGTCCAGTGCATCCCATGGGTGCGTGATTGGTTTGGGATCAGGGGAGTTTGGGGGCTGGGTCAGCAGTCTTGGGCTCTTTGCCTGTTAACCCCTATATGCGGAAGGCTGTGGTGCACTGAGTGTTCTGATACCTTTCCGTCATGGTCGAATTGACCATTTACATTCCCTTTTACATTGGCCTTATGTCCCTTATGGACATGGGGATACTTGGTGATCCTTTTGCCAGTTTACTGGTGACCCCCCCCCCACACCCCCCGAACACATACAGACAGACTGATATCCTCATCTATGAGGTACATTAATACTGTAATTCTAAAATACAGTACCTAGAAACATCCAAGTTATTTTGCAATCATGTTTGTCAGTATATAATGTATGATGGAATGTAGTATACCCAAATATTTTTTTTTATTTTCTTTACTTTCCGTTCATATTTAAGTATAAATATGTGCACCAAACAGGTCAATCATCTTTGCTTTGTAAAATTGATGTCCATGCACAAAATGGACATGAACCGGACATGGACAGATGTACCATGTTGTCTTCCGTTGCATTAATGTGTTGTTTTGAGCTGTAATTTCAGTCCTGTGCAAGTGCAAGTTCTGCTTAACACCAGTGTGTTGCTATTTGTATTTATAGTTTTTTTTGTTTAGTTTTTTTTTTACAGTGCAGTTAAATGTTGATGAACAACAGCTGAGTACATGTAAAACTGCATTTGCTATAATTTACTGTACATTAACAGGCACACACTAGCTACAAATTACTCTTTAACTACTGTATGCGGCCGTGGGTTTTAGGGCTACACTGTTAATGACATAAACGAATACATTACAGCAAACAGACTGTGCATTACCGGTCCATTTTATTAGGAACACCTATGTACCTGCTTATTTATGCGGTTACCGAATCAGCCAATCAGTGCATGGACTCAGATACAGGTGACGAATTTTAATTAATGTTCATATTGAACATCATAATTAGGGTGTAAAAGAATGTAGATGTGGGTGCTGGGTGTTGGGCTGGTCTGAGTGCTGGAACATACAGTATTTAAATGTATAGCTTAAAATAAATAAATAAATAAATAAATAAATAATAGCTGCAGGAGGAATTATTTTGCATTTGCATTCAATCATAAATGTAATATCACACAACATAAATTGTAAATAAAATAGTATTTCTAATCTAGTCTTACACGATCTGCAAAATATCTAGTCTTAAATATTTCCAGCCTAACAAAATACATTCTGCACAAAATACAGCAGGTGGATTAAATAATAATAATTTTTTTTTTTTTCAAAAAAGTAGCATGAACACATCCTTAGTGAAATCTTTATTATATATTTTACAAATCCTGTCCTAATGGGTAGTTTAATTGAGAGATTGGCTAAATGTTCCTGCTTTGAGCCACATTATTAATCATAGGCGCTAATTGTCTTTTAAGTGAATGTTTAATCAGATGCCTGTCCTTCCTCTCCTGTGAGGTCGAGGACACACCTTGACAAACTTGGCACCCTGGTTTCGAACAGCATCATTAGTGGAATCTTCTATCTGCTAAAGAGACCGTAATTGTAAGAGCGTGCGTGTATATGTGTGTGTGTGTGTGTGTGTGTGTGTGTGCTCGTGTGTGTTTTTTACGCTCGCGACAGTACAAAGTGAAGATGAAAGGGGACTGCACCGGACTGCAGAACTGTGGCTTGAATTTCAATCACAGACATGAACAGAAGTATCATAGAACCCCCCATTTGCCCCCCATCTGCCCTCCCTTCCTACACACACACACACACACACACACACACGTCCGTAGACGCAGACAGTGCTGTGCAAGCTTTCCTATTAACCACAGCCTCACAGCCTGATAGGAATAAACTGTTAGTAGATAGAGCAGGATGCTAGCGTTCATTTCCTGTCTATGCTAATGGAGCCGTTTACTGCACACCAACACATTAGTGCAGGGCAATTACTGTGGGCAAAACACACTCTTAAATGAAAATCGATGCACTTGGATCCCGTTGGGGTCTTTCCTATTACAGAAAATGCCACAACACTGCTCAGCAGAACTATTCCACCAGCCATTTTACATTTTAAATAGCCTGCGGGAGGCTGTCAATCTCCTGACTCACTCTGTTTCCAGTGATGGTCTACTCCCTACATCTAAGCGCACTGCGCCGAGTGTAATATAATGGTTTGTGCACCCTGGCCCTGATTCGATGAACATCTCTGTTATAACACTCACACACAAAATGCAAGCTGATTCATGTACATAATTATGCACTATACAGTACTACTGTATGCTATACGGTATCGTTAACTTACTATATTATATAGTGCTATTTTTTTGAACGCGGATGAAAACTTCGAAGTCTTGATGAGGTCGAAGTCTTGACTTGTTTTTTTAACAAGTTCCCACATGCTGCAGAGATTCCCCAAAGTATATCTGTTCCAGCTTTAGCTGAAATGCGTCTAAGTTACTTTTTCATACCTCAAACTTCATTGCCTTTATTTTACTCCTCTTCCAAATGCACTGTTTTAGTGTCTATTTAAATGAACTACTACCGAGACACGCCCTCTCTATAGAACAGCAGAGAGCAAGAACAGCAAGGGAGGGTAACATCTTCCATGAGGTCACAATAGGAGTGAAATCTGATTCGCACCTTTTTTTTTTATTTCCCTGATTTTCTCCCTAATTTAGTTGTGGCCAATTCCTCCCCGTCACCAGGGGGCTCCACATTAAGGCTACTACTACCACTCAGTCGGGAGGGCCAAAGACCATCACGTGTTTCCTCCAGCTGACCGCATCTTTTCGAACTGCTCGCTCATGCGCCGTTAGGGGCGGGGTAACACACTCGGAGGACAGCGCTATCCGCTCCTTCCGCTTGCATAAGCTCACAGATGCCCCTGATTGGCTGTAGAGCCGTGATTAATGTAGGAACATGAAGTACCTCTCATCCCTCCCCTCTGAGAGAGAGAGCTCGGCCAATCAGCTCTCTCTAGACCTCCGGCTGCGAGAGGTTACAGCATCACCTGGGAATCAAACTCGCGATCTCTGTATGATAGGGCGAGCACTTTACCACTGCACCACTCGGAGACGGCTTTAAGTCCTGGTTAATACAAAATTTGGACTCTGGGATGCTGAACTTAATATGCACAAAATACTGTCTTGTTGTTTGACCTTAATGAATATGCAAATTGCTGCATTTTGCCTAAAGGTGCAGTGATAAATAATAAATACAGGAACATCGATTGTGTGCACAAATAATGCTGGATCCGACTTGTAGAGCAAAGATAGTTCTCAGAATGATGTCATTTTCGACTCGGATGCCTTTATGTTATTTTTTTTTTCACAAACTGTGATGAAGGATGTATATTCTCCTCCATAAAAACAGCAAAATATATAGTCGATATTAAAGATTTAACAAAAATATCTCTGTGGTGATTAATTTGAAGCAAATACTCAGCTGTTATTCGTTTAAAGGTAAGAAGTGTTGCTTTGTTTATTATTAATACTCTAAACAGCCATGCTGATTTTACATTACTTTGTGAACATTGTGAGTCCCTGAAAAGGAATTTCGGATCGGAGGGTGGTGTTATTACTAGTCGGCAGTCTGAGAAATTACAAATTGGAACCGTTAAACACAGCAGTAAGGGTTCGATTCCGGGCCAGGTTCGGTTCCCGCCTCTGTGTGCTTGGTGGGTTTCCTCCCACAGTCCAAAAACTTGCAAATTAAACCAATTGGCATTCCGCAAATTGCATGTAGTCTGTGTGCCCTTGGATAGATTGGCAGCCTGTCCAGGGGTTACCCTGCCCTGGGGACTTAGTCTCCTGAGATAGACTCCAGGCCCCCCCATGACCCTGTATGCAGAATAAAATTGGTATAGACGATAAGTGAGTAAGTTTCTAACAAGAGAAGACAAATTTATATTTGTAATAGTCTTAAATTTTATTACATTCATCCGATCCATGCTTTAGTAATAAAAATTTTTTTTTTTATATATATATATTTTTTTTATTCACCATGGATGTGCAGTTAAATGGATTATTAGCATTTCATCCAAGACATGGCAACCAACGATTAATGTAGGAGCACTGCAAGACATGGCAACCAACGCAACACGTGTTACACAGCATTACACAGTGTTTTGAGGCTATTCTGATCAAGTGAGCTTAGACTCCAGTTCAAATGGTCAGCGGTTCAAGCATCCCGCTCTCGTCCCGCCTTTTCACAGTCCACACTAAGGCTTTTATAAACTTTACACCAGTGCTTATATAGCCTTAGCCTTGCCCAACAGTGGATGAGTTTGAACCCCTTACACACCACCCAGTGCCATCACTGCCCCAATAGACGGAAACAAATCAGACAATAAACTTGCATGTATATTCTTTTGAACCATTTTCAGGTGCCTCATCCCTTTACTGCAGCATTATACTGTACATTACATGACATGCAGATATAAATACGCTGTTCCTGATCCTCGTAACTACTAACTGATCTGATCCCAATCCTCACTTCGGCTATTATGAACAGTTAGCACACACAAAAGTATCATTCACGCACTGTTTGCTCTCCGTACTTTGCACTTAGCAAATTAACCCCAATGACACTAACCACAACTGTAATTTGTCCAATTTCACACTTTCAAATCTTAGCCAATCTGAGCCCATAATTAGTGCTAGAATTTGCAACCATCCCATTTTCCAGATGAGAACTTTAAATTGGGCTTTTTCAAAAAAATAATTATTCTCCATCAAGCAAAATCTGTCCTGACACAAAACAATCATATAATTACTCCAACCGTTAGAAGAATGAAAGAATCTACTTCAGCTGAATGTTACCATCACGCTGGCATTGATTATAAAATATACACATGAGAATGAACAGAAAAAAAGGGACTATTGTTTTCCTGCAGAACTACTTGGCAGCTTGGCATGTGGCACACATCACATTATTTATACTCATAATGTATATTAATTAGTATTCCAAGGTTTCCATCCATTTATAGCACAGAGACAAATAATAGAGATCATGATACTGTATATTAAAATACACGAACAGAGAAACAAGGAATGGATAGAAGATCACATAAATTATTTTATTATATTAACTGGATAATAATCACCGTAATCAGGTTTTATTGATTTATGACCATATATGGTGCCCTATGAAACCCTGCCATGTGGTGAAACCTTGACTTGTTCTACTACACGTTCCTGCACGGATTTCCGAATGCTACAGTACTGTATATTGCTGAAAGTCCGTGGACCCATTTTTTGCCACTTCTAAATGCGCTTAGGCTGACATTAGTGATGTCATTGTCGCAAGTCACCCCAAAGGTGTTCATTGGGGTTGAGGTTAGGGTTCTGTGTGGGAGCCTCTCTGGCAAACCAAATGTCCTCAAGCATGAAGCTCACGTTGTGCACAGGGGCATTATGTTATGTCTGTTTAACAAGTTCATATATTTGTCCAAAATCACTTGGCTGTTTCTCCCACTGTGTTTGTTAAATCTTACTTGATCCGCATGATCTTTCCTCTGGTTTCATACAGACCCAACACTTAAAATCTGTGCGAGTTGAACAGAAGTGTACATGTGTTTACAGCTAAAGTAAAAATAGGACTTTGTTCTCTCTTCTTTTTGGGTCACCATAAAAGGACCATTCGACTTGGCACAGGTTTTATGCCAGATGCCCTTCCTGATGCAATTCTCCCATTTTTGTCCAAGCTTAGGACTGGCACTAAGTATGTCCTGTTTCCAGTGGCTAGATTTGAAGCATTAACTGGCAATTGAACCGAGACTTTCGGCATGACAGGTGAAAGCTTACCACTGAGCTGCAGTGGTCAAAAGGAAAAACAAGACTTTAACCGTGCTAAAATAAATGAGCTTTAAAAGTACATTCATTTAAAACATAACATATTTTTAAAGTAGTAGAGATAAATGTTCACCCTTTAAAGCCATTAAACAACCAAAACTGCAGTTTAGTATCTTTTTTCTTTGAGTGATATCACATAATACAAAGCACTTGGAGAGCACTTGAGTACAGTACAGCATTTCTCTCGAGCCAGCGCAAATATTTGTATTTTTTTATTTTTTTTTACAAATATCTAAAACATCCGAGTGTTTCTTTTTATGATAGTTAAGTCTGTTATTCATTTAAAAGCTAATATTCTTTAAAAAAAAAATTTTTTTTGAATCAAGCACGTATTGTTACTTTTACCTACTGTACTGTACAATTCGCTAAATAATTGCTAGTAAGCTAAGAACATTTCACAAGAACTTGTGTGTGTCCACTTCAAACGAAGATTAAACAGATTGATCCAAATTAACTTTTTTTTTAATCGGCCTTCAACATCTGCTTAAGTTTAATGTGACATTTCAATTGTGTCCCAAATTTGAATTGATGTATTGTTATTGTTATAATGTAAATTCCAATCCTTATAAACTGTTCATAGGGCTTTATTAATGGTGACCGGGTTACTGTGTACTAGTTAAATAAGAATGCTTGATTGACTGTGTTCATTTCAAAACATCACTAGATATTACACTGGTTTTGCACCGCCGTCCTCTCGGAGAGGTGTAGCTGAGTTCGGCATTTTTCGCTTTATGTAAAGGGCAACTTCATAATTAGACTGTTAATGAGTCATTTGTGTAGGGAGCAAATGAGGCACTTAGCGAGCTTTTTCTACTGACACATTATCTATATGTACTGTTTTAAAACACATCCCTTTAAAGATTATTGACAACAATGTCTATAAAGCGCTTGCAGATAAACGAGTGAGAAAGGCAAAAAGTGGAAAACCAATGGCAACCAATGCACAATGGGAATACACACTCGCAGTTTCAGTCGTAAAAGTTTCATTCAAAAATATTTATAAATGTAAATTGGCTAACAACTGGTGCTGATACTTTAGCTAGCTAACATGCAATGAAATTGCATGAAATTACAAAACACACATCGGAAAAATATAAATTTGTAAATGAGTCATTGTAAATGACACTGTATATGACTAGGAGGTTGTATCAAAAAGTTTAGAGATTAGCTGTTTACAAGAAAGTAATTTCTTTTTTTTTTCACTTTCATGTCTTTTGGCACACTAACTTATGAAGGTCTAGGCTCCCTGTGCAGCCCTGTGCTGCCACCTTTTGGTGTCTTACAAAACTAGTCTCGAAACTTTTTGATACCTCATACAATATACTGTACATACACTTACTGTAGCACTGAACACAATTTAAACTTGCATGGGTTCCTTTACAGTTAAAAAAAAATAACAAACACAATGCTAAATATAACCTTTTTAAATGTGACCTTAGATATTTTAGAGTTCAAATAAATATTTAGCAGTATAGCAAAAGCCAAATAGTTCATATATCATATATCATTCACCTTATCTGAAAGTAATTCATTTTAAACTGGTGCATTGTGAAATTTTGTGATTGCAGCTTCATGTAATTAGGATACTGTATGTTGTAACTCATAGTGCTTAAAGTGATCATTATAGCTGTAAGCGTAATCAATTATGCAACTTAATTGACGTTTTGACAGCCAAATCAATTAATTAAATTTGATGAGTTTTAAAGTTAGAATTGAATCACACTTATGAATGTTAAACAGTTTATATCTCCTAAAAATATAGCACACCTTTAGCAGAAACAAACAAACCACTTTTATACAGTATCTGTTTCAGGTAATTAACACATTTTCTTCTTTGGAGTTTATGGGCACTTGGGGAAATACTGCCACCTACTGGAATGGAGTGTTTTTTACATAACACATTTTAGTGTCCATTAGTTATCTAATCTAAATGACAACCTGGCAACGATTCACAGTTTTAGTGATTATACAGTTTTCATCACTCACCATTACCAATCGATCAAAAACACAATCTGACAAAAACAGAAAAGCTACAATATATCAATGCAAAATTCAAATAGTCTTTTAAAATAACAGCATGATTCAGACTACTGTATCCTTCTCTTGTATTTGTAATTCATTTGTTTGTTCTGGTTGGGCTCTGTCTCATCTTTCTTAACAAACCAAAGCAACGAAGTGATGGCAAATTATACCCGCATTTAAATTTGCTGAACCCAGAAGATTACATTAACGATGTTCCTTTACCGAAAATTTCACTATTTGTACTGTAGCTCATTCTATGATGGCTCATTTTTATACCTGCAAAAACAACTGGTGTGTTTGAGTTGTGCAGTTGAGACGTCGAAATACTACCATGTTTAGCAGGAATCATTTGGCAAACATGCACTTTTTAAATATTCAAATTTATGGAGTAGTTTTGTTTAACGTCAAAACGTATTATTAAGGCAATGTTAAAACCATTCTGCTTGGTCCAACTGTTACACATTTACTGGTCTGTAGAGGCAAATGTGGTGCTGATTTACATTTAAACTACACTAAACAGAGACAGAGTACTACTGGTGGAGCCAATTAGCAAGACACGTGTCTTTACTGTGACACACTGTATATGCACATACAGTGAATTAAAATGCTTTTCTTCACTTATTCCAGCTTGTTAAGAACTTAAGGTCAGAGCACAGGGTTTGCCATGACACTGCACTCCAGGAGCAGA
Organism: Channallabes apus; assembly: GCA_030522415.1. Taxonomy (NCBI): domain Eukaryota; kingdom Metazoa; phylum Chordata; class Actinopteri; order Siluriformes; family Clariidae; genus Channallabes; species Channallabes apus. Next base: position 30,016,192 of record CM060126.1, read on the forward strand.
AAGGGTTCAGGGCATTTCCTGATAGAAGCATCTTGGCAGCGCTGGACCTTCAACTTACAACCTTCTGTTCAGTAGCCAAGAGCCTTACACACTGATCCAGTACTACCACACCAATGTGCAGGGATTAAAGGTACTACAAGACTGATGCTCATGAATGTGGTTAACCCTAATTAAAAGTAGACTCTATTTCATATGGAGTCTCTGGGTGATATAAATTACATGCACAATTCACAGAAAAGGAAAGAGAAAGAACAGAACAGGTTCTGTTTCCAGCCAACTAAAAAAATGCTGTCCATAGGAGAATGTACTGTATTCATCTGGGTTCCATGTTCCCAGGGTTCTATGCTGCATAATTTTAACCCTCTTTATCTGTCTAAGATATACAGTATGTGACCAATTTCAAGATAAAATAATTCCTTAATATTATCCAGTTTATTTCATTGGAATAGGTCTTTCTTTCAAAACATTCTAAACACAACAAAAATTTTATTGTTTTATTTATACATTTATTTATAAATGACAACAATTTTATCATTTATAAATATTTCAATTCCCATGTCATGTCTACGTATGTGCATGGAGTTTGCATGTTCTCTCCATGCTTGGTGGGTTTCCTCCGGGTTCTCGGGTTTCCTCGAATAGTCCAAACCAGTGCAGATTAGACTAAGTGGTATTTCCAAAATACCAATAGGGTGCCAATGCATGTGTGAATGTTGACCGGAGATCCTACCATAGTTGAAAATGGGAACAAATACAATGGCCCCCATTGGCCTCCAATGATCACTAGTGGACTTCACAGTCCCTAGTTGAACTACAGAGGTTCATAGAGGTTCAAAGGGAACATCTTTTTCAGGTTTCCATGTGCTATATAGAACAGAGGAACATAGGACCCTGGGAGCATAGAACTGTAGAACATAGAACTGGGGAACATGGGGCTCTGGGAACATAGGACCCATTTTTATGCTCCCATTATATGCCATATCAATCTAGAGATCATAGGACACTGAAAATATGGGCTACTGGAGACACAGGACATGCTACTGTAGCTTTCATGTGTAACTAATAAGCAAGTTTACAAAGGAAAATGATAACATCAAGGTACACCGAGCAAAGGTTCGGCATTACATGTACTATATCACTTCATGTTTAGGTTATCACACTACAGTAAATACAATGGTTGTAATTACCAGCCTGTATGGCATATATCACTACGCATGTAATGACCAAGTGTCTGGCGGCAGATCTACCACCAATTATATCACCATTACCACCTGAATTAACTGATCACTGAGTTCCAGAGTGTTCACACTTGCTTGCAGGCATGGCAGCATGCCTGCATTTCAGAGCCAAATTCATCTTCCCCTCACCCAAGATCTGTAAACGGGTGAAATGGATTTCACTTATTAGCCCAGGCTGCATAATTTAGACATGCTCGCTAACTCCTGCTTCGCTTTCGCATGTCTTTACATGTGCACTTTGATAAGGAGTTGCATACATTTGTTTGCCAATTCTTGTTTTGCAGAGGCTCCTGTCTCAGCTATGACATTTCCACACCCTCCTTTAACTTTAACCTTGATTATACCGCAGCTCGGACATGATATGCAACAGAACTGAAACCCACACACAGAGCGCTCCCGCTCAACTCTGTATATGCATAATAAAACATGTTCTTATGTACTGTACTATTCAGCCAGTTTCTGCATAACACTCCCAGCCACTAACTGGAATAAAGTCTTCAAGGTTACAGTCATTGCTTCGTAAAAGATAGGGATAGGGCTCGCTATTCTTAAGAGGATGCTGATGAGGGAGGCGCCATATAAAGGGCACTTGTAATTTCTCAAGACGGTCAACATCCATTAAATCCATGCTTTATTCAACTCCCGTCTGCTTGTTGATACAGCACATTAGCTTGGAAGATAGATATGTTTTCAGGAAACGCTTTGCTCATTTTGTAGCATTAGTGCAACAAACTGCCTCACTGAATCATACAACAGGACATAATCTGTTTTTAAGAATGAGGTATTGCATTCACTTTTATTTATATAGCACTTATAGAAAATGCACGCTATTGTCACAAAGAAGAGAAAGTAGTTTTAGATGCCTAATGAGCGAGCCTGGGGCAAGGTAAAACTCCCTGAGAAATCATGAGGAAGACCAAAACTCTGATCGGTGGAGCTACCATAATCCAAACCTTAACCTAAAACCCATGAACCTTTTACCTCAACTCAACCCCAAATCAGGTTTGACTCAACCTCATGGACTTTTTGTTCTACAGCCAGAATTACTGGGAACTAAAAAAAAAAAACATCTTCTTGCTGGTGACACCAGATGGTGGAGTTACAGTATAAACCGTTACTTTAAACAGGTGTAGAAGAGTAAAGACAAACAGTATAAATAAAAATGAGTGATGTTCAGTACGCGCAGATTGTAAATAAGCGTCTTGGAATGAGCTCAGGAAAGCATTTATTATCAGAGCATCTTTCAGTCCGGAAGCAAGTATGAGATTATGATGGTGACCTCTGTGTAGGTGAGATGTGTACAGGACTTAGAGGAGTTACACATTGCTTCAAACTTTATTTGTAAAGTGTGTCAATTTTCTGAACTATTTTGCCCCTGGAAAACACTGCTAAACTAAAAAGACAGAAACTGTATCAGGGTCGCCATGGTGTATGAAACGTGGCTTGATAGTTCACCAACCTCAGCTTCATCACTTCACTTTGAAATATGTGCCAAATAGTATGTTCCTCTGCTGGTGGTGGGGTAGGCATACAGAATTATTTCTCCATTTTCAGGTCCAGTTCATGCTTTCCTGCTTCCTGCCATCTGTTGGATGATTGCTCACTTTATATTCATTGTTCTTGCCTCCTACTTCACGATTGCCGGACGGAGAACCAGAAGACTACATACGCCTTGGAGATGTGTGTCTTTGCTTCCTGCATTCACCATGCTCTCTTTGACTTACCCCTGAAGTTGCATTACTACTGTAGCTGAGATATTCTGTTTTTAACCTTTCGCATGTATTTGACTTAGTTTTTTATCTTTTTAGTTTGTTTTTACTGATATCGTACATAACTTGTAAATAGTGGTTGGTTGGAAGTTGGCACCATTTGCTTTACACGTTTTTCTCTTAGGTTTGCTTAATTAGGGAGTAAGGGACGAGTGCTGCATTGTTTCTTCCTTTTCGGTTTGCACATGTTAGGCCTCCCACTTTGGGATTAGTTAGAGGGAATTTATCTTTATTGTTTTGACCCTGTCGGCTTCTGACACTCACGACCATTTGTGGAGAATTTTAAAGAGCACACTGTGAATAAACACCAAGTAAAGGCACTATTGTACCTAACCCTAGCCAGAACACTAACCAGGTAAATTAAATAATATTACTCACTCACTCACTGTCTTACTCACTCATCGTCTATACAGCTTAATCCTGTATAGAGGGTCGCAGGGGCCTGGAGCCTATTCCAGGAGAGTCAGGTCATGAAATGGGGTACACCTTGAACAGGGTGCCAATCCAACGCAGGGCACACACACTTATTCACACACTACGGGAAATTTGGGAACACCAATTAGCCTGATCTACATGTCTTTGGCCTGCGGGAGGAAACTGGAGTACCCAGAGGAAACCCACCAAGCATCGGGCATACATGCACACATACTGTAGGTGGGAATCGAACCCTGGATGTGCAAGGTTACAATGATAACTACTAAGTCATGATGCCACCTGAATAATATTAATTATCAACTACATACAGTTAGTGACAGGTTGGTGACAATGGACCATCTATGTCCTTGTGAAGCAAAGGCCAGCCCGCCTGATCCGATCCTACAGAGAAGCCAATGTGGCACAAATTACTGTTCCAATGGAATAAAAATAATTAAATTGGACTATTTAACATTTACCCCTGCCGTTAAAAACCCTTGCACAAACTCAGCCACATACTGTAGCTCGCAGTCATCTGCTATCCGAGAAGACTTGTTCATTGCACTAGGATAAGGTTAAAATGTTATTCACACTTAATTAGTCATGCCTGATGATGTGTAGCTCTCCATCTGACAGGACTTGATCTGAGCTTAATTGGTGTGGATTTACACTGTCCATATTTTGTTCCCATATGTACTGAGGATCAAATAACCATGCAGCTCAACATGCACATAAACCCAAGAGGGAAACATAATGTGCTCTGAAAAATTGCTCCTAACATGTTATATTAAATAGGGCAATCAAATAACAACAATATTGTACTTGACTCATCATCGTGTGTTTAAGTTTTATTTATTGATTTTTTTTTTCTGTGGTACTTTTGGATGTTTTCACTCATATGGAGCTCCAGTAGAAACAACGACTCGTCAAAATCTCAGATTTGCAAAAATGTCAGCATAATTATAAACTGCTACAGTAATAAGCACAGATGTATTGATTATTGTTGTCCAGATTAATTCTTATGATTCTCACATAAAGCAAATTTCAAAATGATGAACAATACAATTAAGATGACATAATTATAAACAAATTACATCTAATGCTGACCTACTTGGAAGCTACTTGTTTCTCTGTCCATTTTTATTCCTTTTTTCTTTGTTTCTCCGTATTTGTTCTTTTTATTAATGTGCTTTCTCAGAAATGTACCAGATCTGAGACTATAATAAGACTTTTTAATCCTTTTTAAAGTGGAGAAGTCAGTGATTCGTTTTTTTTTACTTAAAATCTGTTTTTAATTGCACCTTACTTGCACCATATGTCTAATTGAACTCATTATGTAGACACTTATTTTTTTTGCTTCTGATATTTATTATTCACCCACACTCAACTTGCTCTCTCTCTCTTTTTTTTTAAATGAACATACCTATTCATATTTCACACAGGAGTGAAAGAGGTATATTATATTCTAGTGAAAGTCTACTGCAGATGATTTATCAGAAGGGTCTCGGCATTAAAATCAAGCCAATAATATACTCAAAACAAGAATAAAAACTGCTTTGTTTAAATATAGTTAAGTAAGAGGGATCCAGAGTGCCAGAGAATATAGCAGTAAATGAGTCTTATACTTCCATGACTTGTCATTCAAGTCAAAATCTTATATGGCGTCTTATATGGAGTTTGCAGGTGATTACCAGCCTTTAGGAGGAGAGCTCAGTGCTATGTATAGATGGAAAATGGTGAGGCTTTTAACCTGAACAACATCATTCCAACTGTGAGGCATGCGTGTGGTTTTGTTGAAAATGGACGGGCTCACTTCAGAAAGTGGATGGTATCATGAGGAAGGGGAATTCGCGAAAAATACCGACGTCAAACCTTAAGAAGTCTTGGATTTTAGACATAATTCAACCTTGATACGGATCAAATACATGGAAAACTCTGCAAGTTTGAGATAAGGGGCCCCTCTATACAGGTGTGCTTTACACATTTGAATTCCTTCCTGGGCAAAGTACACAAATCCAGTACTTAAAGTAAGGATACCCTCAGCAAACTATTACTCAAGTAAAAGTAGAAGTTCTCCATTTATAGTTCTATATAAAAATACAAAAGTACCAGCCTTTAAATTTACTTGATTAATAAAAGTACTGAGCAATATTACTACATCAAATGTTATACAGTACACCACCCTGATTGTGTAACGCAATGCCATGCAGAAATGTAGTGAAGTAGAAAGTACCGATATTTCAAAAAGGGAGGATGTAGTGGAGTAAAAGTAAAAAATATCCACTAACAAATCTATTTAAGTAAAAAACAGACATGTAAAAACTGTAATTAGCACAATTAGTGAATGTACAGTATTTACCTTCCACCTCCGCTACTAAACACATCTTCTGTTAATCGATTAACAGATTAGAGTTCTGCATGTCTGTGTACATATTTAATATTCTCCTTTTTGTTCTCTTGAATAACCTGGATGCTCATCTCCTTTGCATAGTGTAAACTGTACTGTATCGCAGTATCGTTCTGTCAAGAGCTTTCTCAAAAGTCCATTCGGCATTCTGCTGGCATCACTTGGTATCTTCCCCAGTACAGTTTCTGTACGTATAACCGAGTACCAACTGAGATGAGATTTCAATGTTACAAAGCAAATGTGTTTCATAGGAATAAAAACCAGAACAAAACATGGATCTTCTCCCTGCGTTAGCATTCTCAGTCCTTCCCTAAAGACCACAACAATCTGTCAGAAGTTTAAGCAATGTCCTGTGAAAAGCTTGACCAAGAGTGTGATTAAGGTTCAAACAGTTATAAGACGATGCCACTAAATACTAACAAAGCCAAAACATGGTATTGGTGCTAAAGTGTCATACAACACTCACATTCAGTCATATAAAACCATTTGTTATTGATATTTAATACTTTTAATTTCCTGATCCATGCTTAGTTTTTTGCAAGTATACATTTATATTTTTATCAGATAAAAAGAAACACATTTGCTTAATATAATTTCATGCTGTTTATGTAGTGTCTAACTTTTTTTTACTTTTTTTTGTTGTTGTTCAAATCTTTCAATGATCTTAATAGTCATTCAGATGAAACTTGGACGATTTAGATTTCACATGAAAAGACATAAATCTGAAAAACGCGTATTATTCTAAAATATTAAATTGTTAAGATATTGCATGCACATGAATTTGACATGGTTACGGACACTACATATTTTTTGCTTTTTAACATTTTACCAATTTTTTCCAGTCATATGTTTCGAAAAGCTTACACAATACTTACAAAGAAATATCAATAATTTGCATTTAAATTATTATTGTGTGAAACGAGACAATCTGCGGTAATGCGGAAAAATTTACATTTTTGGGCGATATAAAATCATCTTACTTCAGAAGTAGCTTCTTTGGCCATACACATTCTTTATATTATACAGTATGTAAAAAAAAAAAAAAAAAAACTTATCAGCACCAGTACTGTGTTTTGGCCGTATGTAAACCTGTATACTTATGACCCACTAAAAACCTGATACAGTAAATAAAACAGAATAAAATAGTTTTTAGCTTAGGTGGGTTTGTTCCTCAATGGCAACATTGTAAATACATTGATTAACATCACTTTACTCACAAGGTTACAAAAAGAAAGTTACAATTATCCATGTTTTTATTAAATACTTGTGTGTGTAAAAACGTGACATTGAAACCAATGCAATGCGCCGTGCCAAGGCATCCCGGAAACCTCGGTCTAAATCTACGTCATCTTCAGTAACTGCTACATCCTGGTCAGGGTCACAGACTCGGCTCTAAAATCACTTTGTCCGTACAGTATTTTAGATTGTATTTTTTAAAAGGTTTAACCACCAAAGCCAGAGTAAAAACACATAACCTGATCATAAAGAACCCATTTGCTCTGAGAATAAATTGTTAAACCACATTTTACACTATTTCAATAAAAAAGCTGAACAACTAATAGACATCTTAGTGCCAGATCTATATAGTGATTAATGTTTGCATAATTTCGACTGGCCTGTAAAAATTCAAATTTTCCTGTATGTAACGTTTGAGTGCCTTTGTTGGAAGAATATAATATGCACTGTGTTCATTAAAAAAAAAAAAAGAAAAGAAAAAGAAACTTACAGCAGACTATAATGGGCTACGCCATCAAATCATGTCAGAATGGCTGTAATTATAGGCTTCCAACTGGGACAAACCCTGTCGTTCCTGAATCATAATTAAAAGTTCAGTACAAGAGAATGCCTTCGACATGGTGAAGTGATGACTGCCTTTCATCTATTCTTTCCTTCAAACGGGTTTTTTTTTTATGTTTCTAACTTTTGCAACAGCTTCATCAGCAATCTAAATGTCATGGCATGTTCACGTGAAGAGCGGTAGGCTGTTGTGCATCCAGTCATGTGACTATAACTCATGACAAATGATCTGGCTCTCCCTTACTCTCGCTCACTCTCCGTATCTTCTGCATTCACGCCGGGAAGTCTGCGCTATACACTCGGAATACCTGGATGATGTATTGGAAGTGCTGTGTTATACTGGCAGGCGCAGCCTCATCTACAGGATGATGGATGAATTCTTATTTTGTTAACGGCATTCTTGGGGAGTGTTACGCAATAAATGTTAAACAACACTGAATGCATAGATTGAGAAAGTATTATTTTGTTCTGTTTTGTTTAGAACTACAAGTATTTTACATTCAATATCTTCTTTTACAGGAAGGTGACACTGAAACAGGTTTGATCAGATCGGGTGGGTTCCTGCCAAAAAGGGTGATTTAAATGTAGATTTTCCTGGTGTAGAATTTATATATGAAGAAGTAACTAGGCATTAAAATTACTAGTATTAAGTCCATATTTCTAATACAAACTTATTGGAAAAAAATTGTACATACTGTATAATTTTATTACATAGGAAAATAAAAGCAAATCTTACCATTTCAACATAGGCAGCGGGGCATCAACCGGTTTCCTTAAACAGCTGAAGTAAAAAAGTAATTTAATAATAATAATAATAATAGTGGATATTGCTGGAAGAACATCTTGAATTCAAAGCCTCAAAGTCCTCCAGTGTGTGAGGCTTCGTCCTGTACCTTGCCTCCTTTGTACAAATACATGGAGTAAGATCTGGACTTCTTTGAGGCAATTCATGAGGTCCGCGTCCTGGAAAATGCTGGTCTAACCACACACGCATGCACAGTAAGAGCAAAATGGTGATGGTGCAGAAACCTGCATTAAAATAACGTCACCAATGTTATTCTATTGCCTAGTTTATTTTTACCCACCCATATACAAGTATATATATTATAATGTTTTTGGCTGACACTGCATATATATCAGTCAGCCCATAAAATATAATTTTGAATTGAACAGTTGTTATCTCTGCCCTTTTTTAAATGCTATGGCAGCAGTGTGTAGTATTATGTTCATGTTAGTTGTCCCACCACCATCGCATGATGTCATGTGATCGTCCGTAAATGCCGTCTTGCATTTTCTTTTTTTATTATTATTATGTTGGAATTTGTATAAATTCTTTTGGCTGATTCTTTTATTTTTTTAAACATTATTCATTTTAAAAGATAATTTGAAACAAAACCTTGGAAAAGTGCTAGTACTTTGGACAATCAGTCATCATGAAATTAAAAGATGGATATAACCACTTCGTTTTCACTGGTTACTAAACGCAGGTGATGACCGACCATCGATTTTAGTGTTTTTTTTTTAGTTTTTTTAGGAAGTGCACTAAGGAGTGAAAGAGCGATGCCATACTGAGCACTTCTCTCATCCACACTGCCATCCAGTAGGTGGTAAGTGCGTAAGTGCGGTTCATCATGATTCAGCGTGAGTTTTGGTGTCATGGTTACGTTTCCATTTTACCACGCAAAAAAAATAAACATGTTTAACATGCGGAAGCTCGCGGACCTTGTGGATCTTTGCGGACCGTCGGGCGCCGGTCACTCGAGGCGGATCGCGGTGCCTAATACCCCTCTCTCACCTGTGTGGCCGGACTCATCTCCGTGAGCTGCCGCGATTGCCCACGACGTTCCTTTAACATTCCGCAAAGTTCTACAAGCTTCCGCGAGGACCAGCAAAAAAATTAAACGTTTAATTTTTCATGCGGAAAGATGGAAACGTAATCACAGCGCAAAAATTCGGGGTGAATCATGATGAACCCTACTTACGACCACAGTGCAAGACCGCGCAATTGAGATAGGGGTATAACACACCGCATCTCACAGCGAGTCAAACCGCATAAGTGAATACTGTAGGGGTATTAAACATTACAATCACCCAGAAACATGAATGGATGCGGGGTTTGAATCTCCCAAGGTTATTTTCTCATTTAACTAAATCAAATGTCATAAAAATAAAACGTGCCAAAAGAAAAACCCATAAAGTCATTGTCAGGAACTAACCTGGGGTGACCAGAAAGATGATAGCTTTAGCAGTTAGCCCTGTAGCGTGAATGGTAAACCCAAACGCGGATGGACACGAGCAGGCAGGATAATCACGCGATTTGCTATAAGGACTCTCACAGTAAATGAGCAAAGGAAAGACACAATCTAACCCTAGTCCTATAAACACACACTCAGTCTGAAAGTAAAGCCAAGGAAGTGAGTACTCACATGAACGGGAATGATTCCGAAATAGTCTGGGCATACAGTAACTCAATGACAGAGCGATGTGCATCGCCATCTTGTATCCTTTTATACTTTCAGGTTTGCGACCGTCTTACTTCCGGGTCATAATGCTGGTCGCGGCTGAGTGCGCATGACAGTCATGGATAATGGCTAATGATCAATGAAACATATTTTAAACAAAAAGCATCGGGCAGCTGGACATCGGGATGTAGAGCGTAAGTACGACGCGTTGGTCTGGCACGTGCAGGTCTGAGCAGCTCAAGAAGCTCCATAATCTGTTGCCTTGGAAGGCGAAAATAATGAAAATATGAAAAGGGCTGAAGTTTTGTCTAAAGGAAACATGTACATGACCCACACGGCTCCACGGACCGCGCCGTCTTCAGTTTAACACAACACCACGCTGTATCGCTGCCTAATTGTTCGCCAGTTGTTTAATATTAATTGTGATTGCCGATTTTAATGCGTTAGTCACATTATGAAATAGGCTAATTAAAAGTCACTCTATTAGTTCTGATATCAAATAAAATAATATTCTTAAACAGGTCTACAGTATATTCCATCATTAATACGACTTTGATAACGTGCCATAATGTGTTTGCATACACCGCTGGTTTATAAAGACTGCTGCTCAGTGGCGGCCACTAGCGTCTCGAGCTGAAACTACACTAAGTATGAGTTAAGGTTGGTCCAGACCAACCGTACGAACGTGTGACGTAGCTAAGAGATACTTAGCGTAAGAACGTTTCGGGAAATGCGCCATAAAGTTAAGAGAGAGGTTAAGGTACAACTTAAGAACTACTTAGCGATAAGAAGCTTTCGAGAAACCGGGCCCTGAACGGTTCCCTGAGATGTGCAGTGTCACTTACAATGTCATCAAAAACTAAATAAACACATGAATGAATAAATGAATAAATAAATAAACAATCCTTTACATATCCATGTGAAAGAAGGATTTTTTCACTATTGGCTATAGATAGTGTTGTTGTTCAATTAATTAATTCCATGAACGTAAAAAAAAATGTTGTCTCCTTTTCACTTTTGCCTATTGTTACACCAGTACTAAGAACGCATTGATAAGAGATTTCATGGTCGACAATCTACCTAATTTGCTGAAAAATTGTCATTAGTGAAGTGCTAAGATCAACTGACTGGTTAAACATTAAACATATTACAGTTGGTGTATTTCTGAGCTAGAAGAGCAATAAACACTTCCAGACTTGTGGTTCGTGAAAAATCTGCTTCATGATGGCCTCGGCATATATACTGTATTATTGACTGTCTTTATATTTAAACAGGCTTCGTTATGTTTTATTCCTTATGCCTGGCCAAAAAAAAGGCATTTCAGAAGAGTGAAATTATTGGTCTGCATCAAGAAAAGAAAACAACTAGGGAGATTGGAATGATTAGAAATGGGTTACAGACATAATCAAAACCTGGAAGGATAGTGCTGAACCGTCAGCTTTGTAGAAGAAATGTGACTGGAAGAGAACATTTAAACACTTGCTGATGTTCCATGGTAAAAAAAAAAAAAAATCAATAGTAAAAACAAGAGCAGGTTAATTTCCATGCACGCACAATGTGACGAGAACTCACTGGACTGGGACTAAACAGTTGTGCGGACTTAGGAAAACCACTTGTTAGTGACACTAATGAGAAAAAAAGGTTTAAATTTATTAGGGAACATAAATATTAGACTTTGGAGCGAAGGTCATGTGGTCTGATAAGTTCAAAGTGACCCTAATCCAGAGCACTGAGCATGTCAGAGGATCACATGGAGGCAGTGTGATTATTTGGGGTTACTTCAGTTGTTCAGGTCAAGACTCAGCAGCGTTATGTGGCAATAATTGATTGACTTTCCTCCCTGATGGTGTGAGTATACTGTATTCCAGGATTGAAATTGTGAAGGTATGGTTCTTGGAATAATTTCCACACATGATCCTGCGGTCTGTAATCAAAGCTAAAGCGATTCGGTATGACTTTGTTTTGTTGTTGTTTTATGCCAGGCATGATATTTGAAATATAAAATGTAGTACATTATTATTTAGTTAGATATTACCCATAGCCATTCTCTGTCTTGTATTTCCTTTTTTCCCCTCTTATCCTTCATGAGGCTAAAGATCGCAGTCTGGCTGTTGGAAAAATTGAATGGAGGATCTATCGACAGAAGACAAATACGGGTTTAGCGCCCGGCCCGTTTATGATCCTGTAAAACTGTTTTCTCTTTTCAGACACTCTACACTCAGGTGACAGTCACCTTGTCATCATCTATCAATCTCAGCTTAATTCTGTCACTCAAACAGACAGTGAAGCACACGAGAGACTCTGAAGCTGCTGGAATTAACCTCATCCAGTTATCCTACTGCTGGAGGACATACAGAGAGAGAGACAGAGAGAGAGACAGAGAGAGACAGAGAGAGACAGAGAGAGAGACAGAGAGAGACAGAGAGAGAGACAGAGAGAGACAGAGAGAGAGACAGAGAGAGAGAGACAGAGAGAGAGACAGAGAGAGAGAGACAGAGAGAGAGAGAGAGAGAGAGAGAGAGAGAGAGACAGAGACAGAGAGAGAGACAGAGGTGCGGCTGACAACAAGACTGCATCTGACCAAAACGAGCGGCAGATTGCCTTCCACCCACACAAAGTCACCATGATGTGTGTGTGTGTGTGTGTGTGTGTGTGTGTGTGTGTGTGTGTGTGTGTGTGTGTGTGTGTCACACACTAGATAGAATAACAGAAAAATAAGTAAATAGAATTTCAGAAATTGAATGATGGATCCAATTACAGAACGATAGAGAGTCAGAGAGAGAGAGAATAAGAATGAGAGGAGGCACTTTAAATTTGCTGATTTATCAGTTTTAAAAGAACAAAGAAGTGCAGCCACATCGTTAGACAAAAGAATAAAGGTGCAGAAGAGACAGAGAGACTTACAGGATGTGATTTAAAGAAAGAAAGCTCTTTACATTCGCTATTGTGTCACAATTTTACAGATGGACTTCTTGACCTGAAGAAGACAGCAACAAAGAGCAGAGAGAGGAGGAAGAGAGAGAGAGAGATAGTGTGTGTGTGTGTGTGTGTGTGTGTGTGTATGGGGGAGAGAAGCTTGATAAATTTGCCCTTTTGTCACACGTTTAGAGAGCACTGATAACAAAGACCCATTATTATATACGGCTTCCTCACCTGTCGAGAGAGAGAGACAGAGAGAGAGAGACAGAGAGAGACAGAGAGAGAGAGACAGAGAGAGAGAGAGAGAGAGAGAGACAGAGAGAGAGAGAGAGAGAGAGAGAGACAGAGAGAGAGAGAGACAGAGAGAGAGAGAGAGACAGAGAGAGAGAGAGAGAGAGACAGAGAGACAGAGAGAGAGGAATGTGCTCTTTTGCCACAAATTTAAAGAGCAAAGATAACAGAGACGTCATTATGTACAACTTCCACTGCCGATAGTTTTTCACAGAAATTGCTCTCGTTGTCATTAATAATGTTGTTTTTGTTTAAAAAAAAAACGCCTTCAGTGAATTCTTCTTTCACTTCCTCTCTGCCGCTCGGCTTCGGTCTTTCAGAGTTTAGAAAAGCAGAGGTTCTATTAATAAATCATCATTTACGCTATGTTGTGTGTTTCAGAGTCAGAGCCGTTTCTCCCTTTCGAAAACCATATAATGTGCCATCACTCGTGATATGTAATCCATCATCCAATTTAATTTGAGCAGGATGATCCTACTGGCGTTGGGTTTAATTCAATATGTGATCTAGTAACCAGCAAACAGGATTAGGAGGCCACGCCTCTCTTAGTGGCACCGACTGACATAGAGGAAAGACCTCTTTCTCTAGAAGGGACAGATACAGTACAGTACAGAAGTCACACCACTTTTACTGTAATAAGACATATACTGTACATCACAGCCTCTTTACTGGAACTTTAAGGTCACGAATACTTTATTAAGTGTTACAGACACAAAGATCACGTCTTTATAACTGGCACTTAAAAAAGCACCTACATAAAAAGGCCCATGCATAGCGTCTTAGTCGTTAGCACTGTCGCCTTGCACCTCCAGGGACGAGGATTTGATCCTGCCTTGGGTACAGTACTGTATGTGTGCAGGGAGTTTGCATGGTCTTCCCATGCTTGGTGGGTTTGATCCATGTAGTCTGGTTTCCTCCCACAGTCTACAGACATGCTGATTAGGCTAATTGGTGCTGCCTGTAGTTTGTGAATGCGCATGTGAATGCTATCACGGTTGTAAAAATAGGAATGAATACAATCGTCACCACTGGCTTCCACGGTTCCTAGTTGGACTATAGAAGCTCCTAGATGGATGGATAAGAAGCATATATTATGCAAAATTCACTTATTATTTTTGGACATTCAAATGGGTGTCCCATGCACACTGTCCCCAGACCAAATATATATGATATATGCAAGATACAGTGGTGTGAAAAACTATTTGCCCCCTTCCTGATTTCTTATTCTTTTGCATGTTTGTCACACTTAAATGTTTCTGCTCATCAAAAAACCGTTAACTATTAGTCAAAGATAACATAATTGAACACAAAATGCAGTTTTTAAATGAAGGTTTACGTTATTAAGGGAGAAAAAAAAACTCCAAATCTACATGGCCCTGTGTGAAAAAGTGATTGCCCCCCCTTGTTAAAAAATAACTTAACTGTGGTTTATCACACCTGAGTTCAATTTCTGTAGTCACCCCCAGGCCTGATTACTGCCACACCTGTTTCAATCAAGAAATCACTTAAATAGGAGCTACCTGACACAGAGAAGTAGACCAAAAGCACCTCAAAAGCTAGACATCATGCCAAGATCCAAAGAAATTCAGGAACAAATGAGAACAAAAGTAATTGAGATCTATCAGTCTGGTAAAGGTTATAAAGCCATTTCTAAAGCTTTGGGACTCCAGCGAACCACAGTGAGAGCCATTATCCACAAATGGCAAAAACATGGAACAGTGGTGAACCTTCCCAGGAGTGGCCGGCCGACCAAAATTACCCCAAGAGCGCAGAGACGACTCATCCGAGAGGCCACAAAAGACCCCAGGACAACATCTAAAGAACTGCAGGCCTCACTTGCCTCAATTAAGGTCAGTGTTCACGACTCCACCATAAGAAAGAGACTGGGCAAAAACGGCCTGCATGGCAGATTTCCAAGGCGCAAACCACTTTTAAGCAAAAAGAACATTAAGGCTCGTCTCAATTTTGCTAAAAAACATCTCAATGATTGCCAAGACTTTTGGGAAAATACCTTGTGGACCGACGAGACAAGAGTTGAACTTTTTGGAAGGTGCGTGTCCCGTTACATCTGGCGTAAAAGTAACACAGCATTTCAGAAAAAGAACATCATACCAACAGTAAAATATGGTGGTGGTAGTGTGATGGTCTGGGGTTGTTTTGCTGCTTCAGGACCTGGAAGGCTTGCTGTGATAGATGGAACCATGAATTCTACTGTCTACCAAAAAATCCTGAAGGAGAATGTCCGGCCATCTGTTCGTCAACTCAAGCTGAAGCGATCTTGGGTGCTGCAGCAGGACAATGACCCAAAACACACCAGCAAATCCACCTCTGAATGGCTGAAGAAAAAGAAAATGAAGACTTTGGAGTGGCCTAGTCAAAGTCCTGACCTGAATCCTATTGAGATGTTGTGGCATGACCTTAAAAAGGCGGTTCATGCTAGAAAACCCTCAAATAAAGCTGAATTACAACAATTCTGCAAAGATGAGTGGGCCAAAATTCCCCCAGAGCGCTGTAAAAGACTCGTTGCAAGTTATCGCAAACGCTTGATTGCAGTTATTGCTGCTAAGGGTGGCCCAACCAGTTATTAGGTTCAGGGGGCAAATAGGGCCAGGTGTAGCTCAGTGGTTAAGGCATTGGACTACGGTTCGGAAGATCCCAGGTTCAAACCCCACAACCACCAAGTTGCCACTGTTGGGTCCTTGAGCAAGGCCCTTAACCCTCAACTGCTCAGATGTGCAATGAGATTAAAATGTAAGTCGCTCTGGATAAGAGCGTCTGCCAAATGCCTAAATGTAATTACTTTTTCACACAGGGCCATGTAGGTTTGGATTTTTTTTCTCCCTAAATAATAAAACCCCTCATTTAAAAACTGCATTTTGTGTTTACTTGTGTTATCTTTGACTAATAGTTAAATGTGTTTGATGATCAGAAACATTTTGTGTGACAAACATGCAAAAGAATAAGAAATCAGGAGGGGGGCAAATAGTTTTTCACACCACTGTATATGCACTTAAACACACCATTCCCATTTCCTGTCTAGTATGCAAAATGCAAATGAAAAAGGAGACAAATAAATGGAATTTTAGGAATGACAGAGAGGCCACGCCTCCTTCACTTACAAACACAAAAGCCCGTATCCTCCACTGTGACTCACAGACAGAGAGGCCACACATTCTTCAATATTCAAACAGACCTCCTACGATGTGCTCACAGAGACAAAGGCCACGTCTCCCTCAATCATCCTAACAAACTACAAAGGTCCTGCCTTCATTAGTGTCCTAAGAGAAACTGGGGACATGCTTCCTTTTATGCGCTAACAAACAAAGAGGCCCCGCCTCCTTCACTGAGACTCACAGACACAACGGCCACACCTCCTTCAATGTGCTAACAAATACCAAGGCCACTCCTCCTGTAGTGTCCTAAGAGATGCAGAGGCCACGCCTTTTTTACTGTCCTAACAGATACAAAGGCCACGCCTCCTTCACTGGGGCTCACTGACACAAACGCCATACATTCTTCAATATGGCCACGCCTCCTTCTGTGTCCTTTCAGAAACAAAGACCATTACTCCTACAATATCCGAATACAGACAGAGACCACGCCTCTTTTAGTGTCCCAACACGGACAAAGGCCATGTCTCCTTCACTGGGACTCACAGACGCAAAGGGCATGCCTCCTTCAGTGTGCAACAGACACAGGGGCCACGGTGTGTGTGTGTGTGTGTGTGTGTGTGTGTGTGTGTGTGTGTGTGTGTGTGTGTGTGTGTGTGTGTGTGTATCAATCAATGTAGCTTTTCTGTAAATACTGAGACCATGCACAGATTTACCTGTGTGTTCATGTGAAAGTGCAGCTATCGAACATAATGCTGTTAATCATCACCCGTGCCGCTGATTGGATTGCTTGTTAATCAGCCATCGTGTTTCCTTTGATCCAATTAAAAAGAAAAGCCACTCAAAGTGATTCGTTCCGTTCACACCGAGGTTGTTTCGGCTGATTATTACAGGGTTTGAGCTCAGCGCAGTCCGCACACTGATGCCTGGGAATATTTTATTCAGATCGATTCACATCGTCAGTTTATGCAGATGTGTAGCTTATGTACTGTACAGTACATGCATATGCAGCGTGTGTGTATGTGGGTATAAGTGTGTGTGTGTGTGTGTGTGTGTGTGTGTGTGGTTACAGTAATAGGTTATTTAAATGCATCCAGCCTGGGTAGAGTGTGACAATCAGGCGATGCTTCAGGCAACTTTTGCAGAAGACCTTCATGTTTAGATTTCATGCTCAAATGTATCTATATTAAGTAAAAGTCTAGAGGGTTCCATGCTGGAAAAAAGATGAGATTTGGTTTTAAAACAGACAGACATAAATAAGATAAGATGTGCAGTAACAAGGCTCACTGGGTCAATCAAGGTCATAACTTTTTTTCCATCCTAAATTAAAGGACTAATTTATGCACTTGTGTATTAATTCTTATTTTTCATAACCCTAACCTGATGCGACACTCCGATTAGTTTTCTCCGTATTAAACAGTGCAAGGAATGAACATTAGCATTTTTAGAGAGTTTAGCACAGCCATCTCATTCACCATGAACTCATTTCCTTTCATAATCCATAATCCATCTTTTTTTTCCGCTTTTAGCTGCATTCTCTGTTGTTTCCTTCTGCCCTATTTCTCCTCCTCTCCTCTAGGTTTTTGTCAAATGCTACCTTAAAAAAAAAAGGTTGCCCGCAGGAATCAATTAGACACAAGGAAAGCATTCTTTCCACATTTTTAATTGGTTCGTAAATCTCTCCTTCACAAAAACACTAAGAATGTGCAAGTTCGATCTAGCTTCGCACCTGCTATCTATGTGTGCATGTGCGCATGTGTGTGTGTGTGTGTGTGTGTGTGTGTGTGTGTGTGTGGGAATGAATCCAACTGTAGCATTCTTCTGAACATTTTGAATAATAAAAAAACTATAAAGAAAAATGCATCATTATTCTCAACCCATTATATCATGATGCAATTCTATTTTATTTCCCCCAGACCTCCATCCTGCGAGCCGCACTGCACTCCAGCTGGGTTAGGCTCATTAGCACAAACCCCTGACACTCACCTTCAAAAGTACACATGCAATTTACAAAATATCAAATCAAATCCTGTTAATCTCCGGATTGACCTCATAATAGAGGATGAAACTCTTGACATCGCTGGATCTCCCCAACCTTTTCAAAGCATCCTAATCTCCATCTGCTGTATGAAGCTGATCATAGAAAATTAATTTAATCAACGTACTATAAAATGGAATAGATTCAATGTCATATTTTTCCTAGTTTACTTAAAACCACATTGATGGGAGTGTGGGAATCTTTGAAGCATACTCCAACAACAGCTCACTCACTTTACAGCTTTTAACATTTAAATTTTTCATGACCATCATACAACATTTTTTCATGCATGTCCAGCCCTATTTTCATGCATGTTGACCCACCACTTCAGAAGTCACTTATATGACTCGGTTCTTTGAATCTCGTTCATCAAAATGAACGAATCTTTTTTTGAGTCATTTAGTCCATTTCGTTCTTTTGATCAGAAATGTAAAATTTTTAATAAACAGACCCCCAACACGACTACACACAGAAATGTTGACTATAGTTCCAGTGATGAAAATATTACAATGCAGCTAAGGACATATGATAATAAACAGAATCAGCAGTTCACCTCTTATATCTTCTAGTCTGACTCGTTTGCTCCTTTGTCACGTGACTCTAGATGCTATTATTGCACTGCATAGTGTCTATGGGACAACAGAATGAACGACTCTGACTAGAAGACTCATGAGATGAACCGCTCAATTCTGTTTTTTGTGTAATGCACTGCCTGGGAGTCACATGACAAAAGAGAGGCCGACTCGGAAGAAAAGACTCGACTGGTAACTGCTCGTTTCTGTTTCCTGTACATAACCTATGGAGGTTTTGCGATGCTTTCGTGCATGTGCGCCCAGTAGGAAATGAACAAACCACCGTCTGAGACTACTCGTTCTTCTGAGTCACAAGAACGAATCATTCATAAACGACCTTTCACTAACTTACTGTATATACCTCGAGTAAATATTTGGACTTTTGATTGCACAGAATAACAGAACAAAAATTTAAACCTTTCTTTATTTCTCTAAACAATCCCCGGCTTCACTAATGCACTTATCCCAGCATTTCACTAGAGATTGGATACCAGCAAGGTAGAAAGTTTTCTCAGTATGTGTGTACAGTTCAAAACAAACTAATACGTCTCTTCTGCAAGTTAGTGGATCGAGTGTTCCACTGGCCAAAAGTGGTCATGAGAAGAACATCATTCATATTTTACAGACTTCTTTATTCTCTATTCAAATAGTTTACTGCATCTCATCACTGTACTGTGCTCTAGGTCTTATGTAAATGTCAATCGGGTTGACATCTCAATTCACGGGAAACTCCATTAAAAGTCCCTGTTTGACTTGAACACGCATCTTATGGTTGGTATTTAAACCATAAGACAATCAGTATTTAGTTATAGGTTATAGTAAACATCATGTGCAAACAAAGCGTATTAAAGAAGCAGCGTTTGCTAAGTAATAGAATAATAAGGTTTGTTAAATGTGGCATGTGGTTACACACCTACTGTATCTCTACATCTCAGTAATAACTCCTACAAATGGGTTTCCAACAGGAAACAATAAGTAAAATATAAATAAAAATATTTTGATTTTTTTATCTTTCAGAAAAAAATTCAACTTTAGAAAAGTGGAGCCTTAATATATTAAGTTAAAAGAAATTCTAGATTTTGACCCTCATCAGTAAGGCACAATGTAACCGGAAATAGGAATTAAACAATGATTTTAACTGATAAATGGTAAAATACAATTGTCAATAGATAGAAAGGTATTAAGTAACGTTTTAATATGAGTAAAGACCAAACAAAAGCAACAAAAAAATCTAAATATCCCTGAATAAACTTCATAAGCATATGTATATATTTAGAAATAAATACTGACATCAAGGCAGCATTTCTTTTCTCTTTTTTTAATCTCTTACTTCCCATGGAGATAGAGTGATATCAGAAATTATTTTTGAATGCTTCTGGAACTGATTACTTACTAAAAATATGTGTCTGAAAATGTATGGACTGACGTTTCAGGTCTCGGTTGTAAAAGCTCGATCTGATTAAAGTACTAAGAAGTGAATCTACGCAGAGACAGTGTGAATGCCTCATTATTTATTCAGTGGGCATGAAGACAAGCCCTCAGGTGGTCTGAAGAAGGTCTTTAAAACTCTAGATCTTTAGGTCATCTTTTAAGCAATGCCAGTGTAAGGACTTTACGTAATCGCTCCTGAAGATATCCTGGGTGTGGGCATGGAGGCTCAGTTGTAGATTTCTCGCCTGCCATTTGGGAAGTTCAATTCCCAGCCACTGGATGCAGTGCCGGTAACAAGCCCAGATAATCCTTTAGGGAAGCAGCTCAAAGACTAACAACAAGATCCTGAAGATATTCAGGGCGTAATATTTTTAGGGATGTACTGGGTCATGAAGTACAGTGTTCTTAACAGGGTGGAAGAATGTCAGTAGTTTCACCTGTGCCGACTGGGTATTTATTTACTTGTTTGCTGTGGCAGCTTGTTAGGTACTTAGTTAGTTAGATAGTTCGTCTGTTTTTTATTATTATTATTTTATTTATTCTATTAACTGATCCTACACGGGCAAAACAGTATTGGTGCTGATTTTTTTTTATTCATGTACATGAAAACGTGCGCGCAAAAGAAGCTACTTCTTACTTCTTAAAGTTACTAACTTTAGTCGTTTTAGAGTGATGACTTTAGATGTGCCACGAAAGTGGCCATTTTCAATATAATAGTGTACTTGTTACAAACAATAATAATATAAAATGCAAATTATTGATATTTCTTAATGAGTATTGATATTAAAATTGGTGTAAGCTTCTAGAAGCATATGACCTGCAAAAATGTTGCATGAATTAAAGCATTCCGTGAAAAATTAAGGACTTAAAAATTTAAAATTCCCCAGAAAAAAAAAAAAAAACTCTGTAGTGTCTGTAACCATGTCAAATTCATGTTGTTATCAATTGTCATCTTAAACATTTTGCATTTTAGAATTATAC
The DNA here is from genome assembly GCA_030522415.1 of Channallabes apus. Lineage (NCBI taxonomy): Eukaryota > Metazoa > Chordata > Actinopteri > Siluriformes > Clariidae > Channallabes > Channallabes apus. The sequence continues at coordinate 30,037,621 of CM060126.1, forward strand.
ACTTTTTTTTTCAGGTTAAATCTAAACTGGCCAAGTTTCATCTGAATCACAAATGAAGATCAATGAAAGATTAGAATTTTTTTTTTTAGTTACAGACATCACACCTACTGTAGATGAGACATTTTTGGACACAATAGTAATAACATTCCGTCTATAGAGCAGAAGCGCTGAACGACTCTCTCAGACTTCAATCATATGAAAAGTTACGAGTGTGAAGACGGACTTAGAGCAGGATTAGTCTTATTGTCCTCTTCACCTACAGTCTGTCGGACCGGATTTGGGACACAGTCCGTGTGTCTGCGCTCTCGTATTCCGCACCTCCTGTCCTCCACCTCTCCCTCTCCCTCTCTCTCTCTCCCTCTCTCTCTGTGTCTCTGCGCTCGTAAAGGTGAGTCGGCGAGTCGTCCTTCATCTTACCTTTTCTGCAGACTCCTGCAGCCGACAGTGCGAGCGCGAGGCCGATCACTCGTGCCGCCAAAACTGCCGGCGTCTTCATTCTTCAGTCCCCTCAAAGCGGCGCGAGACAGAAGGTCGTTCCGATTGTCTCACTTTCTTCCTCTCTGTCGCTCGCGCTCTCCCGCTCACTTCCTCTCCACAGGACCAGAGATAACCGACCTGAAGTCCGACAGTCAGATAAAGAAAAGTCGCCACTAGCGGGTAGTCTGTCTCTCTCTCTCTCTCTCTCTGTGTGTCTCTCTCACTCACTCTCTCTCACTCACTCACTCTATCTCTCTCTCTCTGTGTGTGTGTGTCTCTCACTCACTCTATCTCTCTCTCTGTGTGTGTGTGTGTGTCTCTCTCACTCACTCTCTCTCTCTCTCTCTCTCTGTGTGTCTGCGCGCGCGTGTCTGAAGCCGCGAGGAGCCCAGGATACGCAGCCCGGACCGTGACGTCACGGGGAGGGAGGAAAATAATGCACATGGATCTTTGGTCACACACGCACACACATCTAGGTCTGACTTTCATTTTTGAGGATCTATTATATTTAACATTATAATTATAATTATTTACTCACCTAATTAATACTGTACAGTTTAATGTCAAACAAAACAAACACTGTCGCAATTTATCTATTTTAATCATCACACAATGTCGAAACTGAGGATTTTCCTATCCTTTGATTATACACACATATACACGCACAGAATGTGCGTGTGTATGTGTGTGTGTGTGTGAGAGAGAGAGAGAGAGAGAGAGAGAGAGGGGGAGAGAGACTTCAGGACCATGGACAGCAGCATGTGCGACGTGAAAGCTACCAATAAATGAAAGTGAATTCAAATTAAGTCTTAATTATTATAAAGGGTACAGACAATTAATGTCATTTTTTGTTTGTTTGTTTGTTTTGTTTAGTTAGTTGGTTTTATTGAAGAAACAGAATTACAAGCTAAATACATTCAAGTTTTGGTAAACAACTTTTATTATTCATTACTACCCAACCTGTATTCTTTTAAACAGCCCACATTTGTGTTTTTTGTTTGTTTGTTTGTTTGTTTGTTTGTTTTTTAAGCCAAGGACAATTTTTCAAGATTTTTTGTATTTACAAATCATTTACAAACAAACGTACTTAACAATCCTGTCTGCCTGTTTTATATAGTTTGGACTTAACCTCTGTACACCATATTAAGGATGGATTGGCTAAATCTTTCAAATGATCCTAAACCTAACATACTTATGTCTAGTGATTCATCCAATTTCCATACTGATGGGGAGCTCTGGATGAGACACACACACTCACACACTCTCCCAGTCATACACTAAGGGGAATTCAGAATCTTTGTCTTTGGACTGTAGGGGAAACTGGAGTTCCCAAAGGAAACTGACAAAGTAAGAGGAGAACATGCAAACCCCAGTGCACACAGACTGGAGGTTAGCTTCAAGCGCTTATTCCTGGAGTGGAGAAGAGGCAGTGTGTGATTACATACATTATCTGCACAATACTTGTTGGACTATGTATATTTAAAAAATAAAGGAAAATTGTGTTTGATTTCACTAAGATATTGTGTAATGTAAATACTACAGGCATTAGTTTAAAGCCCATGTAAAATGTGTAATATTGTAATTATGAGACTATACGATTTGTTTTCAATACGAAAACAAGGACTATACGATTTGCAATAATCATTCACTGTATCACTATAAGAACTTATCTGTATCACTATAATAGATAAAAAGTAGAGTATAATACAAAGACACTAAAAATAAATGTATAAAACACAGCTGTCTGGTTCTGTCAAAAGCAAAAATAATAGTCGTTCATTTGTTCCTCTTCTATACCACATATCTTGTACAGGGCTGTTGGGGGCATGAAGCCTATCCCTGGAGACTCTTGGGCACAACGCAGGGTATACCCTGGACATGATGTCAATCCTTCGCAATGCAAACACACACACAACACACACACACACACACACACACACACACACACACACACACACACACACACACACACACACACACACACACACACACACACACAGGCAATTTTTTAATGCCAATTCACTTAATCTGCATGTCTTTGGTGGGTACTCTGCATTCCTCCCACAGTCCAATCACAGGGGGAAAATACAAACCCAAGATAGGAATCAATCCCTCGGCCCTAGTGGTGCAAGACTACGCTGCGAACTAATACACCACTGTGTCGCCGCATAAATAATATTCCTAAATTATTTAATTATGCTTTTAAATTGTGCTGTTTTCATGTAAATAATACTATTTGCAGTCATTATCTTAAATTTAATATATTTTATGATTATCGCAAAAAAATAAATATGTCCATTGTTACTGTATATGGCAGATTATTTAACAATTCATCATAATCTCCACATTCCTATGAATTACACACACATACACACAAATCACAGTTTTCAGACTCTGTCTCCATCTGCTGCCAGATAAGCATCATTAAAAAAGAAGATTTAATGATGTCTACTGTTGGTTCTAGTTTAAGTTTCTTAGGCTATTGTTAAAACAATAGCATACAACATATTATAATATCGGTTTTAGAGTTTGTCAGAACCCATTTTGTAAAGTTCAACAAAAATGAGGAAGAGGATTATTTTGTTTGATGGGACCAAAAATGTGTCTTTTGGCTGCTTGTCAATCTAAGAACACGACACACAAAGCAAAGCATGGTGGTGATAGCACTTTCTTGAAAAAAATTTTGTAAAAAAAAAAAAGTAGAAGTTAATTATTTTGATGAAGCTTCTGATGGTTGTGGTGCTGTGGATTTCCTGGCATTCTTATTGAAATGCAGACACCATGAACATGCAATACAGTAATAACAAAGTTACTGATAATGAATATATGAATAATATGATATGCCAAATTGCATGAATACAGAAATCATATAAAAATACAGATCGTAAAAAATAATTTATAAATAATCAAATTAATATCGAGATTAATAACACTATTGCTTAATGTACTCATTTTCCTGCTATATCATGTTGTCAGGTGGTATAAATACATACAGTACTGTACGTTTAGCTTAAACACTCAGTTGTAACCTCAGTGTCTTAATCTTGCCCTATTCAGAGCAGACAAAACAATCTTCTGCTTCAGTAGCCTGAAACAGACATGAAGTGAGTGGTTTGATGTCAGCGCAGCACAGCATTTGGCTCAGCATCCCTTTGAGCATCTTCTGTTCAAAGAGTACTTAAAACCTACCAGTAGACTCCACTAAGCACTTTCAAGATGTTTTCAAGAACTGCGTTGGAGTATTAAAGAGCACAAAGTATGATCCTATTCTAATCAACTGCATAAATTGTAACATAATTTCTACTAAGTCACAGGATATAGGCTCTAGATTTGCCTTGGTACCCAATTAATGTGGTGACCATCTGCTCTTTGTTGGGTTTCACCGGCCGTGCTAAACTGGGCTGAAAGCCCAGGATCACAAAAGGCACAGAGTTCTTGATTTGATTGATATGTTTGCCAGGATCAGTTTAAACAAGGCTGAAGAATGCTACATGCAGGAATGGACAGTTTTCAAGAGTTCAGTTCAGATGAATGTTTTCTTGTTATAAAGGCAGGTTTTGAGAAAACAGGGAGGAAATATCATGAGTCAGGTTGCGAGATGTCTCAGGTCAGCATGGTGCAAATCTCACCTTATGTGAAACCATCACCAGGGTGATCTTGTACTAGACATTTGGCTTTTAGCTACAAACCAAACAACAGATCTGCATGTCCAGGCCACTGGATTATTTAGCCTAACAATCCTCACTGTTGATGTTTATTAATTAACTCTGGATTATGTACATTACACAATACAGTATTCTCAGCTGTTTACAGTATGTATGTAGTATGGAGATCAATTCAATTTAATATATATATATAAAAAGACGGTATAAAATACAATTACAGTTGTCTAATAGATCATCTATACACTGCTGCCATCTGCTGCTTAATTAGTGCCCTACAGGAACCTAAAAACAACCCCTGCAAGCATCACATTTTTGGCAAGTAAAAAATAAGTCTTTTTGTGTTTGTTTTTAATGTCACAAATCTTCCTAAATTGCACATTTTAAAAGCAACTTGTCTACCTTGTCTAACTTGTCTATGGTTACCACTGACTAAAGTTGTTATGCTTTACCGTAATCCTAAACTTTCCTCCATGCAGGATTTCCTAAAGTGCAGTGGAGGTGCCAGGTTAGACGTAATGGTGTGTTTCCGGAGAAGCCACTGGAGCAGATGGCTCACCATCACGCATGGAGGAAATTAGGACTGAGGAATTAGGAGCTCCTCTCACTGGTGCCTCATTCATGATGATGAACCTTCGCCAAGATTGTGCAGTGATGTGCCAACGGGTGGACACTCTGGGACCAAAAAAGAAAAAGAAAAGAAAAAAAACTGGAACATGTGTCGTCTGCCCAGTGAACGTGCTACTTCTGAGTGGCTAGTGCTTAATAATAAAGGTTCTGTGAAAGTTTGATCAAATCGACATGCATGGTTTGGGAGGAGTTGTGGATAGAGGAAAAGTGTGATGATGGAGGACAGACGACGATGATGCCAAGGCGAGACGACGCACAGTAATTCCTATGTGTCGACTATGCTTTCCATGACAGGCCACACAATAAACTGGCCTATTTCTTTCTTGCATGCGGGACATTGCTGCGGCCTCTGTACTATTTTTGCTTTGAACATCACAGAGAGAGAGAGAGAGAGAGAGAGAGAGAGAGAGAGAGAGAGAGAGAGAGAGAGAGATTTAATCAATCAACACATGAGTAAGTATGAGTAAATGTAACATATAATCAATAATAATATTAGTGAGAATATTATAGTATTATCATATTAGTAATATTAATGATGTTACAATATGGTGATTAATGCACAATACTGAACTTTTGTGTGTAAGAGACTAGTTAAATCCTTAGCAGTTGTTTACTTAACAAATGTTTTAATGAAAAGGTGGATAAAAAAGACAAAGGCAATGCTTACAAGCATGACAAGTAGTATAAAAAAGAGTGGATAGACGAGGTAAAACAAAAAGTAAGATCAGATACTGACATTTTAAAAGGTTAAACCTTCAACTTAAACAAACCTAAACTTTCATATCTATAGATCATAAAACCTTCAACTGTATCGCATCTGACGAAACTTCACCAGTCTGTGGGTCATCTTTAGAAAAGTGAAACTTTTATTCCAGCTTTGACCAGCGCCATGACTAGTCTGTTAGCAATATGTGTCACCACCCCCCGTCCCCCCCGCTCCCCCCCTCTCCCCCCCCTCTCCCGCCCCTCCAGATCTTTAATTTGTGTTATTTCTGTTTGTTGAACAGAAACTGTTTGTGGACTACTAAGGGTTTCAAATTGTTTGGAAGGCATTTAAAGAGAACGTTATAATAACTGCATAATTAAGACACTGGTCTTTAAGTTCTTCAAAAGTCCCAAGTCTCCTCTGCAGTTCACCAGTAGCTTCCGACTGTTAAAAGAACACTTCGAATAGGTCAGATCCTATGAGTTTGCAAAAGTGTATAACGATTCACTTGTCAGTCCATCTATTCTTGGTGCATGTCTTGATGCAGCATCAGCCACCTCCTGTATCTTGAGGTCCCCATCCAGCATTCTGCTCTGTTCTGGTTAGACAGTTTGGGAAGCTTCCCAAGTACTGTAGCTTCTCCCTGCACGATAGGTCGTACTGTAGGGCTCTGCACTCTACAGCTGTGTGTAGAGGTCTGTGCCTGCTTTCCTTATCTCTCTTGGCTCTGTTGTTACTGGGCCGTCTCCTCGTGTCAGATACACCATCTGATTCTGGGGTTTTGTTGTTCCAGTTAGGTTGAGAAAAAAAAAAAAGCACTGGGGGAATCCTTGTCCTTGATACACGAGATGCAATGTCTAATTAGAGCTACTTTGGCTAGTTTATGAAGGAATGAGTTTCCTTCCAGTGGACTTCCCATTCTGGCATCGTACCAGCTGACCATTTTGCTTTCTGTTGGTAATTTCTGTCTTAAGTTCTTTGATTGTGCTCTTAATAGCCTTTGATGTGTGTTCTGTATAATTTTTGCTAAAAAAAAAAAAAAAAAGGAAAAAAAAAGATTTTGTCATGATTTGCTCTTCCAGGTCAGCAGCCATCTTTTGCTATGACAGCCTTTTAGATATTGAGCTCCACATATATATATAAGGAAGCTGCGGTGCATGTATTCTCTGCAAGATGGCCAAACAGCATTTCCAACACTTCCTTCCTCACCCTTGAAAGCCTGACGTGCCCTACTTCTGAATCTCAAACCAATAACTAACCCTTTCTTTGTGTATAGTAATAATGCCACTCATCCACAGTCCTAGTTTCCTGTGGCAGTCCATTCCCTAACCTGACACCAAATTCCAATCACGGAACCTGCCAGCTCATTGTTATGGTTATTATACTGTCATTATCCCCAGATCATTACTACCACTTGCACCCAATCTTTTATTAAAACTCTTGGAAGACCACCTCCGATCTGTTTTGGGTCCTACCTGTTTGCCTCCTTTCTGAAGCCAGTGGACGTTCAGAATCTACAACATCATCTTGAGACTCTCACCACCATGAGTGCTGCTTATGAGGCAGCAATTAAAAACCTTTTTACTGTCATACAAAGTAGGAGTACTTGCGTCAGACAGCTTTCTGCATATTTTATCCACACCCTCTCCCCAGCTGACTCGAGTCATGAACCATATCTGCCTCAACCTAACTAATAGTCATTAGAACTAGACCTGTGTAGATCTTTATTATCACAATGTTCCATAATCCTTGAGGTCCAACCTTCAGGCAAGGTAAGATTGTGGATTACTGCTGAATGGGAACCTCAATCCAGAATTTGCTCTTTCTATGCTTCAGGTCCAAGGTGCCACCATCTTTTCTGAACTGAATTTATGTAACACCAATCATTCAGTATGTATCTGCGAGGAAGATGAGTGGAAGCCTTTAATACTCTGACAGGTCACAAAAAATATTTGGTATTTTAAAACTTGGTGAATGAGGTCCTAAAAGATATGCTGATCCTCCATGTGCTTGGGTATCTTGAGAATATCCTGATCTTTTCCCATACCATTGACATACTGTAAATACAGCCCATGTACGACTAGCCGACTCCTTCTGAATGATATAGTCAGAAGCCTTTGGAACCATCTGTGAAAATTAAGAAGTGTGACTTGAAGGTCACTTCCACCTCATTCTTGGGAGTCACGCTCTCATCCAGGAGTGTACAGATGCAAGCGTACATAAGCAGTTCATTGTGGAAGTAGACGCTTCAGATTTTGGAGTGAGGGCACTTTATCCCAAAGTGCAGCCAACAATAAGAGTCTGCATTCTTGTACTTTCTTTTCATTGCGATTGAGCTCAGCTCAGCATGACAGTTGTGGGTGAGAGAGAACTTCTTATGGTAAAGCTGGCTCTTGAGGCCCCGCATCACTGGCTCAAGGGTGGAGAGTAACCCACAAGAACAAACCACAAGAACCTGGAACATCTGTAGTCCACCAACAGGTTGAATTCCGGACAGTCTTGAGGGTCCCTATTTTTGGGGGTTACAACTTCACAGTTGTGTCAGTTCACCCCAGGAGGGAACCATGGGCCATTGGATTGCATTCCATCATACCTTATCCGCCATGATCCATGTCCTCCTTCTAGACAGAGAATAAGGTTCCACAGGCACTAAAGGATAACCCAATTCCACAGCATTGCTCACCAAACTGACCAGTTTGTAACCTGACACTATGCATTCGTCCTGTCCTGTCCTGGTGCCATCTAGGTATCGCAAACACTTTATCTGTTGTCTGTTTATGATTTATGTCTCTTAAGCCTGATGTGTTCAATAAACATTGTGTATAGAGGTGTCTGAAGAATTACAGATGTGCCCTGCAGAGACTTATGAACACTTTAAAAGATTTGCTGCTTGAAGACAAAGACTTACAAAGACCTAAAAAGGCTTGAGTGAAATCAAAGATTTATGAAGACTGATTGATTTGAAAACAGTGTGTTACAAAGGCTTGTTGCTTGAAGACAACGATTCTAAGAAGGCTGACTGATTGCAACTGAGAACTTCTGAAGACTTTTGAAGATTGTAAACAAAGAGTTATGAACACATGTTGATTTAAAGAAAACCTATGAAGACTTTCGATTTTGCTTTTAATCTTTGCTGTCACTTCAACTACAGACGTGTTCATATCATCACCTCATTATCACAGAGTATTGCATTGTGTTGTCTTGTGGCTGTTGTTTGCACATTTGCAGGTATATTTTATGTTGGCTTTTGCTATTTCTTCATCTTTTATATATTTTTTGGTAAATTATGGTGTTAATTAGGTGTCTTAGCTAGTTAGTTTTGTTAATTTACAGTATGTTCATTTGTGTTGTATGTAGCACCTTGGTCCTGGAGGAATGTTGTTTTATTTCACTGTGTACTGAACCGTACATACTTGAAATAATAATAAAAGCCTATTAGACCTGACTTGACCATGTAAGCTAAAGCAATAGTTATTCGCTCACAGTCGATAGCGCTTTATCATGTACACAGGGGGACCTGGACCAGGATGCCAATCCATCGCAGGGAAGATACACGTACAGTACACACACTTTAGACTTTAGACTCTGGGAGGAAACCGGAGTACCCGGAGGAAACCCGCCAAGCATGGGAAGAATATGCAAACTTCATGCACACAGACCCGAGGTGGGAATCGAACCCGGAGGTGCACGGCGACTGTGTCCCTGCAATAGTCACTATTAAACCCTAGTAACCGTTCTATGTAATTACTGATTAAGTTAAAATCACAAATAAACTACCTCATTTTGTGTAGTTTAAAACCGATGTGCATCATGGTACATGCAAGTGTTTATTTCCAGGTAAAAGTGTTTATTTTCACTAATGCTTTAAGGTCACTAATGCAACATGTACTGTACATAAATTGCTGTTCCCAATTAACAATCGTTTGAACATGTAGATCGCGGAAAACTGAGCTATTTAAAAATGTGTCCGATTTCTATTTATCAGTTTTATTGTTGGAATATCAGGGTACATGATGTTCAGTCTAAATTGTTATCAAACTCAGCTCCAGTTACAAAGCAATTTTGTTTAGTTATTTAGAATTGCCTCCTGGTCTCTAGAGAGTTCCAGCCCATGAAATCTCAAATGGTATGAAAATGGAAGTGCAATGCCTTCTGTCTCTAATGTGCAGACTCTGGTGTCATGTCGCCCCCTGCTGGAAGAACAGGGATAATGATGAATCTGTAGGGGCTGTGAGGGATCATGAAAAGCAGTGGGAGTGTCAGGAGAGAACACAGATGGTGCAGTAGAGTAGGCTGCAGGAAATTCCAGAAATATTGTTAAACCGATACAGTTTTGTAGGGAGGAAATGTTTAAAGTCTCTCCTTAATGTTGTGCAAGTTTGATCCACAGCTACATGAGTCGTTTGTTGATGGTTTAATGCTAAAGAAGTTCTACCAGTTATTGCAATGACCCTCACCTGGGACCTTCAGGGATTCATTAAGGATCTAAGAGGGGCCAAGATTTATTTTATTTATTTATATTACAACCAAACAATATGAAAATGATTATAAGCATTAGTGGGTTATTATAGTCATTGGCCTTTTTTGATGTCACTTGAGCTGAATAAGTTTAATCCAAACCAAACCTTATTAGCTTATAAATAACAACAACTTGGGCCTAATGTGATCTGCCTGTCAGTTTAGGTGGACACCCATGCCTTGGTAGGTTTGTAGTTGTGCTGACTATCTTCAGTTGATGCTCCGTGAGATGCTAAAAGCTTGGGATATTTTTTTATAACCTAACCCAGCTCAAAACTTAAAACCTGCTCCACAATTTTATCCCTGACCTGTCTGGTCTCTTTAAGAACTCAATGCAACACGTCTAGCTGGAATAATTCACCATTCACCCTCTGTTGTTAGATTCACATTCTGTTCTTTAGAGTAATTAGAGCACATGGACATTAAGTACAGTATGACTGTGAGGTCTTGCTGATTACATCATGAGTCACGTACTGTATAGTTCGTGAACCCTGTAAACACTGACGGAAAGTCTATACATTAACTGAAAGAACTCTCGATAACCATGGTGAGCGTAACTAATAAAGCACTCCTTGAGCAAAAAAAATAATCAAGTAGCAAAATGTCTTCTAGTTCAGTGAGACCAAGATAGGACTAAAAGACATGTTTGGTGCAAAAACATCTTACATAAACAGCACTATACCCACGGTTAAACACAGCACTATACCCACGGTGAAACACGGGGGTGGCGGCATCATGCAGCAACTTAGGCTTTAAGCAAAATGATATAAATTAGAGTTGGCACTTCTGTCTGAGCTGCTGGTATAGAAATTAAATCCACACCATCTGACGTACTGGAATCAAGAACAGTGCAGTATAAAAGGAAATATATTTTTTCCTTCATGTATTACTTCATAGAATTAGATTTGTGAGAAACAAAAAGAAATGAACAAAGATAAAATAAAAAAAATAACTAATTCAAAGTGAATAAACATAATAAATTGCAGACAACAAAACTAAACTTGTATGTAAAAAAAATATATTTTTTAGTTTCATATTTTGGCACAAAGTACCACATGGGGGTGTTACAGGGCTGCTTACTCATTGGTCAGTAGATATGAAGCAGGTCTTACAGTGTTGCATCCTCGCTGGTGAGTCGCTGGTGGATGGGAGTTACAGTACAGTACTGTGTTGTCATTGGCCAGGTTTTTAAAGCTCTCTTCACCTCTGGGGCCAGGGTTACTATCAAGATCTGTGTTTTTTGGGGTTATGGATGAAAAGCATTATAACATATATATTTACATATAGCAAATATACTGTATTTACATTTCTGCATTACTGTTATTACTCAGAATCTTAAAAGATGGGCTACAATCGCTCCTAGGACCTTAAGAAGGTACGTACTGTACTGTAGGTATCAGCCTTAGGCTTACATTATTGTCAATGTTTTTTTTTTGTTTTTTTTGCTGTTACTAATTTCTAGTCTCTATGTTCTGCATGAGTACACTTATATTCTAAAGATGCTATTATTCACCAATTTCTGCATATTGATTCATTGACTGACGTGTCGAAACAATCTGAAGACCATTAACTTTTACAACCAAGATTATTCCCATGTCAACATGCTTCTGGCTTCATGTTATCATTATGTATAACTGGCTACCAATGTGTTATATAACGGTGCTATATAATTTGTCTCCAACAAATGGACATCAACCACCAAGTAGATTTTTGTGGGTCATTTGTAATTTTATTAACATTTTAATGTAAGTACAATCAGCCAAACCAGTTCTCAGACAGATTGCTTGTACAGTATATATCCCAATTAGTTCCATTTAGAAATACAGCAAATCAGTAAGTGTTTCTATCACATCCAGGAACATGTCTTTGGCGAACAATCAAAAAATATTTGAAAACAGCTTATTTTTCGGGATCACAACTGAAGCACTTGGGAAGTCTTTAAAATTCACCGGTTCACCAACTGCTTAAAATCAATGCATTACCAACACATCATCACTACCTGTGTTCAGTTTCCTGTAATGTTTTTAAACACATTAGTTAAATCATGTTAAAAATGGAGACCAATTAGTCATTTGACATATTTTAGACAAAACTCGAGGAGTTGGTGAACCGTCCTTATGAGTACATGAGAATGAAACAATCCGAATGCACTTGTGCTTAGAGTTTCATAGCCCAGTTAACATGTTTAATTAATTTAAATGTACAGCAACCGCATCCTCGTGATACATGTGAAATCCAGGGCAAAAAAGCACCGATTCGTATTTTAATTTATCCTTTCTTTCGTTTCGTGAGCGAAGAAGCATGACCCGAACTCCAAATGAGAATGAATTATAAATTAAAAAATACATATAATTACATCCAGAAAACACAGCATTGAAAAAGGCAACAATGCAGCAATTAAAATCTCCGTTACAATGTTTACATTTCCATTGGGTTGGGAGAAGCAGGAATAGTCATGAGGAGAACTATACAAATTTCAGTTTAATCACTACAGAATACACTGTTCTAACTCTGCTAAATGCTGGTAAAAAATTGATGCTTTAGCTTAAGGATCCTAAACCAGGACATCGAAACACATTCATAAGACAATCCTATACAGGCGATGTTTGAACATTCAAAAATCTTGATCTTTTTTTTTTTTTTCTTGGATGTTTCGAAGTGATTCGACAGATTTGACCAATTTTCCACAATGTGTTTTTATACAGCGGAGATGAACATCACACGGTGACTCGACGTGATCGAACCTGTGTACGAGATCCATTATGCAAATGTGTTCATATGTTTGCCTTACAAATGTGCATTATGCCCTCGAGTCGCATCCTTTAAATGCAGTGTTATGGACATGTGAACTCTTCGGGGCTAAACAAATGGGTGGCTTCTCATAAATGATTTCACTGCATTTAATAGATGAGTGTCGTACTATTCCCATCCCCTAAATGGACTGTACAGTCTATACAGGAACCTCAGGCTACTTTCTACATATCATAATGCAGCCACAGCATAGACACAGCGATGCTCTCTATGTAAAACGCCTGATATTCAAATATTCAAAACCCAACCTGTCAATCAGTCCTTAGAGAAACCATGAACTTGCTCCACTAGTGTCAAAAAAAACAAAAAACAAAAACAACAAAAACATTTTTTTTTTAATTGGGGAAAATGGGGACCTTTAATGTAGAGATGGAGCTGTTTATTAGCTAAGTGCTGATCAGGAAAAGGTATCACCATACAAATGGTTCTGGATTCGCATTTAAGGGGGAGGATCAATGTTAAGGAGTGTATGTTTACGAGCGAGGGAAACCGGGCATTATGTTTCCATTTCTGAGGTCATTTTCATCACAGACACCACACTTCTTCCTATCACACTGGAATCAAAATGCAATGACAAACAGCAACGTAAAACTTCAGCTATGGAACAAATCCTTCCAGTCACGTCGGCTGATCGGGGCTACACGACCCTGATCTCTCCGACGCCGAGCTTCCAACCGAATCGTCTAACGCTAAAATGTTTAGCTACAGTATGAAAACAGAGAACCTGAAAGTCCAACGTAACTGCTTATGTAGAACGAGCGAGAGCAGACACACGGAGTGTCGGGGAGAAAATAAGTAAATCAAAAGCCTATGAAGTCGATGTCTACCTAAATATACATTCAGTCAAGTTACGGTGTCGTTGTCTTGTGCTGGTTTATACAACAGTCCGTTTTCATTCAGCCATGTTAGGATTTTTTTATATTTTTTATTATAATTTTTTTTAATATCTCTCTCTGTGTGAGCAGCACAAAGTCATCTTTTTAGAGTTTGACATTCCACATAGCGCGTCGATACAAATTAACAACAGAAACGTCTATTGTAGATACCTTTTCAGTTATACACGCATTATTTTTTTTTTTTTGTCTGTGACATTTTAGTTTCAAAAAGCATAAAAACAGGAACAACACAAGTACGTTTATAGCATAATACACCAAATTCAGCATGCTCTTCTTTAAGTTAGTGGACTGCAGATCACTGATTTCTTTTTTTCTTTTTTTCCCCTAAGAAGCAGTACAATGAATAATATTCATTAAAAATAAGCACTAATTGATTAAGTTGGTGTTATATTTGGAACGATGATTCGATTCTGTGATTTGATTCCTTTTCACATGAATGACGTAGTGTTTATGATATGGTGACGTGAGAGATGTCTGAGAGGGATCACGAGCCTCTTTTCCCTTCGTGAATTTCTTCGAAATACAATTAGGCGAGTGTTACGTCAGAGTTGTATATGAGCTACAGTGATTCCCCCCCCCCCCCCCCCCTCCCTCAAGAATATTTACATGCTGAAATATAAATTAGGACTTTACCCACATCACAGTTTCACAAAAAATAAAAATAAAATTTAAAATTGGAATGAAAAATCAAAAGAAAGTGTTTAAATGAGGTTGTTTTTCCCCCCCAACATATTCCATTATAAAAAAAAAAAACTATGCTGAAACTAGAGCAGTAGCAGAAACTATTATTTTCTGCTTCATATATGATTGCATGACATGCTAAAGTTTCAGCACTGTCCTAAACCTAAAGGAATTGTTTTAGAGAGACAAAAAAAAAAAGATCTACTCGTCGTCTCTCTATTTATTCGTGAGAGCATTTAAGTAACATTTGAGTGCAAACTCAGTATTTGCCTGCCATGTTTAAGTTTGAGTTGGATCACTGGTCATGGAAACATACATACAGTGTTGGGGAAGGGATAGGTGGTTGCTATGGAAACCCTGTCAATAAACAGGAAGTGAGTGAAAAAAGGGGATCGATCTTTTTTTTCCTTTTTTTTTTTTTTTAGTTCATTTGCTCAAAGAATTTGTAGGTGGGATTTTCATAGCCGTGGTTCTGCATCTTACTGAGCTGCCTTTCCTCCGGGCTCAGCATGGGGTCCACCTACAGACAGAATAATGAAAAAGTATCTTACAGCGGCAGAAAGCATGATGTGTGGTTTCCCAAATAACATTACAGTATATCAGCAGTTACACCGTTCCTTACAGTATGTACAGTATGTTGTTACTGCAAAACTAATGACATTTTAAAATATAATCCTGTATTTTTTTCTTGCAGCATGAACACTCCACTAGAAATTCAGCTTTAATCTTTAATTCCATAGCAGTACATGCAGATAGGGACTTACTTCCACAATGCCATGGCTGATGGTGCCGTACGGCTTACGGCGCACCAGAAGCAAACTGATCACCATTACCATGGCGATCGCCACAGCAACCACCAGAAGCCCCACCATGGCTCCGCGGTTAAACGTCTCAAGAACGTCTGGCTGCTGAGGAATGAAAGAGAGAACGGAGAAGGGGATGGATGATTAAACAGATGATTGGATGGATAGATGAATGAAAGGATGGAAAGTTGGATGGTTAGAATGAAGAAGTGGTGTATGGAGAGATGGATAAATGGAGGGATGATGGATGGGTGAACAGTTGGATAAATTGACAAATGGACAGATGGATGAATATGCAGTGTGTATACACGTATGTATGGACAGAAAGAGAAGGATAAATGGATGGATGGATGAATCAATGGATGGACAGATTGATGGACAACAGAAGAATAAATGAATTGAAAAATGTTTTTTTTATGGATGGATTGACAGATAGATGGGCAAATGATTGGTTGGACAGACGGACAGAAAGAGAAGGATGGATGGATGAATCAAAGGATTGATGGACAGAAGAACAAATAGTTGAGTTGGTTAGCTTCTTGCAGCTCCTCATAACATGCGTATCCAACATTTAACTATTAATAAGTGTTGATCTTATTGCTCGAATTATTAAGATTTTTAATAGTTATGTCACATTTCTTATATCCTGTAATGCTTTTAAAACACTAACCAGCTCATCACGCTGGATTCCTGGAGACTTGTAGACCACCTGCTTCAGCTCCACTGAGGTGTTAAACTAAAGATCATAGAAGTTTTCAAAAAAACATCAAAAACACCATTCTAATAATTCTTTCTTTAATCACATGCTGTACATATTATGCTGGTTTATCAACTTTACCTCTGCATACAAACTTCTAGCCAACTTCAACCTACAGTTACATCCAATGGTGAAAACAACCCCACATGCCATAAATACCCTGCTAGACTAAACTGCCCACTAAGGCTTTTCCAGAGGTGTTCTATTACTGTTATGTGTGTCACCTTCTCTTCATATTCGTAGGTGGGAGCTCTCTCAGACGTGCTGTAATCGTAATCGTCTACAGCAGGCGCTGCGGGGAGAGAATTAAATTAGCTGCAGAAGACGGCAGACTAAATATGGAGGCTGAGCACCTAGACGGAGATCTTACCTTTCTTGCTGCTTGGCTGAGGATCTTGATGGAATGAGGGAGAGGGAAAGCAATAAGCATTAAACTTCAAATCTATCAAATAGTTACTGTAGGCTAAACAATGAATTGGAGAAAATTCACCATCTCATGTTTATTATTTATCATAAAATTCACTCTTGTTTAATATTTTTTCTTCGTGTTTTACAGGGTATAACGCTTGCAATTATTGTATCATTGAAAAAAACTAGTCAGTATATGCATTAGACTGCATTAATGAACATTAACAAGCAACAAACCTTAACATAAATAATCCACAAAGGAATAAGAGGAAGTTAATGCATGCGGTAATTCTAATTGCTTCATTGAAAAATCATTTTAATAATATTAGTTATATTAATAATTTTAATATATTAGTTTCTAGTAATTGTGGACTTATTTTAGCTTAGGCTTATTTTGTTATGTAAATAAATATGTATCATTTTGGAAAATGATAACCAACACACACACACAAACAAACAAAATAACTTTTTTTAAATAACAAACAAACAAAAAAGCAACTCTTGTCTACCTATGCGAGGTGGGTAAGGACGGTTCTGGAAAGCTCTTTCCTCCTCCTCTTCGTCCTCCTTACCTTCCTCACTCTCGGCCGGAAGCAACACTTCTGTGGTGCGTGTCTCTGAGAACGACGTGGTCATGAGCTCGCTGATGTCACCCCTCTCCGTCCGCACCAGTTCCTCTGTATAGAGACGAACAAAGGTGCAACACGACAAAGTCAAGTTTCTATTCAAATTGTAGTACTTGATCAAGTCAAGTCGTTTCTGGGTTTTTCATTATCATGACAAGTTGAAAGAGTGTTATATCGTATATCGTACGGATTTCATCGTGGAGCTCTTCAGCCAGAGTAGGAACCTTATAGAGAAGAGCCAAGCTCTGGTTCATCCTCTCCTCGATCACATGAAGGTGAGTGTACACCTGAGATCACAGGAAACACTTAATAAACAGAAGTCGACCCATGCGACCAACATGGCTTCCTCTTCAACACTTTATCTTCTGAAGGTCGGGGTGAACCACATTACATGGAATGCAACATCATGTTACGCCTTTGTTACAGGTTTTTCTAATTAAGTAATTTGAAGATATTAACGTCATCATACATTTCTAATTACATTTACCATCATGGAATCCTCATGAAACAAGTTAGTTCCTGTTATCACTTATGTTATAGCACACTTTACGATCTTCTTTTTGGTTTAGTTGTTATGTTGTTATGGCAGGAGACTCTTTCCATAAAGGTGAAATAAACAGAACTAAAGCTTTACCACAATTATAATGAGAATTATTGTGTTAAACAACATGTACGAGCAGCATTCAAGTCAAACCGGGACTTTTTATGCAGAATAACAGAATAATGCAATGTAAACGTAAAGTAAACACTACTATGATTTTTCTGTATAATCCAGCGTTTCACCAGGACGGATATCATCAAGTCAGGGAGTTTTCTCAGTACACCGGAACTACTGTATGATCGGACCCACACATTCTCATCTCAAACACTGGCCTCCAGGAAACCCAAACATATGGAAAGGGCTGAGTTCAGGACTCTACAGGGATGTGGCAATAACTCCCAGCTGTGGTCCTGTAACGTGCAAGTGGTGCGGTGGCCAGTATGAGGTCCTGCGAAAACGCCTTTGGTGATCAAACCAGGCCGTTCCACTAGCTCAGTGCTTCTCTATTAGTTTCTGTCATGCCCCCCTAGGAAGAAGAAAACATCTCGCGCGACTATAAATAGTATCAATTGTCTATAAACTTGTTATAACTACACCTCTGCAAAACACTGTATCCTTATTAATGTACAAGAGAATAAAAAAGAAAGAAATATGGACCAACTTACAAAATAAATAATAAATAATGAGCGCATGCTCAGTGCAAACAAAACCCCTACACCACTGAGCGAATTCTCCCTGCGCTACTGCCCCCTAATGTAGTGGAGTGGTATTGCACTTTATTCTAGAACAGTAAAAAAATCAAAATAGAAAAAAAAGCATGTTCCCCGAGGTCAAACGCGCCCCCCTTGACGGAACCTCACGCCCCCCCCCTGAGGGGCGCGCCCCGCTATTTGAGAAACACTGCACTAGTTGAATGTTCACGGAAATAAGTGCAGTGGGCTCCGAGTAACCTCAGATGGGATTGTTTCATCGAAATTTTGCACCTTTTAAATGTTTTACTGTGACTAAAGGTCACATCACCGTACTCTTCTATAAACGTTAATGTCTTTATTCACGATAAATTCCATCACAAGCCCCAGTTTGACTTGAAAGCCCCAATAAAGCTTTATTAAAAGCACATTAAACAAAAGAAATCCTCAAGCTACAAATGTCTAGCGAGAACTATTTATGTTTTTTTCAATTATGTTGTTTATGTTTGTTTACGTGGTAATTTTTATGATTTCTAATTGAGTCCCGAAAGCTTTCGTGCCTAAGTGTTTCACTTGTGCTACTCGCAGATGGTGTGTTTTCTTCACTCAAATATCTTTGTTCTTTAAATTTCTGTGCTTACATTTAAACAGAATTCATTAGAAAACACTTACGGATCAAACAGAAATAACTATATGAGCGGTGTTTGTATAAATAGCAGAGAGGCTGATGAGGAATTAAAAAAACGGAAAACGGAAATAACTTCTGGCTCTGAATTTTATGCATTTTTTCTGGTTTCTTATGTACAATATCTGTAAGAGTAAAACTGCTGTCGATCTAAACAGTGTGTACAAGAGACTGGACTGTAGCTGGACAACATACATAAAAAACAGACCGACATAAAACTTATAAACAGTGAGCACCTGGAACTTCATCTGCTCGGCCTTCTGAGGGTCTACAGACTCGATGTGCTGGTAGTGACGCAGTGTGTGTCGCCGGTCCTTCTGCTCGGCCGCCAAGTAACGCTTCAGAGCCTGCAGCACTCGCTCTGGCTACGTGTGGAACGCATTTGTGTGTGGAACAAAGTTAGAGATTAATAATGTGATGATTATGATGATGTCATTTTAGGGAAAAAAAAAATCAATATAACAATATTATAGGAATAATACATTTGTAAAAAAAAAAATTGATAATCAAGTAATTTAGTAAGGTTATGATGTCCAGGACTATAGATTAGACAAGTCTACACTGGCTTGCAAAAGTATTCACCCCTTTGATCCACATTTTGTACTGTTTTGAACTGAAATTGCAACGAAGTTACTGTATGAAACCAAAAAAAACATAACATTTAAGAAAGGAAGAAAAAAATTTTTTATTATTGTTATTATTATTAGTAGTAGTAGTAATAGAAGAAGTAAACATATTGACTGCTGTCACTGTGAGATTAGTCCTGGTTCAACCAGTTTCCATATGAAGCAGCACCGTTTGTTGAATTCTGTCCATCTGTTTGGACGTATGAGCTAAAACTTAGTCCACACATCTATTTTTAAAAACAGGGTTTTTACACCCTTCAAGCTCAATGAAGAACTTCTGTGTCCATGTAAAAACAGCACCCTGTCTAGGCATGTCAAACCAACAGAGCGGGTTATAGCTCTAACTGTATGGCCAAATTGGCCAATCAAAAGCCTGGAATTATTATTATTTCCCCTGAAAACCAGTGTTTTAAACTATCGTTATCCTGGAAGAAGATTTCCAAAAGGTGCCGTAAAACAAGGTTTGCAGACATAAAATCTGTGGACCACGCCTAAAAATAAGCTGGGTTTTTTTTGTAGCTTCATGATGTACAGTACAGGCCAAAAGTTTGGACACACCTTCTCATCTATCTGTCAATGTGTTTTCTTTATTCTCATCACCATTTAAATGGTAGATCTTCACTGAAGGCATCAAACCTATGAATGAACACATGTGGAGTTTGTACTTAACAACAAAAGGTCTCCACAGTCACCGGACCTGAACCCGATTGAGATGGTTTGGGTTGAGCTGGACCGCAGTGTGAAGGCAAAGGGGCCAACAAGTGCTAAACACCTCTGGACTCCTTCAAGACTGTCGGAAACCATTTCAAGTGACGACCTCTTGAAGCTCATCGAGAGAACGCCGAGAGTGTGTAAAGCAGTAATCAGAGCAAAGGGGGGCTATTTTGTAGAAACTAGAATATAAAACATGTTTTCAGTTATTTCACCATTTTTTGTTAAGTACAAACTCCACATGTGTTCATTCATAGTTTTGATGCCTTCAGTGAGAATCTACCATGTAAATGGTCATGAAAATAAAGAAAACACATTGAAGGAGTGAAGTTGTGTCCAAACTTTTGGCCTGTACTGTACGATCCCATTCAAATCGACTTCCAGGTTATAACACAATAATAAGTAGAAAAGTGAAAAGTGCTAAAGCATAAAGCATACAGTAAACATGTCGGGTGTTCTGCGCGTTACCTGTGGTGGGTCGCTCTGCACAGCGGTCAGGTAGCTCTCCAGGGCCAGACGCCGGTTGTTGTTCAGGGTGGCTACAACGCGGGCGAGGTGAGTCTCCACCAGCCTCTGTCTCTCACCTGCCACTTGTTCCTCCAGAGTCTGTAACACGGCCTGGAAATGCTGAGACAGAGAGACACAAAGTCTTTCAGCTGAGTTTAGATCAGTCGAGAAATTTTGAAATGTTTAAAAAAAAATAAGTTATTCGCTGCCACTGTAAATCTATTCGCTCTTTCTTCCCATTTTATATATTAAAGCAACATTACAGACGGGCCATTTACCTACTGTAAAATAAATAAAGTATGTACTATGTGGAAAGATTTCCTCCTCGGGTTGAAATACAAAAAATTCTATATACATATAATTGAAAATAAGAGTACATGATTTGAGAACATGGTTTCAGCTAAACGTGCAGTAATATTCACATCAGGCCTACCTCGTTCAGGGCCTGGCGGTCTGATTTCGGCAGGTTCTTGGACTGGTTATCAGCCTCGGCCCACTCCTTCATAATCTGATACGACGCATCAGATTAACATTGAACATGTTAGAGTCATACAAACCGGCACCGTCTTTAAATGAACCATAATTTAAACTACCGATGGCATTTTTCCTCATGCTTCACCTCGTTGATGCGTTTCATCCGTCGCTCCTCCAGATCCATCTTGGCGCGGAGGAAGTTGGCGTGCTCGCTGTCATCACTGGGCATCTCGAAATAGACATCGACTCCGTCTGTAGGACGCACTGTGGGCACTGGCGTCGGGAAAGAGTGGGAGAGAAGAGCGGGATCGATCCATCAGTCAATTAATGAATCATTTATTAAATAATCGGGCTAATTATAATCATGTCCAGACTGCTCCTTTTAATGAAGCGCTTCTAGAAAATACAAGATGTAGACTAATGAGGGAGACTGTACGGTATGTGCAAAAAAATATAATGAAACATGGACATGAAATTCTCAATCAAGGGCATAGAATCAGAATAATGTGTGTGCGCTTTTCTCAATTCTTGGATAAATTAACATGCAGTTCTGTCTTGGTGAAAGGTATCGTGTCTGATCATGTAAAAGAAGGACAAAGAAGCTGAGAGTGGAGAGAGAGAGAACAAGTGAAAGTGGAGGTTGGGAGAAAGAGAATCAATACAGATATAATGTCAGACTACTCAGCATTATTGAGTTAGAGATGAAGCCGAGATGGAGGCACTCACTGCATTTGCGCTACCCAGTATACACTCTGGTGTGTGTGTGTGTGTTGTTACAAAGAGTAGAGTATTGGACACCCTCACACAAACCACAACCAGGCTCCATTGGGGAGTATGATCTAACGGAATTATTCGACAAGAAATGAACAGCATCTGAAATTATCTCCACGTAACATGACGTCAAAATCTGTACCAGCGATTCTGATCCAACTGATGTGGAAACATCTACACCAGCACCAGGTGGACTGAATGCATCGATTATTTGGTAATATACTAGTGAACTGCTGACAGGATCATTGGAACCCAAGGCTCATTTATGCCTGTGGGGCCAAAGGTCAGTGTGTCCTGTTGGAAAAGCCAATGCAGCACAACTTGTTTAAGAAACTCAATGCTGTCAACGATAGAAAGGGAACAGAACCTTCAGCATATCACAGCATGATATGTATTGGGCTTAGCAGGAAAAAAAATAATCAAGGTTGTTGACCTGGCGATTCCCCAAATCTCAATCCATGGAATGCACCAGAAAAACAAGTACGATTCATGGAGGCCCCACCCTGCAACGCACATAACTCAAAATATATGCTGCCTACATGCCGGTGCCAAAAACCCCAGCACAGTCTCGTTAAGGTCTTGTTAAGTCATGACGCCAGCCGACCGCATATTTTTCGAACGCTCCCTCCGTGTGCGCGAGCTCACAGATGTCCCTGATTGGCTGTAGAGCCGTGATTAACGTAGGAGCACGAAGTACCTCTCATCCCTCCCCTCTGAGCGAGAGAGCTCGGCCAATCAGCTCTCTCTAGACCTCCGGCTGCGAGAGGTTACAGCATCACCCGGGAATCGAATCAGTGATCTCCGGACGAGCACTTTACCACTGCGCCACTCGGAGGCCCGACCTTTTGTATACTTTCCTGAAGTTAGGGAGTAAATCTGATTGTGACGTAATTTACCACATAATTATGTACAATGCTTTGAAAATTGAGGATGTTGAAGATATGGATAGCCCAAGCTTACAGGGTATAGTAACAGCAGTTACAGTATAACTTTTAAACTGACAAGATCATGTTGAAAGTTTTGCTATACACTTGTGTCTAGACAAATTAGCATTCTGCAAATTCTAATATAGCCAGATGGCGATTAAATGACAAAGCGGAGAGTTGGCAATGAAGCAAAGCCCAACACTTCTCTCACGCTTATGGAGAAAGTTCCTATCCATGACAGATTCACGCATTTCAAATTAATTAAATGAGAAACTATTTAGAATTTATTTACTATCATATGAGAAAATATTTTAAAGGGCTTAGGGTTAGGGTTAATCCTAGGACACACCTCTTAAAATGTTCCTAAAAGATACCTATGAGAATAACGAGTGATAAAATTCGATCATGTATTATATAGTGTGATGTAGAAGCCGCTTACCATCACCACGTGGTTGAGGTTGCTGTGTTGGGGTCTTGGCCCCCTGAGAGTTCTTCTCATAGTAGAAGTTCTCCAGATAGTCGGAAGCCTGATAGGTGCCGGAGTCGATGGAGTACTCGTACTCCTCTGGATCCTTCACCGTTGTGGGGGCTACCTCTTCGTCGTCTTCGTCATCCTCATCTTCTTCGATGTCTTCCTCCTCCACGGCTTCCTCTTCCTCCTCCATGTCGTCCTCCTCGATGTCCGTTTCGGGGGAGGGGCTGGGGGTGGAAGGGGTCACCTTCACGCTGTAGAAGAAAATATTGCTAGAAACGTTAGATAACGATATCCTTTTCTATGGTGATCATAAAACTGTTAGTAGATTCAACACTCAATATTTACTGCTTCAACATTCCTTTGACCCATATTTATTACATGCAACTGTTCATTTTGAAGAAAGAGATTATTATGCAGTAAAACAATATTGAACAGAAAATAATGCAGAGGACGTGTTTGCAATCTGTGATGAACAAGGGATTGAACACGAAATGGCAGGACAGAAAAAAAACAAAGAAAAAAAACAATGGTGAACATTTACCACTCCACAGTTGTTTATACACAATAAAACAGCCATAAAATTACAATGCCTAGTACTGTGGTGGTTTCCTTTGTGCCATTGGGGCAGCTCATGACTCCACAAGACCTCTGAGGGTGTGATGTGGTGTCTGGCACCAGGCTGTTGGCAGTAGATTCTTTGGGGGCTGTGTGTTGGGGGTTGGGGGCTGTGGGTTGCGGGGCCTCCATGACTCCAGACTCATTTGCATTCCATGGGTGCAGACTGGTTTGGTATCTGGGGAGTTCGGAGGTTTGGTTTGGAGATCTTGGACTGTGTTAGGTGGTGCATTGGGTGCCTTTCTATCGTTGCCAGCATTTAAATTTTTCTACGATTTGTCCTGCATTGACTTTCCTGTGGGCATGTGTGAGCCATGGGTACCACGATCCTTTTATCAGTAAACTGGTATATAATTGATAATCAGTGCAAACATGGTAATGTTATGGCTGAATGATGAATATGCCATAAATTCAATGCTTCTACAGTAGGAGCCGCCTCAAATAGCCGAGGCCGTGCGAATTTTGTTCTCTTTATATTTTCATTTATGTTTAAATTGAGGTTCTGTTCATTCTGTTGTCAGAAAAGGTTCTGTTGTGGTGAATGCTGTATGTTCGTTTTGTTATAGTGTGTGTGGAGATTCGGTGTTGTGTTGTGTTAGAATTTAGGTAAGTAGTTAGCCTCTCTGTATCCCTAGCCCCTCGGTGTCCCTAGCCCCTCGGTGTCCCTAGCCCCTCGGTGTCCCTAGCCCCTCGGTGTCCCTAGCCCCTCGGTGTCCCTAGCCCCTCGGTGTCCCTAGCCACTCGGTGTCCCTAGCCTATGTTGACAATGCCTGTATATGAACATACTGTATACGGCTGCCTGGACACTGCAGTTAAGTGAAGCAGTCAATGCTCCACCTGGTGGGATTATGCAGCATTGCAACCATCTTATTGGAAAGCGCATGGGGGCCCAATAATCGTTAACTGCTTCATCGCAGGGGATCACATCGTCATGGTCCGGATGGGACCCGCCATGGTCCAGGCGGCTATTTTAAATGGCTCCTACTGTACAAAGACTAAACTAAACAGAGGGAGATGTCTCTTACCTGGTGGTCTCTTTCTCACTAGCCAGCGATACTAAAGGCGGAGTCGCTCCCTGTGCACTGTCTCCGCCCTCGTATTCACCACGCCCACTGGCTCCACCTCTTCCTGGACAGCAGACGTACTCTACACCCCGAAAATGATCGCCACATTGTAACAGCATGCCGTAACTGTGGAGCTCCAGATTGTCTGCTGTGCACGCCTACGGAGAGCCGAAGAACACAGAGCAGCCATGAAGGTCACGAGTTTAAGCAGGTGTCAGTATGGACTTAATACTGCGAGCTAAATTCTAGAGTTAAAAGTCACATATTGCATTTTGATCATACAGGTGAATTAAAATGCATACAAGTGGTGCAGATACATTTGTGATAAAATATTCTTTCAAAGCATAAAGTGTTGGTTTAAGTTTAGAATGTTTTAAAGGTTTATAGCAATTAGTGATTAATGCCTGTGAGCTACTGTAGGGTTATTTTTAGTACAACCATGACTAAATCATTAACAGGTACCATGGCAGCTCGCTCAAAATGAGGGCATTTTCAATGATAAATTGGGTTTGATGACTGATGAAACCATTCGCAAAACGTATCGTCTTTCAAGTCAGATTAATAATAATTAATTTACCAAAATGACTGTAACTCTTAAAAGTCTGTAAGTACCCTGCACCATGATAGATCATTTCTTTCATATTGCTTAATAATTTAGGAATTATTTAGAGAAGAAATACTTTTTTTTTATTTTTTATTGGAGCTTGACTTTTTCTTATTAACATAGCTATCAAACCTGGACACAATCGGCATTCAGGTGTTAATGTTAATCCCCAATATAAGAAAAGATTCAATAATTTGTCACTTGTACCTTACAGCACAGTAAAATTATTGTTTTTGAACATCCCAGTGAGAAAGCTCAGGTCGGCACACAGGGTCATCCAGGATACAGCACTCAACAGCAGCCACTAGGGGGAGCCGGGGCTCGAACCCCCAACCTTCTGATCAGTAACTCAGTAACCTACTGTATAGTCTTTGAACCACCACTTTACTTTTATTAGGGCAATAAATTCATATAACTGATAATTTGTCAAACAATTATTTTTTTTAAACAGTGCATATTACAAAAGGGGGCTTTAAAGTCCCGAATGTAAATCTGTATTATTTACATAGTGTGAAAAAAGAAAATAAATGGGCCAGAGAAATGAACAACAGGAAGTGGGAGGCAGATCAGGGGGGACGAGTAAATGACAGAATTAGGATAACAGAATGTTCCAGAAGATTCCAAAGTAAATGTCATGACATTAAAACAACATTCTGTTCCCTCGCTCGTAAACTGCTTTTCCACATAAAAGTGTCACAACTAAATACACTGGCCTGAGATTTCTTACAGGATTTTAAGGCGTCACCTGTTCGGCTCAGCAAAACTCTAACACGTAAAGTCCTCTGGCCTCCGCAAGGCGTCTGCTTGGTTATAATGTCCTGGTATAATGATATAGTGGGTCCACTCTTTCACAGGTGTTGCTCTCCCCTTTAATCATGGCCGTTTATATACACTTTATAAGAACTGTTCGAGGTCAGCTGTGATGCTATTCCCTTAAAATATACAATTTCCAGTTTGAGGGACAAATTACAAGGTGATGTCTATGCAAATATATTGGTTTAGCAGCTATGCTGTGATTATCTGGAAGTAACTTCAGGAATTCTGTGGGTAAATTAATATAGATAATATACTGTTATTTAATGTGACACTACTGGTTGTATTACAGATCACCAAATGACCTTTGAAACTGAGGGGGAAACGTTATGGCGTAATATTGCTAGAAAAGTTTTATTCAAAAAGATTTACATTAGATATTCAGTAATATTTACCAACAGCATTCTCATTATGTTTTAACTTGCACTTACTTTCTTAAAGATAATACACACCACCATGACTACACTATTACTAATAATACACTATTACTAATAATACACTATTACTAATAATACACACCACCATGACTACACTATTGCTAATAATACACTATTACTAATAATACACTATTACTAATAATACACTATTAATAATAATACACTATTACTAATAATACACACCACCATGACTACACTATTACTTTACAACAATGTTTTAAGAGATTGCAATTCAACTCACTGTCTTTAATCACTATTATATTTGATTAGAAATTGTGCACACATGTGGTGAACTTTTACTGTCTTTTACTGTAAGTGCCTAATTGTGTCCAAGTAAAAGAGACGTAAAAGTATTTAACCCCTTCCTGATTATTCTAATTGTTATTATTTTGTACATAAATCACTTAAATGATTGTGACGATCATCAATTTTTTTTTTATATAAGACGAGGATATCCAGAGTAAATACAAAGTGAAGTTCTTAAATAATGATTTCATGGGGGGGAAAAAAGCTGCCCAAACCTGCCTGGTCCTATGTGAAAAAGTAATTGACCCCTTAACCTAATAGCTGGTGATGGGACCCTTGGCAGCAACAACTACAATCCAGCATTTGCGATAACAGCTGATGAGCATTTCACATCACTATGGAGGAATTTTAGGCCAACCTTCTCATTTACATTCAGACATATTGGAGGGTTTTCGAGCACAAACAGCCTGTTTCATGATCTTTATATGATTGAAGTCTGGACAACTCAAACTTTTTTGAGGCATTTAGAGGTGGACTTGCTGGTGTGTTTTTCAGATCATGCTGAAATGCTGCATGACCCAAGTGCTCTGGGTCACATGGAGTGTGCTGGATATTCCCCATGAGGAGTTTCTGGTAGAGCACAGAATTCATGGTTCCATCAGTTATGGCAAGTTGTCCAGGTCCTGAAAATGCAATGCAGCCTCAGACCATTTGTACCACCTCCATGTCTGACTGTTGGTATGATGTTCCTTTTTAATGACATGCTGTGTTAGTTTTATGCCATACTGTATATAAAGGGACAAATATGCACAAAAATAATAATAATAATAATCAGGAGCGGGGAAATACTTTTTCCCCCATCACTGTAAATGTATCATATTTCAGGCATTACATTTTTGGAAATAACTCAATGAATGCCTGAACAATATACTAAGATACAAATGAGTTAATTATTTTCAGTTAAAATCTATAAAAGTCAGGCCTGATTTTCCAGTTCATTACTCTACTACTAATGCAAGCACAAACATATTTGAACGAGTTCCATGTACCGTACATCAGGCATATTGTGTGATTCAGTTCCTCAGGATGACTCACGAACCAAATGATATCTGATCCCATGGTGGTCCAGTCCCACTGACACATGGAATAACATTTACCCAATACACTATTTTTAAATGAAGGAAAAGGAGGTAATAAATTGGCACCTCTTTGCAAAATTAACTGCTTTTAAGTAAACTGTTCTCACCTCCTTGGCGATGTTATGCCAGTAGACATAGCTCTCACAGGTGTCCATTTGCTCCTGGTGCAAAAAACGGCAGCGGTCTGGAACCAGAAGAGCCTCGCTCACATACTCGCCTACTGTCGAGATAGAGCAAGAGTTAGAGATTGTAAAGTGGATGGTGAAATCAGAGAGATGACAGAATTACACCAATATAAATGGTTAGAATAATAGAGGCTTCTGTATGACCAGGGAAGAGGAAACATCAAAATACCAGTTGTCGGGTGTGATGCTTGTAAAAATCAAATCCATGCCAGACAATGGTGGAGTAAAAATATCAGAAATGCCAAATAACATTTGCCCATTAGGGCTGACGTAGCACACTTGTACCATAAATTATTATGTGTGTTGTGCAGAAATCAAGGACAAGGGCAACTAAAGTCAAACAGCTGTGGGTGCAAATTCTGCTCGTTCATCATAATTAACAGCTTTGCACTGCAAGTTACCAATCTGTATTTTTGTACCGCGATCTCCATCTCCTCCAGGGGATTTGGGTTTCAGCCTGAACTGCATATGAAACTTGACATAAAATATGCAAAGCAGCCTACACTGTCCCTTTATTAATGACTGAATGGCATTGGGACGATGCAGGATGATGAAATGGATCTGGCCGAAGTGACGCGGCGGCCCTGGGTAGAGCAAAACGAAAAAACGAAAAAAAGAAATACTTCCAGGCGGGAGTGACTTGGATTGAACTGGATGTAAAGAGTACCTACAAAATGGCACAGCTCAAGGGGCATGACGAGGGTTGGAATGACCGTGGGTAGAGCAAGTGTTGCCTGCCTTCATGTTGATTAAACTTGAGGTGAAGTGCCTAGGAACACATTTACTAGGGCTCGGTACTACAGTAGAAGAGGTAGCTTGAGGTGGAGCAGATAGATGTGACATGCATTTAGAATTGGGTGCCTCAAAGTTTAAGAAGCACTAAAGCAGCATAATGATGGTATGAGTTGGACTATGACTGGTGTAACCAGGGTTTGTGAAAAAAAAATGAATATGGGAGCAGCTAGAAGTATAATAACTAGGATTGGAGTGATTATACGTGGAGTGCGTGTGGGCTGGAGTCAACAGTACTTGAGTGGCTGGTGGTGGGCTGATTAGGGTTGGAGTTGCTAAATGTGAAGATGTTACTGTACATACTGGCTGCTGTTGGAATGACGATGGATGTAGTATTGTCTATAGTGTGGATAGAGTGGCTATGCAGCTTTGGCTATGAGTGGTTATTAGTGGACTGTTGGCCGCTATGTTTGGAGAGGTTACATACCAAATGATTTGACTTGGTGTGAATAGGTTTAGAATTTATATGGTTGAAATGAGTAGCATTGGGACGGATAGGCTGGGGGCGGCTAAAGCATTGAACGGTTCAAGTGGACGGAGTGCAGAATGTAGTGGTTCCTGATTTCGGACTTACCCAAACAGCGATAAGGGACGACAATAAAAGGTCGAGTCTGGCAATGACCCCATCCCTTCTTACACCATGCTGGGATGGTCACAGGAGTGGAAGCTTCTTCAACATGCGAAATCTGCAAACCTGGGTACATCTACAGCACAGCACACAAAAACACACACAAACAGTGGTGGAAGTCAGGTCCATGGATGATATACAGCATAAACAAAACTGAGCTAGGAAAGATTGGACTGGAACGCATGGGTAAGATACAGAGGGGTATCTAATAGAGCACAATAAAGGAGAAGGAACTTTGGAGCCGTAAATAATCCAAATGGTTTCCTCTTCATGATGTGCTTCCATTTTATGCGCAGTGAAATACTGCCTGGTTTTAATTATTTAGTGAAGGCTAACCCTTTCTATTATCTTAATATCTACTCGTGAATTTAAACTTACATTCGATTATGTTATATTAAACCATTAAATCCTAGTAATAACCTTGCTGAAAGATGTATATGGCATGGAGGCATTTAGGCCTGCGATAATTCTGCTGCTTATGTGGTATAGATCATTTTAAAGCTCATAGGCTGAAGCAGTATTGATTGGTCACTCACTCACTCATCGTCTATACCACTGTGTCCTGTATATACAGGGTGGTGGGGGCCTGGAGCCTATCCCAGGAGGTGCCAACTGATCACAGTGCACACACACACACACACACACACACACACACACACACACTAACAATTTGGGAACGCCAATCAGCTTAATCTGCATGTCTTTGTACTGTGAGAGGAAACCGGAGTACCCGGAGGAAACCCACTAAGCACAAACTATATGCACACATAGACGGGAATCGAACCCGGAGATTAAGTCACTCTGTCTTCTATGGATATGTGGCAATGGTGAAAATCTCAAATTACTATATTTGAACACAATTTAAATAAAACACTGTGTTTTGTGTAGAGTCGTGAATCATAGGCAGACTTTCGATTCAAAGTGGTAGCAGTTTTGTTAGTCATTGAGTTACTGATCAGAAGGTCGGCAGTTCAAGGTCCCCAGCTCCACCAGGTTGCCAGTTTTGGGTCCTTGATAAAACCCTATTTGCTCCGGGGGGGGCACAGGATCAAAGCTGACCCTGTGCTCTGACCTCAGCTACACTAAGATATGCAAAGAAGGAATTTCACTATGCAGTAATATATTTGTGACAAAGGTTTGACTAATAGATTTATTTAAAGTAACTATGTTTTTACAGCTACTTATGTTGTTGAGAGTTTAAGTGTCATATCTCATACAAAGTGCAAATCTTTTATTTTCCCTTCAATCTATTGCTCCACACACCAGTCCCATACCAGAGTGCTTTTTTTAGGGCATAAACTCAAAAAAAGAAGCAATAATCTCACAAAATGCGAGTATTTGCAGAAGATGCAAGTGGTTAAAATTTTTGCTAAATCTGTGATATTAAAAAAAAAAAACATACATTTTACACCTTTTCAAATCTGTAACTTTATCTAAATAATAAAAAATATATAATTTTTTCTTAAATCGAAAAAACTGACCAAAAAATTCAGTTAATTGACTTGATGATGTTGAAATTGACTGAAATACATAATCGATTAAATCATATTACTAACATGCAATTGTTAATATTCCATGCAGGAAATTTTTTTCCCCTAAATTATATAAAAACTATATATTTGTATATTTATATAAATTCTAGTTTTATTTATCTTAACAGATTATTATTATGCTAAACTGGTAAAACAGGTGAATAATGAGAATTTCCTGGTGATGATTAAAGCTAAGCTAGACAGCATACTGTAGGTGTTAAATGTTTCATATGGATAATAATATAGAAGCAAAACTAAACGACACGCTTTACAACACTCTATCCTAACATGATCTCCTCGGGTTTGTTGTTAATTGTTGTTAAAAATGTCTTTCAATGACCAAAATGACACTCCAAGTTGTTGTGATCCAGAAATAATGTTTCCATGCCAAGTCACCAGCGCTCTGAATCTAAAAATAAACTGCCTCCTAGAGTCATGGACACCTCTGAAATAGGCCATTTATTTGGAATATTGCCATGCACATAAAAAATATAATCCATTTCAACAAGGCGTGTGGTGTAATTTTACTGCAGCTTTGTTATCCTATCGCCTGGGGAGTAGCCGAGGTAGTCACAATGCGTTTTGCAGATAAAATGCGGGTCTCGTTCCTGTTTTAGCTCTTTCCTTCATTAACGTGGAGTGATAAGCACTCCTGCTCTCAGCTCAGCTGGGAATACACACCTCGAGCTTACACTGCACTGCTGCACTCGTATCATGCAGCAGGTTTTACCTTCTTTACAGATGCTTTACATGCACCCTCTGCAGCTTAAGCACTCTTGTACAGTCTATACAAGGGCTTTGTCTCATCATTCTAGGGCTTGAAACATCAGGTCATTTGATCTACTAGATCTGGCACAGGTTTCCTGTCGCAATAGACACAATTTCTCTGGGTTTGGGACCAGGATTGAATTTCAGTGGCCGAATATACCGCTTGAGGTTGAGGGTCTTGCTCAAGCGGCCCCTCTTGACCCCATCCCACTAATCAGCAACCCAGAGCCTCAATCGTCTGAGCCACCACTGCCCAATATGCATTATTTAATGATTATAATAATTTTTATTTATTAGCGATTGAGTTAAACTGACTTAATCTGAATCTGACTGCAAAGATCATGTAAAGACGAAGGAGGTGATGGGAAGAGCTTGTTAATTCTGGAAATATATTAATGTATTTCCTCATGATGTCTATAACTGTGCTCTACTGTATATCTAGGGTATTTTCAAAGAAATTGAGAAATCATACTAATATATTAATATCAGGAAGGGCATTGGTGGATCAGCTGTAGGTTTCTCGCCCGGGTTTGAATTCCCAGCCAATGCCAAAACCCCATCAACTAGATGCAGTGCCGGTCTCAGGCCTGGATGAAATGGGAGGGCTGCATCAGGACGGGCATCTGGCATAAAAACCTGTGCCAAGTTATTGTGCCGATCGGTAACCCAACAACAACATGTTAATCTGAGGGTGGATTAGGAGTAGCGCCACCGCACACACCTTGGGGAATCCACACACCTGCCAGTTCATTAAGTGATGAACGTTGAGGTCTATTGTAACCGTCTTTAAAATAAAATTAAATGTTTAAATGCTTAAAAGGTTAAAATCTAGCTCTTAAAAGGGCCATGTAAGTAAGTTCTGTTTGCACCATACACTACACCTTCCTCTATAAAATATGATCATGCAAAGCCATTATTGGATCTTAGGAGTTTTCCAAGGTGGCTATTCATACTATAGATTTGTGCTCATTATACTCAATTATTCACCCTTATACTGTACTTTGGTCATTAAAGCCCACAGCCAAATTCCAAAAGACACTCCAGTTATAGTGTAAATTAAAGCATTGTGATGCATTGTATAGCTTTTGTAAAGACTGGTGTATAGAACGTAACAAGGTTATGTTCTGGCTGTACTTTCGGGAACATTTCGTACTGTAGGTATCCTGCAAAGTGTTCATCAATGATTATCCATGACCTTTGACCTGTGTTCCTCATTGTTGATGGCATGTCTGAATGCCTTTTGAGACTGTTCACCTTGAAAGATGAAAGAATGTTCCCTTTCTTTCATAACCAATGCACCTGCAGTTCAGACACCGACTGCGTGGCCTCTTTGGAACTTTGTTGTTAAGAGTTTTGGCTTTGAAATCTGAACAATCAATCACAACAGGGGATGAGGTTATAGGAAAATAATAAGTGATGGCCTGGCACGCACAAAAGTTCATTAATGGACTGTTATGGTCTGTCTTCCTGTTAAAATGTATATACTATATGTAAAAAATAAATAAATAAATAAAAGCACTCCTACTGTAAACCAGCTTCTGTTACTTGTCTCTCTCTGACTTAAAAAAAAAAGATAAAGTGTTAAATCAGCAGTATATGCTCCACTGGGATAAAACAAGATTAACCTTATTATAAGCTCAATTAATATTAAGAATACAAAAGACAGTCATGAGAGATTCCCTCAGTGTGAAGGCATATGGTGAGGGATTATTCTGCCGAACACACAGTCTGGTTTAGCGAAAGTCCTCGGCTGGTATGCAGCCTGCTACAGCATCCAGCAAGGAAATGACAGATTCTTTGGCTTCATCACTTCATTAAGTCTATAATGTGATAGGTCTCAGTGGGATCAGTGCCCATGCCAACCGTGTGTGTACCGTTTGGGGGTAGTGTGCCAGCACCAGACATGGCCAGATCAGACATCAGCACATTAGCATTGCTTGGTTAAGTATTTGAGCTTGGCTATGTAACAGTAGCTGGAGGGGGGGGGGGGGGGCTTTGGTGAAATGATGCTCAAGATAAAAAATAAAGTAAATAAAAATATACATCTCTTATCTCAACTGGCTTAATTTATATGCAAATGTAATAATGATGATTAAATTAGTACAATTTACCAAAACAAGTAACCAAAATATGTGAATTATGCTGTAAAATATAGGGATATTCAAGTCGAACCAGGACTTGTCATCTCATGTGCAGAAGCATGAAGGCTTAAGACCAATGAATATTTTCAGAAGATTATTAGCTGCAGTAAAACATTCGAATGGTTCAAGAGTTTTAAGGGAGGGCGATCCTGGTCAAGGTGAATCAAAGCCCACTGCAGTCGTTCCCATGAACACTGAGTGCATACAGTACCGGGCCGGGCCGCGCACTTGCAGCAGAGATGCTTTTGTCTGTAAGAACTGGACACACAATCATCCACGAACACCACTTGCACCTTACAGGAACTTGGCTGGGAGTTATTGCCACATCCCCTTACAGTCGAAGCCATTTTCACATGTTTTGGGGTACAAACCGGATTCCAAAAAAGTTGGGACGAGGCCATTTTCACCACTGTGTGGCATCTCCCCTTCTTCTTACAACACTCAACAGACGTCTGGGGACCGAGGAGACCAGTTTCTCAAGTTTAGAAATAGGAATGCTCTCCCATTCTTGTCTAATACAGGCCTCGAACTGTTCAATCGTCTTGGGCCTTCTTTGTCGCACCTTCCTCTTTATGATGCGCCAAATGTTCTCTATAGGGGAAAGATCTGGACTGCAGACTGGCCATTTCAGTACCCGGATCCTTCTCCTACGCAGCCATGATGTTGTGATTGATGCAGAATGTGGTCTGGCATTATCTTGTTGAAAAATGCAGGGTCTTCCCTGAAAGAGATGACTAGATGTTGTTCTAGAAGCTGAATATATGTTTCTGCATTGATGGTGCCTTTCCAGACATGCAAGCTGCCCATGCCACACGCACTCATGCAACCCCATACCATCAGAGATGCAGGCTTCTGAACTGAGCGTTGATAACAACTTGGGTTGTCCTTGTCCTCTTTGGTCCGGATGACATGGCGTCCCACATTTCCAACAAGAACTTCGAATCGTGACTCGTCTGACCACAGAACAGTCTTCCATTTTGCCACACTCCATTTTAAATGATCCCTGGCCCAATGAAAACGCCTGTGCTTGTGGATCTTGCTTAGAAATGGCTTCTTCTTTGCACTGTAGAGTTTCAGCTGGCGACGGCGGATGGCACGGTGGATTGTGTTCACTGACGATGGTTTCTGGAAGTATTCCTGAGCCCATTCTGTGATTTCCTTTACAGTAGCATTCCTGTTTGTGGTGCAGTGTCGTTTAAGGGCCCGGAGATCACGGCCATCCAGTATGGTTTTACGCCCTTGACCCTTACGCACAGAGATTGTTCCGGATTCTCTGAATCTTCGGATGATATTATGCACAGTTGATGATGATAACTGCAAAGTCTTTGCAATGTTTCGCTGGGTAACACCTTTCTGATATTGCTCCACTATCTTTCTGCGCAACATTGTGGGAATTGGTGATCCTCTACCCATCTTGGCTTCTGAGAGACACTGCCACTCTGAGAAGCTCTTTTTATACCCAATCATGTTGCCAATTAACCTAATTACTGTTAATTGGTCTTCCAGCTCTTCGTTATGCTCAAATTTACTTTTTTCAGCCTCTTATTGCTACTTGTCCCAACTTTTTTGGGATTTGTTGACAGCGTGAAATTTGGAATCAACATATTTTTCCTTTAAAATGATACATTTTCTCGGATTAAACTTTTGATCTGTCATCTATGTTCTATTCTGAATAAAATATTGACATTTGCCATCTCCACATCATTGCATTCAGTTTTGATTCACAATTTGTTTAGTGTCCCAACTTTTTTGGAATCCGGTTTGTACATTAAGGCATTTCCTGGGAGGCCAGTGTGTCAGAACTGAAGCAGGCAGTCCGATCACTGCTCCCGTCGTACTGAGAAAACTTTTTACCTTGACGGTATCCAAGCACTAGTGAAACACTGGGATAAGTGCATTAGTCTAGCAAGATTTATATATAGAAATAAAGCTAGTTTTTACTCTCGTAACTGTGTTCTTTTATTCTGCACAAAAAAAGCTCTGGTTTGGCTTGAATGCATATCATAAATAAGATAGTGTGAAAAATATGGATGCTTATGCAAAGACTACAGTGGCTGCAGTCGTTAAGATTATACCCCCGTCTTAAATGAAAATAAGTGTAATTATTACTTAAACCTGTTTCTGTAATAATAGTAGGTGAATAACCAGGATATACAGTATAATAACAGAAGTTCCCCTCCTTATATTTTGATTTATTTATTTTTTTTATGTAATTTTGTATAAATGACATTGCAACAATGCACCACTTAAAGTATTTTGCAATTTGCACATTCCACAGAGACATAATGCAGGAAAAAAAATATAAAAAATAACCACGCATCATCTTTCCACCATATGAGATCAGGGCAGAACACAAATCTTCTTAAGAGAGAGAAACTACTGTGGCTACGCAATATTCCTCCCCCTGAGGAACAGAGTGAAAATAAACCTCTCTTGCTGATTGATGGTGAAAATCATCACCATTTTATTGCACATGTAATATTCACCATCGCTTATTTGCACCAGAATGAACCTGAATAAATGAGGCATTCTGCAATGCAAGATCATGTATTACGTTCTCTGCATAATAACATAGTACAGTATGTTCATCATGTGACTGGAATCTAATAGCACATCGTTTAAGAGCGGTTCTGTGCTACAGAATGTTAGCTGGGATTACTGACCTGAAATTCTTACTGATAATCTGCCACTGATTAGCTCGGATTTGACTGGGGAGATTAACTGGTCTGTTGGGTTTAACTGGGGTTTTAATGCAACACTGACACATTAGGGTACTAATAGTCTAATTAGTTAACTAGTTTTGACAGATTACTAGGCATTTCACTTGCTAGTTCATAATAGTTCAGTTCTGTTTACCATGATGATACACTATTGTAAGGAAGAAAAACGACCTCATTGTCAGTGTTGATTATTTACAGTAGCTTCGGGTTAAAAGGGTAGCTGGGGCTTTATTGTTTCGATAGGTTTAACTGATCAATCAGGTTGGTTAAATTGGATTTAAATTTTGAGTTAAGGACGTTAGGTTATTTAAGGTCTAATTGGTTTGGTGTGCTGAAAAGAATTAGTTTCAGTTTTTACTAAATACTCAAATTTAATTAATCTATGGAGTCGACCTTAACAATTGTATGAATAAACCTTTTCACCAAATTAAATAAATGGTGTAAACAAGGAAATAACCCATGACATTATAATCAAAGAACCCAATGATGAGTGAAGATGGAGTGCATCACTGTACCTCTTGACAGTAGGACAGGATCTTGCTTGGCTGGGTGAAACAACCCTGACGGCCCTGAGGGTCAGGCTCCCATTGACCTGTGCCTGTGTTCAGGTGCAGAAGCTGACGACCACAGAACATCGCAATCTGAGGCTCCACCACCAGGGGGCCTCCCACCGGACCGTTAACCTCAGTCATAGCCAGACCCTGGGAAAGAGACACAAATACTGTTATCATAATGAGCATCTGAATGTTTAGACGTGAGTATGTGCAGCAACTGCAAACAGATATGACACAATTTCATTATATTATAAATTTGTCCATCAACTTGTCCTTATGCACCATATAAATTATTAACCAAACTGGTAAGTTAAAAGGTAAGTGATGTCTTTACAGTAATATAATATACTGGGTACAGACTCAAAGTCAGTATATATATGTATAACCATTTGAGAAAAAGGAAACACCTTAAAAATCCAAATGGTTTTCATTCCCAGTCTTTGCGTCTCCCTTCCTGTTTTTCCCTCCTTGAATAAAGTAAACATGCATTCCATGGGGTATTCAGGACAATTCTTGGAAACCACAGTGCTAATCACTCAGCAAAGCTTCCTTAATGTGGTCAATTTCCTCTTGTTCTATCTTCGTTCCTTAATCACTGCCCATTTCCTACCGTTATCTCTGATCCACACACACCCTTCTCCCGTCTCCCAAGTCTTCAAAGGAGACCGACTAGCAGGCTGAAATGATTTACCACAACATCCAAAACAGCACTAAGAGAGTGACTGAGGATTAGCTGAGAAACTTATCATCCAAGTACTGACAGTGTGGTATGTACAACTACAGTGGCGTTATTTAAATCTGGTTCCTAACCCAAGAAGATATAGGCCTCTTTTGTGCTCCTCAGTGGTTCCTCCAAGGGTAATCCTTTGATAGAGGCCCTGGTTCTATTTATTACTTCTACCTACTATCACCCCACATTGCCGTTTCAGGATATTCTCATTTGTCCCTTCCTTATCCCCTAAAAGCTCCTTTTCGCTCTCAGACTCTACCCTCATCTTGGCTCTGGAATGCTGGTATTGATCTGGGATGTGCTTCTTGTTCCTAGGTGATGGCCCATGGGACCATCATACAGCTGGAGTGAGCAGTAATCTAGAGCTACAGTCAGGTGTTAATACAAGCTCATCGACTGTTAGGCCACTTAGGTACTTCCACATCACAGAAAGGATCAGAGAAAAGCGAAGTGAAAACCAAAGATGCATGGTTGATTGATTAGTTGAGCTTGATCGATTTGCTCAGTCTGAATCGTTTGCCGGGTTTCTTTTCATGAGGAGTTGTGTGATGAGCTGATTACCTCGGGCTGATTGGACAGCTAGATTTGACGGTGTGGTCCAGGGGCTGGATTTGATTGGTTAAGTATGATTTGGCATATATGTGGATTTGGCAGATTATGTGGAATTGTCTGGAGATGACTGGTAACATGGATTGTGGTCATTTCTTCTGGGTTAATAGGTTAGTTGGGTTTGGCTGATTACCTAGACTTGCCAAGTTATCTTGTGCTGACCAATTAGATGGTTTGGATATCTACACTACATTTGAGAGGTTATTTGGTGTTGACTTGTTTCACAGTTTGCCTACTTATAAGGATTTGGCAGCTCATCTGGTGTTGATCAACTCGATGGGCACCATGGCATCTTGATTCGGCAAATTATCTGGAGTTGACTGGTAAAGTGGATTTGGAAGACTAGCGGGTGCTGATTGGTTATATGGGATGACAGTGTCACGGCGTGTGCCTGTAATAGGCATGCGCCAAAATCAATTTCGCCCCTCGCTCACTAGTTACTGTAGGCGGCCTCCCCTTCATGTATGCGAAGGATCGGTGTCGTGGAATTAGGCACATAATGACAAAACATCATTGCAGTGGTGCACTATACAGTAAATCCTCACACTGTATTATGAACAGTTTACTGCTGCAGATGTTCTAATGTTTGTACAAGATTCCAGGGGTGAGAGTGTAATCTGTTTCCCCTGTTTTGTAATTATAAAATCTGGTGCGCCATCGCTGCTAATGATCCCAGGCTTCTCCCCGTACTATAAAACATAATGGGGAATGTAGCTAAGGGCCTGTTGGGAGACTGGACTACGCGGTGTGAGTGCGACGCGTGCGCAGAACGCAGAAGAGCGACATGCAAGCGGGGCAATGGAACTTCAAAGAGATGAGTACGCCTTTAAACTCCGCGATGTGGACAGCTTAATTCGGTTCTCAACAGAGCCGGATTATGGTGACCCTGCTGCCGAAGAGGAAAAGGCCGTAAGGAGGATCACGTCACGGCCCTTGTTCCCAAAGCCGCCTAGCCGCCGGATGTCAAAGAGGACTCCCGTTTGAGGGCGCGACCACAGAGAGAGCTGGGAGGGGCAGGTCCGGTCATCCGGCGAGAGCAGAGTCAGCGCGAGCGGACAGAGACAGGAGCTGCTGTCCACGTGGGCCCACGCTGCACTCTGCCAGGTGTCCACTGCTCACCAGCCTGTGCCCATATGCCAGGGGCACTGCCCACCAGACCTGCACGTGCACATTCTTTCTTTTCCCTTTCTTTCCGTTCTCCCTCCTTTAACCCTTTCTTTCCCCAATTTTACCTAAATAAATTACCCTTTTTCCCCCACAAGACCTCACCTTGTGTCCGTGCTTTATGGTGCCCCCCGTGCAACATGGGTTGAACCCATTACAATGGTTATATGGATTTCACAGGTTATCTCAGGATGATTAGTTAATCTAGAAAGCCTTGATTAAATTTGGCCTTTTCAAGTCATTATCTGGGGTTGATTGGCTAGTTGAATTTGGAAGGGTTCTGTG
Source organism: Channallabes apus (assembly GCA_030522415.1). Taxonomy (NCBI): domain Eukaryota; kingdom Metazoa; phylum Chordata; class Actinopteri; order Siluriformes; family Clariidae; genus Channallabes; species Channallabes apus. The sequence goes on from CM060126.1 coordinate 30,078,027, forward strand.
GTTGATTAGTACATTAAATTCATCGGGTCACCTGGACTTGGCTGAATATCCGGAGCTGGTTGGTTGGTTGAATTTAACAAGTTATTTGTTAACATGGGGTTAGATGGATGTGACTGTTTACCTGTATTTTGCTGGGTTTTGGGGGCAACGTTAGAAGTCACACTGAGTTCAATGCAACAAGCTAACAAAATGACTGGGAGGCACAACACACATCAATTTAATCTTTAATGCTAGGAAGAGAAAGTGACAGAAAAGACAATTTGCATTCAAGCCACCAGTCAGAAAGTAGATGCTCCAAGGGGATTAAAAAAAATTAGAAAGTGATCAAAGGGAAAGCCTGTCTGTGCTGGCCAGAGTGAAAATATCTGAAGTTCTAATTAAAATGTATGAGGAAAAATAAATATATAAAGCACAGGATATAAATACATGGTAAAGTAGATGAGGCCCCTTGAAGAAAACACATTAGCAGGGAGCTAAGATTATGGGACGAAAGCACCATTAAGCCCGCTAGAGTAAACCTGGAGAGGGAAATATTGCAGCTCCGTGAAATTATCATACAGTAAGTGTGTGTGTGTGTGTGTGTGTGTGTGTGTGTGTGTGTGTGTGTGTGTACTGTAGCATCTCTATGAAATAAAAGACATATGTGAATTTCAGCTTCAAAGCTGACAGGTACAGTAAGAATCCACAAATCCCCATGAAGACTGTTCTTTCCTGAACTGCTGAGTTGGTATTTATATTGGACCGCTTCCCATGATGCAGTGTTCCCTAAAGGTTCAAAAAGATCCAGCTTGGAATTCTCTAAAGGTATTAAGCTACTTATTTTCTATCTGTAAATTGAAGGCATGTCCTGACATAACTCTTTACTCCCTACTCTTCAGCGCTCGTGTAAAACACAGACTGATTATTAGAGCTGAATCATAGCTGATCACTGATACACTCAGAGCAAAGGGAATTACATCTGCGAAGGTCAACCAGGGCGGCCTTTTACTCACGGTACTGATTCATTTATACACATATTTAAACACGCCAAATACGTGATTTGGATTTTTATTTAGGCTTTTTTTCGGTGGTGTCAACTTGGACTAAGCTGCAGGTAAACACAAAATAGAAAAATCGTAATTCATTTGCCAGAAGCCATAAACATGATCATCATCATCATCATCATCATTCCGTGCTTTAGCTTTCATTCCTCAGTTTGCGTTTATGGTTAGATTTTTGAGTTGAGCTGAGCCTGTTCTTGCGTGGAGGCGGGCTTAATGCTCATTGGCCACAGATCAAATGACTGTCATCTGACTGGACCGAAGTCAAATGTGCTGTCAATGCAGACTAGTGTTACAGAGAATTCAGTAAGAGAGGCAAGTTCATCATTCATCATCACATGTTTTAGTTTATCGTCTTTTTTTATGATTATTAATGTAATAATAATAATAATAATAATAATAATAATTATTATTATTATTATTATTATTATTATTATTATTATTATTACTATTATTATTATTATTAACATAAGGTACATTCCAAACTATTTGTTATTAATTCGCAATTAAATACAGAAGTAAAGAATGTATTGTCAAAGGATTTACGGCGGATCGTTGGTCAGCTACGTACAGTACAGTAAATCTCTCCCTGTCGTCAGAGTCTCTCTCTAATTACTTTATTGGTGCACGAAGTAAAGTGGATTTACTCAGCGAGTTTCATCCATACTGTACTTCATTCTTCCACATTCGACCACAGCAAGAACTGGATTACCTGGTATTGTTGGAAAGGAGATTTCCTAGAAATACCAAATATTACAACTGAAATTGCTTTGAAATACAACAATGACTTTGGTAATCCATCTGCATTTTTCAACAAATATGATTTTATAATTACAAAACAGGGGAAACAGATTAAACTCTCACCCCTGAAATCTTGTAGAAACATTAGAACATCTGCAGCAGTAAACTGTTCATAATACAGTGTGAGGATTTATAGTGCACCACTGCAATGATGTTTGGTCATTATGGGTAGCTCAGGGGTTAATGCACCATCACCAAATTGCCACTGTTGGACCCTTGAGCAACACCCTTAACCCTTAACCCTTAACCGCTTGGATGGATGTTGCTAAGGAGAAGGGAATCTGCCAAATACTGTAAATGTAATTCTGAATGCTAATATGAGATAGTTACAGTATGAAATGTTAATAAAGAAAATAATGAGGCTATAAACTACCACACAGGATGATGTTAACTGATGAACTACCTCTACTGCACTGAAGGGGAAAAACAGGTGAGTTTTGTGGCCAATGAGCACTAAGCTCCGTCTGCCAATGTCAAAACTTCACCAACGCAAACTGAGGAATGAAGGCAAACGTAGGAAATGAATGATGATGTTTATATGTTTATAGCTTAGATAATGTCTTGGCTTTCTGCCTGCAGATGATGTTCGATGTTAAGAGGCTCGTGTTTAAACCTCGTGAGTGTCCTGTAGCTCGACTGATGTGGATAATTAAAATGAAATTTCCTATAAAACTCATTTCCTGTTGATAATGTATCAATCTTTAATATCTCACATAGATGTAAATGTAGGCTGGGCTCGCTTCAATCTAAATAAATAAATAAATAAAAAGGTGGTGCCACACATGCTGTATACAGTGGAACTTCGGCATACGAACGCACCAGCGTACGGTCAATGTTTTCACCTTAAAAACTAATTTTGCAAAAAATGTGCCTCGGTATATGAAGCATTTTTGGCATACGAGCGACTTTGCATATTTTTTTTGTGTTAGACAACATGGGTCTCAATGGTGTTACAGTATCAAGCAAGATCAGGATCAGGAAGATCGATTTTAAATAGAATTCTTGAAGCAGCCGGTGCCAAGAGGAATTATTAAGATTATTAAGGATAGGTGAGATTTAATGTCTATTTATTTCATATTTTATTTCATCTATACATCTTCTCTAAATGTTTTGATTGTTTTTATATGCAATAAATATGATTATAGTGTTGGAAATTGGGAATATTGGTAATATTTGTGTGTGGCTGGGATGGATTATATGTAGTTACATTATTTATTATGGGAAAATGCGTTTCGCAATATGACATTATGTCTTAATAATGGATTAAATTCAGATGCTGAGTTAACACTAACATCATAAAGCCTATATACTGTATTAAGCCTATATTCCTATTAAAAATAATTCTATCAATACTGATGTGACATTATTAGTCATAAACACTTAGAGTAGAATGTGCACACACACATCCTGAAATCCTGACCATCAGTAAAAAAAATATTTTATAAGGAACAAAAAAGGCCAAACACTCAGAAAACCCCCTCATTGGTGCTCCATGTCAATGCCACTAATATGTTAATAATCCGAAGGGCATGAACACATGAGGACTGGTTGGTTTTGGATAATGCGCTTCTGTGATCTCTGGAGGGCCAAGATAACGGCATGCTACTCCGGCTAATCAAGCAGATCTGGTTGCTCAGCTAATGGCTAAATGGATGGCTTCTTTTTCCCTCCTGTCTTTTTCTTTTTTCTATCATTTTTTATTTTATTTTATATTTTAACACAGAAGGAAAGTCAAGGCCACACAACTGACATCCGGACATCTGAGAAGATAACTTGCTCTTTTGTTCACCCTCTGATCCAGAGAACCCCCTTCTCATACACGTGTGCCCTCACACACACACACACACACACACACACACACACACACACACACACACACACACACACACACACACACACACACACACACACACACACACTTCGATACTTAGTCCTGGTGCTTTATGACAGCGTTCCTGTTATCGATCGCTACATCCGGAGCCCTGGGGTCTGCCTTAATGATCTCATGCTCACATATGCAACAGTAAACACACACGCACACGCACACGCGCACACACGCACGCACGCGCACGCGCACACGCACACGCACACGCACACGCACACGCACACACACACACAGTACACAACATTAAGCCTGTTTCAGATCAAGGCTCAGATTACATCAGTTGAGGACAGATACATGGCCCTATAATGCAGACTACATCATACTTATTACTTTTATAACATGGCTCTGCTGTACGCTCTCGCTCTGATTGGTAGGAAGGTCCTCTGGCAGCGAGGACTAATAACCTTTAATAGACTATATTTTAATATTTTTTGACAAAAAAAAAAGCGAGGAAAGAAATTAACGAACGCAAACAAAATGTACAATATGAAAATCATTCTGTTATAAAGGGCGGTTCAGTAATAATCAGCGTGGCGAAGATCCTGTAACTGTGCTTCACTTTCAGCCTCATCACACGACCCAGTCGTTTATTGTTTTCCCAGAATACTGTGTTTTATTTCCTGTGCATTTTATTTACACACTGTTATACTGCAAGACACACACACAGTGACTGATCAGCCATTGTTCACAGATTGCACATTTTACACTACGTAAGGAATAAAACTTAGCTGTCTGGTTTGCATTCAGTGCAGCAATGTGCATTTAATTAGCATTAAATCAGGATGGTTCCTCGTATCGAGAATTAAGCTCCGCGTTTCATAATATTTAAACTAACCAGAGCATCGGCAGTTAAAATGTAATTAGAAATCATAATGCTATCAGCCAGCCTCTTTTACAGCTTAATTATTATGGGCATGTACGCATTTATAATCGAATAAGCAGCTCGTTATATTGACAGTGTTTCCGGAGACTTTAAAATATGGCCAAAATAAAATAAACACACAACACGTACAGTAGGTGTGACTTTAGTGTCGTGCAAAACTCGAATCTTGCATCACAAAATCTTCCCTCGAATAATATTATATAATGCGTTCATATAATTTTTTAAAATAAATCCCAACTTCAACATGAGTGCTATAACTGTTTTAGCTGATGATGGGTCGTTCATGAACGATTCGTTCTTTTTGAACAAATCTTTAACGTGACTCAGAAGAACGAGTCGTCTCAGAGAGTGATTCGTTCATTTTCTACGGGGCGCAAAGCATCGCAAAACCTCCGTAGGTTATGTACAGCGAACAGAAATGAGTAGTTACCTTCGAGTCTTCTAGTCCGAGTCGTTTGTTCGTTTGTCACGTGACTCCCATAGACGCTGTACAGTGCAATAGATTCAAAAGAACGAAAGACTCGGACTAGAAGACTCGTGAGAAGAACCGCTCAATTCTGTTTCCTGTGTAATGCACTGCATAGCGTCTATGGGAGTCACGTGACAAAAGAACGAACGACTCGGACCAGAAGATACTGTATGATGGTGAGCTGCTCATTCTGTTTATTATAAGATGTCCTTAGCTGCATTGTAATATTTTCATTACTGGAACTGTAGCCAATATTTGTGTATGTAAACGTACTGAGGGTCTGTTTATTGAAAATGCAACATTTTATTTGATTTCTGATCAAAACAACTGAAATGAACTAAATGACTCAAAAAAAGATTCGTTCATTTTGATGAACAAGATTCAAAGAACTGCGAGTGTGTGTGTATGTTCGTACCCTGTGATGGATTGGAACCCTGTCCCCACCTGGTGCCCAAAGTCTAAAATATAGTGGTATACAATATACTCTGGTCCTACCACATTACCCACTGAAGTGCCTTAGTACCTACTGTAGCATGGCATTCACAATATTACCGCAGTATATACCACCATTGTACTCTCACGGTACTGTATAAAGTCTGACGTATTACAGTAACACTATATTATACAGTATTAGAGTACAGTACTGTATGTACTACAATGGGACAATCCCTGGCTACCAACAAATAAACGTCACTACAGCAGCAATGTTTTCTCAAAACGGATACAGCAAGGCGAAGTCAAACTAATGTGGGAAAACGTTTACCCGCCGGTGACACGGCACTGGGACGTGATTTGGCGTTTTTAATAACCTGTTTTGTATTACATAAATGCTTCTAAAATTAATGAGTGGAGTGTAGGCTTTGAGCCGTCACTGCATGTTTGGACCTCATGATCTTTTATTCCTCACACAGACTACAGAGAGAGAGAGAGAGAGAGAGAGAGAGAGAGAGAGAGAGAGAGAGAGAGAGAGAGAGAGAGAGAGGAGGACTGAGTGAGATGCTCGGCAATCTGTCCACCCACCCTTGTCCTGTTCTGTTCCCAAGCAGAACTGCTTAATTTGACAGTTAGAACTTCTTGTATCCTTATCAACTACTGCACAAGAAAAGAGGTGAGATACAGGCGGACTTTGTAAATATCAGCTCAAGTACTTTAAACTTTGTATCCAATTACTAGGAAGAAAACCAGCTGCCTTGGTTGATAATAAAGTGTAATATTTACAGAACCGCTGGTATGACCAGATTGTTGTTGCTGCTGCTGTTGAGGTCTTCATCTTATCATGGCTAAATAAACTCAAGTAAACTCGACAAGCAACAATACATGACAAGATCAAACATTGAAAAAATATATTAATGCTGACGGGAAGTTTCGCCTCAAGACATCCAACTACCTGACGGGTAAATAAATGCAAAAATATGTACACTAGCATTGCTGCAGAATGAACATCTCACACACACACACACACACACACACACACACACACACACACACACACACACACACATGTTTCTAGTGTACTACCCACGTCAAGACTCTTAAAGACATCAAAGTGAAATATTTGTTTCTGATCAGTGCCAATAAAACTGACATGATATCAAGTTAAATGAATTAGTCGAAAAAAAAATATCTATATACATATATATATTATAATAATCTCTAGACCCTGGGACGGATGATTTTATTACAGTTGCTATGGTGATTTGTACTGAAAGTTTTCGATGTCCTTGTGTCAAACTATTTATGAAAATAAATTACTCAGGAAAACAAAATACAAACATACAGTATAAGCTTTTATATGTTTATGATTCAAATGAACTCATTAACAATAATAAAAAAAAAACATGTTAACGTTACATGTTAAGCGCTAATTTATACCGTTATGTTGTTGTTATTTTAAAAAATAATAGTAATAAATAAATGAAGATTAAAAGATAATTAAGAAAGGAAAAGATAGAAAACCTGAAACATAGCGGTTCGGCTTCATCAATAATGAAGACAACTTATTAATCAAATAGCGCCGGAAAATAGCACTTTCATTATTGTTCTCACACACTAGTCACTAGTTTGACCGGTAAAAGTTTGAAATGATCAGAGTACCGCGACCAGTGTGTTAGTGTCACCACCTGGCCTTGTCGACTTCTGCTTAATTAAGCATTCAGCACTCGCACCCCCTCCCCCCTCCCCCCTCCTTCTTTTGTTGCAGGATGACCTCATGCTCAGTGCTGACATAATCGCGAATCCCTGCCGACTGAGTCAGCGTGGCGATGAGGGCTGACGTGATTCTGTCATGTGTCGCAAATCTTTTAACCAATCCAGCCACTTTTAATCAATCAGGATGCCCCGCAGTAAATACACAACGTCTGTCTGTGAGTGTGTGTGTGTGTGTGTGTGTGTGTGTGTGTGTGTACTGGGGGGTGTGCATGTCTACAGTACATTTAATCCCATGTGTTCTTCAAGCTTCTGAGATCATCTCATGCACCATATGTCATCCTAGACGGCCGCCGTCAACTTATTTACTAATAAAAAATATACTAAAATAAACAGGTAATAGATATTCGTCTGATATAATTAAATCTAATTCAGGTTAAAAAGAAACTATATGTCAAGGAAGTTGCAAATATTTAGACTTCAAAGCATCAATAGTGTCTTAAAACAAGAACATCTTTTAAACTAAATATTCTCTTTGGTTTTTTTTTGTTTTGTTTTGTTTGTTTTTAAAAAAAATATATATATTATTAAACAAAATTAAATAAAAAAATACTATTTGTCACACACACACACACACTCGGTCCTCGACCCGCACTAGGACCCGGAAGTAGTACGGTCACAACACAGGAAGCATAAAAGGAAACAAGATGGCGCATCACATCGCTCAGTCATTGAGTTCGCCCATGTCGGTCCAGATTGTTCGTCTGCTATTTCGTGAGTTCTCACTTTCTTATGTTTACTTTCTGTAACAAATGTGTGTTTTCCCCTTGTTCTCCCCTTCTGTGAGAGTCCTTAGACTAATCCGCATGGTTATCAGGCCTACTCGCTTGCTTCCACGTTTGGCTTTACCGGCTAACCGCTAAAGGGCTAACCGCTAATCGCTAAGTCTTCTGATCATCCCGGGCTAGTTCGTGACAGAATTAAGTATAAAGATATAAGTATAAAGATATAAGCGGGTATAAAGATAGTGAGGGCCCATCTGATTGGTCAAATTTGGACACACAAATGCTTGGAACATAAAAGAAATTTAATTTATAGCAACTCTTTGCGATACAGATATCGCGTATACCATTATCGTGATAATTATTTTTCGACATATCGTGCAGCCCTAATTGTCACACACACTCTTAATTAGTTTATTTCCGCAATGATTTGCTCTTAGTCTCGATAAGTATGTTGGAATATTACGTAGTACATTTAATGGTTACATATGGCAGATAAATTGCAATCCAGTACAGTATG
>CM060126.1:30089051-30221551 GCA_030522415.1 Channallabes apus
ATTCTCATTGGAACTGACGAATGAGGTTATCGGTTGTTATCGTTTGTTTTTACTAGGGTTGGGTATCGTCTGGGGTTGTTTCGATACCGGTGCTAAATCGATACTTTTAAAACGGTACCGGTGCCAAAACGGTGCCTGAACCGATACTTTACAAAAGCCACAAAATTATAGTGGATGACTCAAAAAAAAATTTTTATTGAACAAAAAATGTAATGCTTAAAATGTAACAATATATTAAAAGTTTAAAGTATATATGAATATATAAGCTTCAAATTTTAGCAATTCTTTTGCAGAAATTTCACCATATTTGCCTTTTCTGGCAAAATACGACACCTTTCCTGACTTATTGCCCTGCACAGGACATGTACAGTATAGCCTCTTTACAATGGTACATGGGGTCACTGGTGTAGTATCACTAGTACAGGCTGGCTAGTAGTACTTCGTGTTGTGTTCCGGTCCGGTACATACCGGTTCTATAGGTACCGGTGTCGTATTAGCACCGGTTTTCGGTACCCAACCGTAGTTTTTACTGACTTGGGAACGTCGTGTCACGTCCGGCACGCTGGCTCGTACAGGTCTTATACAGTACAAGCGCAGTCTTGTTTCAAGATTCAAGATTCAAGATTCAAGATTCTTTATTTGTCACATGCATAGTTATACAAGTACAACACGCAGTGAAATGTATCCCTGCACAAACAAACTGACCCCTTTCGGTTTCGGTTTCGGTTGTTATAGATACATTCCTCACTGTACATCCGTTATGTGAAGAACTATGTGCCTAAACATTTCACCTTATACTTTTGCACCTTCTTTTTGCGAAACGCCATCCATCGCTCAGTCCTATGCATTCATTACCAGCTTGTGTCACTTGTTCCGCGTAAATGTAATCGGCTTCCTTTTTATAGACATAATTGCGACTACATCAAGGACGGCATCGGCGAGCCTCGATTTCTTTCTATAGACACACAAAGGGGCTTTTTCATTTTGGAAATTCAATTACTTCCATTCAGATTGAGACATGGTTTGTATCCTTGCTGCTTGATTACACACTCCGTCTGCTTCAGAGGTCTTTCCGCCAGAATGTCAAATGAAGCTGCAATCAAACGCTACAGATTGGACGAGAACAGCGAAGCCTGAATGACAAAAACAAAAAACATATATAGAAAGATATGTGGATAATAACGAATGTCTGTGTGTGTATGGAAACACAAACGGCGATTCACTGATCCCTCATGAGCACGCGAGGCTGAAACTCCGCTACACTGACTGACTGTAGTTGAAACCAAAAATGCATTTATTGTAAGTGTGTTTTGTTGTTGTTGCCTAAAATAAGCACCAAAACTCATGAATAAATCTTTGACTGCTTTCTGCAAGTTTTTTCTTTTGTAATGAAATAAAATGAAACACAGAATGCAACAAGGCGATGTACAGTATGTCTATTTCTTGGGTTAATATTAAATATTTTGAAACAAAATTGAATATAAAAATACAGTCTATATAAACTACGGACGCAGCTATATGACGCTACGCGATATGACGCCTCAATATCATGTTTACCTGAACACGATTATAACTAATGTACAGTAAATATGTTCAACTATGACAATTTCTATGGTTTATCCACTGCAACATAGTAGAAAATGGGATCAGTTATTTTCTTTCCATTTATTTGAATCCTTTTCATACTGTGCAGCTTCTTTATGGAGATACCTGGACTTGGTGCTATCAGTCTCGCGTTATTCAGGGTCGGTAACCTGAGTACATTACCACTGACGACGTTCAGCAGATGCCCTCATCCAGAGCCACTTACATTTGATCTCATTATACTGTACGTCTGTGTAGTTTAGGATTAAGGGCCTTGCTGAAGGGCCCAACGGTGGCAACTTGGCGGTGATGAGGGTCGATCCTGTGACCTTACAATTAGCCACTGAGCAAACCCAACCCCCAAGTGACTGCACCCCAGGTACTGAAACAGACTGGTGGTACGTATATCCTTTGATGTGTTTTTTTTCCCAGCGCTCACTACAGCCTAAATGTATCCAAACAATGATAGATGTGGCATTTTATTTGGTACATTCTGCCCGAGTTGATGCTTCTATGTCGCAGACTGGATGGGATGGAGTCATGTGACCACACACACACACACACACACACACACACACACACACACACACACACACACACACACGGTAACAGAATGCGTTTTTTTTGTGTGTATAAACTTGCACATTCAGGTTGCGACACTACATACAGTAATACAGTAAAAAAAAGGGTGAAATAATGACATATAATTAATGTATAGCTCTGAATTTCCAACGAGATCTTTTAAAAGCCATCAAAAAAGCTGTCACTGATAAACTTTGGGCTCGTTCGCATAATAATAGGTGTAAACAATAATAATCTACAATAATGTGAAATCAAAAGGAAATTGAAATTGAAAATTTTGTTTTTAATCCATTTTTGCGAGGAAAAAAAAATGACTGTAACCTGATACATAAATGTAAATAATAAAATGAATATTCATGCCAGACCCCTGAATCTCTACGTAACACTCCTGTTCTCTCTCTCTCTCGGATCGCGTGGTACCGTGTGTGTGACTCACTAAACTTCGTCAGATATGAAGTGGGCTTGATAACGCCTGCTGCTCCTGATTACGTTTCCTGACCTTCTACATCTCCCACATTCCACTCGCATGGCCGAGCGACCGGAGCTCTTTTACATCGTTTTTCCACAAATAACAAACCAACACAGTACAAAACTATCATTCCATCTTGCTGAGTTCATTTCTTTATGGATGCCTGCTAATGGAAATCTGCAGACTTATTCCATAAATAGCGGCACTTAAAACATACTGTAATCTAATTCATCTTTAATCATTAATATATCAGCAACGCTACAGTAGCTCTTTCACCTTATACACCGCGCGCCATTTCCTGACGTCCCATTTGGTGTTAGACGAATCTTCGCTTGTCCTTTCTTGGCAAAACCACTGCATTGTTTTGTAAAAATTTCTCTGTTGACTAATTTGGTTCGAGTTCGGCTGCTCGTTAATTCGTTTCTCAAGAAGAAGAAGAAAATGAAAAATGACAAAAAAAAAAAAACACATGACAACTTGAGGCAAAGTTGAGATTGTGTTCACACTGTCGATGCGGCCGATGAAAAATAGATAAGCGCGTCGAATAAACAAGCTTTTTTAATCAGCCGATGAAAGGGAATCGCTAAACTTAGGCTGACGATAACCACAAAGATGATTCTGATTACTGTCGATGAGTCACGTAGTTGAATTTTCCGACGTCAGTGAGGAGAACAAAAGAAGCCCATTGTTCTCAACAGACAGCCATGTTCTATATGTGAATCAAGCGGAGTTCAATTATGGAAATACAAAGGCATTAGCTCTTCATGCAGAAGCTCTGAGCAGAAGTGAAGCACCAGGCAGCTCTGATCCAGCCCTTTAGGACTTACTGCACAGTAAATGTTTAAGCTGGGAATCCTAGGTCGTCTGTTCAGTTTGATTATTTTGGGCATTTTTATTTTCCATTCGATAGCATCAACGTTTATTGACTGATTTCTCTCTACAACGGTACTTCGGCATACAAATTCAATCTGTTCCAGGGAAGAGTTCTTACGGTGAAATGTGATATTCCTACGGGAAATAATGTAAACGCAGATAATCCATTCCAGCCACCCAAAAATATCACCAATATTACCAAGTTACAACACTATAATCATATTTTTGCATATAAAAACAATCAAACCACTTCGAAAAGACATGTAAATGAAGTAAAATATGTTTTAGATATATAATAGACCTTACTTAACCTTAATTTAGGATTCCTCTTGGCACAAGCTGCTTTAAAAAAAAAAACGAAACTGAAAGAGGCTCCCTTTTCTTCTTGCTACCATCCTTGCTAACATGGTGCTATGTTTTCACTAAATCTTGCACAAAATGGCAAAAAATGTAAAAATAAAAAGGCAGAACTTGCTACATTTGACTTTCCATTAACTCAAATAAGTTTTGAGCAGCTCCCAGACGCGCGCCCACGTTCGTCTCGGCTCGCTTCGGCCACTCGTATGATGAAAACCTTTCATGTGCAGAGGCTAATTTCTTGCAAAAGGTGAAAATTTGTGAAGCGGGTTGTTGTTCATATGCCATAGCACCATTGTATATTGCTTTTTGAAGCCTTAAAAACTACTATGCTTTGTAATTTGCTCCAAACTCCAGTCCAACGGGTGTAAGTATTGCACCAACCGAACATAAACTCAAAAGCAGAAGAAGCGATAATCTTGCAAAATATGAGTATTTATGCTGTATACTGTATATGCTGTATATTTTTTAATTCATCAATTTTAGATTGGAAAAACTGACCTGATGATTCAATTAACTGAATCAACCAACAATATATTGTTTAAACTGCATATATGATTAAATCGCACAGCTCTAGGAAATCCACATGGTAATTCCCAGTCATCCTGGTGGTTATACTGTATATCATGAATATGCATTTGCTATGAAGTCTAAACATCAGGGTGTCTTCCAGCACACTTGAACATTCTTTGGTTTGCTTGATTTTTACCTACAGCAAGCCAGAACCATTAACCGCCCCAGAGTACTGTTAGTAGCAGAGTTCTCCAGCTGCTTTGCCAGCTGTGCTTGTACATGTTTGCTGAGTGGAGAAATCCACCACAAGTCTAATTGAACTTAGATAGAACCAATATTGCCAGTAGGTAAACATTGTTAAGTGAGATTAGCATGGTGCCTTTATGTGAGCTTTCGATGGATATGCTATCTGCATACGACAGGTGCCTCAAGGGCTTTTATTGCGCTCTTTGTGTTTCTACATAGTCTTTGAGTCGCAGTAATCCTGTAGCTACAGCATAATCCCTCTGACAATGTTTGTAAAGGACCCACTTTGAACCGAGTGCGTACTATACGTCTTCTCAAATCACCAAATTTGTATGCCTTAGAGAGTAGTGGGAAAACTTTCTACCAAACCAGGTTGTATTCTGTGCTCACACCGGCTTTCCAATCTTTAGTTGCCATGGTTACGCTGCTAGTGAGATATCCATATAAGCAACCACATGTATGTAAAAACCACCCATTCGATCACGAATCAGACGTCTTCTCATTACATTAACATTCAGAAAAATAAACGCTTTGGATAAACTTCGGTCTGTACTAGGACCTGGATATATATTTTTTTGCTTTGCATTATTTTACCATTCATTTTATATCATTAATGGCTTGATGTAATTAATTATATTGGGGAAAAATAATGTGTGGTTAATTTTAAAGTCAGGGAAAAACAAACAAACAAAAAAAAACCCTATGACCCTATGAGTACCTTACACCTATTAGTAACTTGTCATTTACATAAAGCAAAACATCGCTCTCATCCATCATGTCTCTCGCTCCACCTGATTCATGCTTTCGCTTTACTATTGCAGTAACAGGTGTAAACATACAGTAACGAGGTGATGTCAAAAAGCAATTCACTCTCCTCCCCTGAGTGGCACAGCGGTAACGAGCATCATTCGCAGTTTGTGGGTTCAAATCCCTGTACAGTAGGTGAAGCTGTAAGCCCTCGGAGTCTGGGGCCTGGGGTACTGAGCTGATTGGCCAAGCTCTCCCAGAGGGGAGGGATTAGAGGAACTTTACAGATCTCACATTAATTGCACTCAAAATAATAATCGAAGCCAATCACGGGCGTCTGTGAGCGCAGGGTAGCGGAAGAAGCGGCCGGCGTCATGTGACCTGAAGGAAACACGCGATAGTATTCAGCCCTCCGTGACTGGTAGGTGTACCCTCGATGGGGGGGGGGAGGGGGGGTTGGGTTAGTTAGTGAGAATTAGTTAAAATTCTAAAAATTAAAAAACTAAAATCTAAAATAAATACATTAATTAATTAATTAAAAAGCAACAAAGTGAAATTTGAATCCATTATTTATTTATTTTATTTATAAAAATTTTTTACATTGTGGATAATATTGTTACAATATTACAGCTTTTATTCTGACTTTTATTCTGATAGCTTCTATTCTCAATACGCCAATACTAAATAAATAAATAAATAATTCAGGTAAACATTTCTTCACAAAAAACTTTACACAATTACATACATTATTCTTTACATAATTAGACTATTTGTAAAAAAATTAATTTAACTGTGTAATTAATATATACATTAAAGGCTATATTTAATATGAAACACGTGATAGTCTTGGTACTGTAGTAGTAGCTTAATGTGGGCGCCCCCTAGTGATGGGGAGGAATTGGACACGACTAAATTGGGGAGAAAATCAGGGAACCGCCTTTAAAAAGGTGTTTAGCCATTTTTGACTCATCACTAGTAATCAATTATCATTTTTTACAAGTATACCGAGTACCAATTACCCTCATCATCCAATAATACAACAGTCAGTACTGGAATAAAAGCGCATTTCCAGAGTCTCGTTTCATGCTAATCACACAGTAGCACTGCTAACCGCTCACAGCCCTGAGGCTAAAAAAGTAATTTGCAGAAGAATTAAAACATGTCTAACAATGACCAGACATGATCCGGCTATGTCAGCATGACCACCCTAGCTAGTGGATTTCACACTTTGCTAGTTTTAATATTCTGTTAGATGTTTGAGCTTTTTTGCTTCGGATCAGTGGACACTGGCGTCACAGCTGCACTGATATTCCCTCCGGTCCTTTTAATTTTTTAATACGAGCATCACAAATCACTGTCCCTCATTGCCCCTGAGCACATGTGCATGGTCTCTCTCTCTCTCTCTCTCTGTCATCGAGTCACTAATCCTGGAGTGGATTCGCCTCCTGTTCCTTCCATGGTAATACAGATTAGTGCATTGAGTGAGATTGGATTTGAGCAGATTAAAGGCATTTCAAAGCGTTTTGCTTCCACTTCCTTTTCTTTCCTATTTTATCCGTCAAGCTAAACAAGCAGGTGTGTCTGATGGAATTTATGCATTTAGGATGTGGATTTTAACGGTATGTTATTTGCTTAAAGCGTTAACACC
The DNA here is from genome assembly GCA_030522415.1 of Channallabes apus. Classification (NCBI taxonomy): domain Eukaryota; kingdom Metazoa; phylum Chordata; class Actinopteri; order Siluriformes; family Clariidae; genus Channallabes; species Channallabes apus. The sequence goes on from CM060126.1 coordinate 30,096,071, forward strand.
CATCAAATGATTTTCCTTTTATCCGAATGCTACATAGGCAGGAAGTATCCGGTCTCGCCTGTACACCGGACACGTTTCTGCTCCGCTGGCTTCGGTTTCCTTTTGAGATTTTGCAAGATGGCATCCGTCTGCATCTCGTATCTCTGTGTTTGTTTCCTGTTTTCTCGCTGCACTCAGAGCCTCTGTTCCCGTCCCTGACTTGTTTTCAGTGTACATCAAAGTGACAGCTGCGTTTTTTTTTCTCTTGAGACGTTTCACATGTTCTTTTTAAAATGTAGTGATACACTGCGTAACCTCCATTTCTAGATACTTTTTTATTTATATTTGCTTTGTTGTGGGACATATGCACGTGAGATGCATTTTAAAATTAGAAAGTTGAATCCACCGCAGGATGAAGCCACATTATAAAAACAGACATGAACATGTTGTTAAGCGCATAGAAACATGCACAAAATGATTTAAAGTAATGGATGTTTGAATGAAGCGTCTATCCTTTAAACATTATTTGCACTGTTACTATTTTTGCACAACGCAGTGAACAGAGTAAATAGGCAGCATGCCTTTTAAATGCCACTGCATCAGAAGCCAACTCCCGAACCCGAGTTCTTCTGCGTGTACGGAGCGACGTCAAATCAACATGGGTGCGTCCACAAACAGAAATAAAGTTAAACTTTGTTTGTTAAACCAAAAACACTGACTATACAGTTCAAGTATACTCATCCGAGATATTCGGTTAGTAAATTGCTAACAAAACACAAACAGAGGGAAGTTTAGTCTATTGAATGCGCTGATGTAGGAAATTACGTTATTCTGACCGGCAAATTTTCGCTTAGGAATAAAAGAGTAATTATATTTTAAAATACACACGGTTACATATTAGTGTTTATATATTCTTATATTACATTGTACTAGGTTACATTATATTTATTTAGTTAAATATGTACAATGCACAGACATAAGGGCAGTTCAGCATAGCACTTGTGAAGTAGAAGGAAACCAGAGAACCCTGAGGAAACCCACGAATACACAGAGAGAACACTGAGTTGAAGTTAGGGCTGCACGATATTAGGACAATATGTGATATTGTTGTTGAATATTGCGATAACAATATTTCTTGTGATATAACATTTCCCTAGAGAAATGCATTTTATATTATTATTATTATTGCCTATTTTTTTTTTATTATTTATTTATATGTAATGATGATACTAAAATAAACAGGTAATAGATATTCGTCTGATGTAATTAAATCTAATTCAGGCTAAAAAGAAACTATATGTCAAGGAAGTTGTAAATATTTAGACTTAAACACTATGAATGACTTAAACCCCTCAGCAGATATTCTGACTTCTGGTTTGCTGTTACTATAAACCTGCCAACACAATATGAATTACTTTCAAACATTACTGTTTATTTACATGTAACCTAGGGTAACATGTAACCCTAACCCGAACCCTAACACTCATCAATAGTGTCTAAAAACAAGAGCATCTTTTAAACTAAATATTCTCTTTGGCTTGCCTGTTTTTTTTTTTTATAAAAATAAATATTATTAAACAAATTAAATTTAAAAAATACTATTTGTCACGCGCGCGCGCACACACACACACACACACACACACACACACACACACACACACACACACACACACACACACACACACACACACTCTCGCTCCGTGACCGGCACTAGGACCCGGAAGTAATGCGGGCACGAACCAGGAAGTATAAGAGGAGTAAACAAACCACCAAATACAGCTTAGTCACTGAGTTCGCCATGTCGGTTCAGATTGTTTACTTTCTGATTCGAGTGTGTGTTTATAGGACGCGGGTTAAATGTGTGTTTTTCCCTTGTTCTCCCCTTCTGTGAGAGTCTTAAGAGTAATTTGCGTGGTTATCCACGCTACAAAGGGCTAACGGCTAATCGCTAAGTCTTCTGATCATCCGGGGTTAGTTCGCAACAGAATTAAGTATAAAGATATAAATATAAAAAGATATAAGCGGGTATAAACATAGTAAGGGTCCATCTGATTGGTCAAATTTGGACACACAAATGCTTGGCAAATAAAGTATTTATCTCAACTCCTTGCGATATGGTTATCGCGCATGCCATTATCGCGATAACGATATTTTTTCGATATATCGTGCAGCCCTAGTTGAAGTCATGCCATCCTGTGCCGTATCATAGCTAATCTTATTTCAAGTTTATTTTTAGACATAATCCTTGTCCGACAGATGTACCTGAGTTTTACTGAACTCACATTTTCTGTTTCTACCAGGTAAAATGGTAAGATTAAGGTAAATACAGTATTAAATGCATATTTACATTTTGGGTTCAGAAAGAACGAATCCTAATTATTTACTATAGAATAAAACATGGCTATTAGTATTTCCAGTCAACGCCCCAAACCCCCAGCAAATGAATACATTCGCCGGTCCCAAGCCCGAAAAAAAAACGGGAGGGTTACGTCGAAAAAGGCATCCGGTGTAAAACCTGGAGCAAGTTCGAATGGGACGACCCGAAAGACTAACAGCAAATTGCTAGTCTAAAACAAATGATTGTTTTAAACAGAAAGTTTTATGATGTCAATTAAGCAACAGTATAAGAAGTGAAGCCAGACGTTGACTCTATAAACCTTGACATGTCAGCTTGTTACTTCCGAGTTCACAGTCCTTATGCAGTAGAATTGATTTAAGGGTGAAAAATAGTCTCTGAAGGCAACTAGAAATCTACCATGCCACTAGATTACGCTTGGCATATCAGATTACAAGTTTAAGATACATTGGTGACCAGGGCATCTCCACTGGCATCACATGCATCACGCTTAAAAAAAAAAACTAAATAAATAAGCAAAAAACAAACAAACAAAAAAAATATATATATATATTTAAAGGGCAAATACATCAACAAAGAAAACAATGAATAAAAGGCATCGTTCTGACGTCTACGTCAGTGTGGGTGTGTACATGTATAGACATGGGTGTGGGCAAGCGGGTTTGCCCCTTCTTGTCTGGTGTGACACCCCTTGCTTTGTTCCCTCACACCTCCAGGATGCCTAATTAACGTCAGTCTGCACCACGACAGGCGTGATGACACGTGTGCTTCTTGCCCAGCCGGCCTCCCCTCTCTGTCTCTCTCTCACTCCGTGTCTGAGCTTGTCTCATTCCCCTGCGCTCTTTCGCTTTAAGTATTTATGCACACATTTTATGCCCCTTCACTTCCCCCCCTCTCCCCTCCAACTAACATCACTCTACAGCAGCATCATTTGGCCACAGAGGCCAGTTGCTGTAGCAACGCCTCCCTACGGAGATGGCTACCTTCCCTGTTGCCGTAGCAACTGGCTCCCTGTAGGATTCCAAATGAGCCATCTCTCGCTTGCTTCCTCGCTTTAATTTTCTAGCACTCTCTCTCTTTCACACACACTCTTTCTTCTTCTTTTTTTCTCGTGAATGAGAACGAGCTTTTTCTGTCCTAGTTTGCATCCAGCGTGTGTCTGTGTTGGTGTTGGTGGTTAGTCGAGTACGTGCACTGGTTTATCTGCATGTTTAATCACTGGTTGCATCTGAGGTGTGATTTCTAGCACCAAAGTCATGCTGATTTAACAAGCATTTTTCCATTTGGGCTTTTTCAGGCACTACATGTAATTAGACTTACGAATGCATCTCCATTAGTTGTTTACACTAACAGTGATCAGTTACGTCTATTGGCAATTATTAATCCTTTTAATGATGTCTAGCTGGAACAAAATCAGTAAAAATGCAGAATTCATCCAGATCATACTGTAACGGACATGAAAAATATATATTTTACTGCTTTAGTGATTATTATAATATGACTCTTTTGAAAATTTGAGTCTAAATGCAAGAATATAAGTTCATATATAAGAATATAAGTTATAAGAACTATAAGTTCACATAAAAAAGAAATTATACATAACCAACACATATATAACTGTACATTGTTCTTTATACTGTGCTTACCTGTAAATCATGTCAGTACCAGCCAAATGAAGGTCATTTGAAGGACATTTAACATTGTGTTATTAAACACTAATAAAATTTTAATAGTAAATTGCTTCATATTGTATATTTTTAAAATCACAAACCTGGCTTAAAATAGCCTGGGGAAATGACCTACCTCGTAGATTTATGACACAATATCAAATACATGTGCGCGCGCACACACACACACAGGTTTATGATTATGCATGAATATGCAAATGTGAAATATGTAAATGTACTTCTGCCAAACCCGAACCCCACCCTGTCCACTCTGTAACCTGGCCTGCTAGGCTCTAATATACTGTCTATAATATACTAACCACAATTCTGAATATTAAATTCATCATCAAAACATCAAAAGAGCAATCGTTTAAATTTCACAGCAAAATCAGAAAATGATCAACATTATTGTGTATTAAAAATACTGCATTGTATTTTGTATATTGTAACAATAATTCACTAATAATATTCTTGTTCATAAAGCGCTGTAGTTGACGGATTGGTATTTCTAGAATTAAAACCTTATACTCTTTAATTCAAAACCTTAACCACCGAGTCGTCTGAACTAAGTTAATTAACATGCATTGATGCAACCACTTCTACCCATCATTAATACCTAAAGTTAGCTGAAGGTAGTTTACTAGCAATTAGCTACAGCTAACTGTACGTATAGAACGTGGTGAATGTTGGTAGATGAACGTTTCCAATGCCAATCATCTGCTGTAAAACTGTAAAAGTTTCACAATAACCCACTTTTCACACATTAGCTACATATACCTGGCGATCTAGTTAACACCTAGTAAGCAAACTGAAATTTGCAAATGGGGCACCTGAGTGAGATTTTGTATTGGATTCTTTATATTTTCTACCATTTATGCGTACGAAAAATCCACATCCATAACATAGCAAAATTAGCTAGCTAGCAACACACTATCTATAGGTAAAACATTTCAACTTAACACAATTGTCACTAAACCTCAAAAGTTCCTACTGTTTTAATGTCTATACAGTGAACCTCTGGCATCATGGAGGCCAACGCTGACCACCGCATTTCTTCCCACTTTTTTTTGTTACTGTGGTTCGTCCTCCAACATTCACACACTATGGCCAATTTGTGAACCCCAATTAGCCTCATGCCTGCATGTCTTTGAACTGTGTGCAGTCAGACCCAAGGCGGGGATGGAATCCGGACCCTGGGCGGCAGTGCTAACCACTGAGACACCGTGCCGCCATGTAACGCCCAATGAACCTTTTCCTAAAACAGCAATCAAAAAACAAAACTAAATTAAAATTTAGAAATATGTTAACTTAATAACCAACCATAAGAGCGGTATCAGGCATCCAAAGTCAGTTAATCATTTAAAAATGTAGTGTTTTAGTCCAAAATGCATCAACTTTAATGGGTTTCTCAAAAGTCCTAATCAGACTAATGAAAATGCTACACACAGATTTCGGGAATTGAAGACCAGCAGTTTGGGCCACTTTTTCTGATCAATATGCACATAATGGCACTGTGGCATCGTCACTCTGTCACGTAATGTTTTTAAAATCCTTTCCATTAAAAAAAAACAAACAAACAAAAAAAAAACCTCATTTCGACAAAGCCATGCCTTCCGACTCACAATCAGATTCACGAGCAAACGCTGCAACACAACCCGAAAACACCACCGCAAACCACCCCGGCACTTTGGTGATAAACTTTTTAAAATATATTATATGACAGCTTTGTGCCTTGTTGCAAACATTGTAAATAAATAATCTAGCAAGATTTTTTTATGCTACAGTATCACAACCAACAAGGTGGAAAACTACAGGTTTTTAACCACAAGAGAAAAGAGAAACTAAATCCTGAGCTCCAACAAAAAGCATAAGGTTTATCTCGATAAATTCAAGCGAACATAATATGACACAAGATACTCTAGTATGTCACCATGTATACTGTATACACTACCGTTCAAAAGTTTTAGAACACTTTCTAACTCCATGATGGTTCCTGATGTTTATTTCTTTCTACATTGTAAAGTTTTGCTGAAGGCGTCCAAAAAACTGCATGAATCTCCTTTGAACAGTTGATATTGAGATGTTTCTGCTACTTCTGCTCTGTAAAGACTTCATAACGCCTCTAATCTGAGCTGCTGTTAATTGGTCATTTTTCAGGCTGATAACTCTAAATGAACTTCTCGTCTGCAGCAGAGGGAGGTTTTGGTCTCGTCCTCCTGGGACGGCCTTCATGAGAGACAGTTTCATTATGGTGCTGGACGGATTTTGCAAATGCACTTGACACAATACTGTTCTTGCAGGAACTATTACAGAAAGGCCGACCTCTGTGTCTTACAATAACAACTAACTGGTGTTTTTCTTGTTGTTACATAATTACCTAATTCCATATGTGTTATTTTATAGTTTCGAAATCCACAGTATTGTTGTAGAATGTAGAAAATAAATCACTAAACAAAAACAAAGAAATTTGCAAGTGACCCTAAACTTTTGACACACACACACACACACACACACACACACACGGCGTTCAAACCAAAGTGGGATTTGTGATTAAATTATTTATGAATGCAGAAAACATTAGATGTATGTAGATTAACACTTACTGAAGACTTCTGTGTAATGATCCTAAGTGAACATTCAACTTGTGGAACGCCTGATCCTTGAAAATCGACAAATATCTTGTTTTGGAGTTATTGCCACATCCCTGTACATCCCTAGTCTCGCTCCAAGTCATTTTCACATGCTTGGGCCATTAAGGTAGTTCCTGGGAGGCCGGAATATCAGACGTGAAGCAGGCAAGTCCAATAATGAGCAAATTTTCTCCATTGATGGTGTCCAAGCACTAGTGAAACACTGGGATAAGTGCATTAGTGTATCAGGGGATTATGTAGAGAAATAAAGGGAGGTTTTACTCTCAGAACTGTCAGTTAGTCTACACAATCAAAATCCCGGTCTTGTCTTGAACGCCCATCATAGGCTAAGATTAAATGACAATTTATCATGTTTCATTTTACAGAACGAAACTATGGGATGATGCGAGGCCCCAGATGACATAATATATTCAAGATTGGTTTTTAATTTTTCTGTTGCCTGGAGCAGTGAAGTGATTCTCAGGCAGATTATAGCGGATAGCACTAAGAAGAAGTGTGTGTGTGTGTGTGCGTGTGCCTTGAAAGCATGAAAGCAGTCGATTTGTGATCAATGCATGTCTGGAAGAAAATGTTCTTTTTTTTTTTCTTTCTTAAACTGACAATAAAGAGTAAGATGTAGGAACAAGTCTGTGATCAATTTGCCTGTTTGTTGGCATGGAAAAGTCAGAGTCTATTGAATGTATCATTTCATTTTCTGCCAACGTTATGGACAATGATGGGGTAAAATTGGTGTCTAGGACAGGAATGTATACAGAACCATGAAAAAAAAAAAAAACAGTGCAATGTAAGAACTGTTTTCATAACAGGGATGCTATAATGTATGATGTGGGGCTCCTGTATAATGTATGCCATAATGCATCACTTTAAGGTATGAAGCTTTACTAAGTCCTGTGAGAATGATCGAGCGTCAGGGCTGTCAAAAGGCAAGAAACATGCAGACTTTACTATTTATGTTTCATAAGGAAACAAAGCACATGAGGCAGATGAAAAATGGAGGAATTAAGTCACTGGGACTCAGAAGAAGACAAACCCCACACAAAGGCTGGAGAGGTGGGAGGGGGTGGAAAGGAGGGGGGGGGGTGAAGAGCAAATAAGAGGAGCAGCTATCAAAGGAAGATGATGGAACGGTGCAGAGGAGAAGGAGGGGGGGTTTGATGACAGATTCTGAAATGAATGAGAGAAGAGGGAGAGAGAGAGAGAGAGAGAGAGAGAGAGAGAGAGAGAGAGAGAGAGAGAGAGAGAGATCAATGGACGAATACTGGCAAGGTTGTTGAAAAAGTGAGGGTGATGAAAAATCAGCATAATAGGGAAGACGGTGTTGGAAAGAAAGAAAGAAAGGCTGATGGAAAGGGATGATAGCAAGAAGGGATAGTAGGAATAAGAGAGTGGGCTAAAAACAGGTTTTGGTAAAATCCAATAGTGTTGAAAGAGGGATGCTGAAAAGATTTGAGCAAGTTGAAAGCGATATGGTTAAAATATTGAGGGCGATCAAAGACTGATGATGTTTGAAAGATGGATGGATGTTGGAAGATTTCCTTTAGAGTTGGTTGAACAACAAGAATGGAAGAAGGAAAGAAGATCACGCACTGTTGAAAAAGAATTGTTGGGAAAGTCTGGAGATTAATGAAATTAATGATGGTTGAAATAGGGACATTGTAAACAATTTGGGTGCTAAATAGATGTTAGGAAAGAGTGACGGAACGAGGGATGTGGTAGTAAAGCAGAATAGAGGGAAGGGTTAAATAAAAGGGATGCTGGCAAGAAGAGGCTGAAAATGTCATGAGTGACTCATAGAGATTCCAGATACAACAGAAAAAGAAGGATGGTGGTAAGGTCAAGGGTAATCAAGATAAAAGCTAGATGTTGAAAGAAATGAAGTACGCTCGAGGAATGGTGCTGGGGGGAAAAGTAGAGGGTTGTGAAGCACTTCTAAAAAGATTAACATGGTAGGCATACGGGTCACCAAATGAGAGGGGGAAGGGAAAGATGACGATGTTGGGAGAGGATTTAAAGGAGGGATGCTGGCAAGAACAAAGGAACTTAATTAAAAGATGTTGGACTGAAGAAATCAGGGTGGTGGCAAGAAGAGGGGGTTTGGAAAGTTGATGCAGGAAACTCAAGGGCAGATGAAATGAGATGTTGGAAAGAAGATGAGGGAAAGAGGAGGCGATGGGTTGGAAAAGTGATACCAGCAAAAGGCGAAAAGGGGATTGTCAGAGGGTTGGTGGAAAAAATGAGAAGGGTAGAACCGGAGACGCTGGCGAAAGAAAAAAAAAAAAAAGAGAGAGAGAAGGGGGATGGAAAAAGGAATGCTGCAGGAGGGGAGTGCATGATAAGAATACCCGAGCAGATTTGACAAGAGAGGCTCTGGCCCGTTCCAAGGCCCTACATAATTAATGGAGATGCAGCAGCCTGTCGTCTTTTTTAAGCATTCTGTCTGTGTGAGTCACACCCATAACTCTGCCACACAGCTCTTCTGATGCTGATGATGGGAGTCTTGCTGACAGCAGAAGGAGGAGAAGCAAGATCAGTTAGGGATCTGTGTGCTGCAGGCAGAACTACCTCGTTTTCTTCCTAACACCTGGCTACCCAGGATTCTCTGCAGGACCATGTCTCCAGACTCCAGACCCATATCGGGCAATGGCACCGAGTATCTCACGTCCCAACTGTTGGTTATTTAAGGGCTGTCACTACTAATAAGATAACAAAAGTTTGGGGTCAATAAACCGAGAACATTTCTACAAAATGTTGCCAAAAATGTCACCTTGCACATCCAGGTCCTGGTTTCCATTTCCGTGTCGGGTCTGTGTGCATGGAGTCTCTGTGCTTGGTGAGTTTCCTGCGGGTTCTTCAGTCCAAATAGATTAGGATACGAGTAGGGTTAGATTGGGGTTCACAAATCGCCCGTAGTGTGTGAATGTGCGGTGAATTTTGACTAGAGGTACAACCACGGTCGTACATAATGGGAATAAATACAATGGTCACCACTGGCCTCCACGGTCCCTGGCTGGACTACAGAGATCCTAGATGGATGGATGGTATATTTTAGCTTCACATATTATTTAAAGTACAATACGTATCAAAGATTTTTCTAATTACATTACATTTACATTGCAGCATTTGGCAGACACCTTTATCCAGAGCGACTCACTACACATGAGGGCCTTACTCAAGGGCCCAACAGTGGGGGCCTTGAAAAACAAACATTAAAAGAAAGAAGTTGCTCCACCTTCTCACAAACCTGGATTTTGTAAATCTGAAAAATTCATTCATGCAAACCGAAGAAGCCACTGGAGGTTTGTTGGACATTTACATAACAGTCAATGGAAGACATCAGGTCGATGCCGCGAGCTGTTTTTCTACTGGTTACCAAGAGCATTAATTAAATAATCATAAATAAGGTGATGAGGTGGAAACCAGGCAGATTTACTTTTATATTTGGTTGAACCTATTAGGGCGCTCAGTGGAGTCTACTGAACATACCGCTGCGACTCCTTGCCTGTGGCATCGATAGCGACTGGAGTAAATTTGCATACAGCCGAACTGCATATGGAGACGCATGAAACGATAGACTGAAGTGACTGACCTGAGGGAAGAATGAAAAAGCTGTATAGTCTGACTGAGAGCAAAAAAATAACCGAAAGACATCAGAGATGCATAGAAAATCTAGAGCAAGAGCATGGGACTAGTAATACATTATAGGAGTGATGATAGACAGACCCTGCTCTGGAATGACAGCATTGAGACTCACTCGATCATGACCTCTGACCTGTACGACTTCCTTAAATAATCTGGAACATTTGGTTTTGTTTTTTTTCCAGTTGATCGAATGGAACAATGTAAAGGTCAAATCTGAACTGGAACCCAAATCAGCTTGGAGACGGAGTGAAAACTGGCCTCTGGTTCCAGGTGTCTCCATCGCCCTTTATTCCCATCATACTTTGTCGGATGATAAGCAACCATTATGCAAACAGGCGAATCTGATTTGCATAGGAATGTGCAACCCGCCTGAAGTTGGAGGGAGAATAAATGCAAAACCAGAACTGATAACCCATATGACTTTGCTCGGGGTAGCGTTAATCCACAGACACTGTTCTTAACCTGTTTAAACTTCCAGCAGGTTACTCAAAAAGCACTTGATTTATTACTCTGTCTGTGATGTATCTCGAGCCAAGGATGTAGTCTGTCTTGCCATATGTTCAGTCAGAAAAGCAGCCATTTAATTGGTATATTTATTCATAAAATAATTACACAGATATTATAAGAATTATGTATATATTATCATCAAATCTGCGGTATATTAACACTATACTACTGTACTATACTACTACTATACTACTGTACTATACTACTGTACTATACTACTGTACAAACACTATACTACTGTACTATACTACTGCACTATTCATTTCTTTATTCTACAGTACAGTAGTTTCAGCTACGGGATAAATTACAGGTATATATTAATCTGAAACTTCATTCTTTCAACAGTAGCAGCTCATTCACATGGACATGCCTGGTAGACAAGAAAAGAGCTCTGATCATTGAAGTTTTCTTTTAAGAGGTATTTCATGGGAAGCGACTATACAAGGTAAGACGTACAGTAACAGTACAGTAACGTCTGGTTTAAGGAAGGTTTCTCAATGCCAGCATCATTCTTATTAACAACAAGGACAAAAGGAAGGAAAGCATTATTTACAGCAGCTGTAATGTGATGGCAGGATCTAACATATTATATATCCAAATTACAAATGGATAAAGGGCACGTTGTGTCACTTTTTAATCAGTAATAAAAATAATACGTGTTATATGTTGCATATAAAATCAACTGTGTGCAGTTAGTAATAAGTATTATTGATATCATTATTATTGTTACAATAATAACACTGCTAATAATAATAACTGTAATTGTCATTATTATTATTTTTATTATTATTGTTGTTTTTATTATTATAATTATTTATTTATTTGTTTGTTTGTTTGTTTTTGGTTGGTTAATTTAATTAATTGAATTGGCTACAATTCAAATGACTTAATTGAGCCACTGTATCAATTTTTTCATTTAGAATCAATTCATACAAATTATTTTGCCTAATGTCTAGACGATCTAGAATTTCCATCTTCCATCTTCTGCATATTTTTTGCGAGAGCATTGCTTCTACTGTATATCTGTTAAAAGCTTTTAGTGCATTACTGTCACGTACAGTACAGGACTGTAGAGCAGAGGCTTGGCAGAAAAACAGAATACCGCTTTGTACGAGAGATGACATTCAACTATCGACAGCACTGCGAACCTACATCACATTTATAACTTGTGCGTTTGTGTTTATTAGATCATTTAAGTCGTTTTAAATCGAAAATCGCATTAAATTCAATCGACAGTCTACCTAGTGTACGATTCACAGCTCTGTGAGAAAGCAGCTCATTAAACAGCTGAGCAGGATTAAACTGTAGCACCAGCAAAGCTTATCATATAATATAGAAAAATATTAAATGTCAAACATGGGCTCACATGTGCCAATTACAAATGAACAGGGATGGAAATCACCAGGGAGTTCCTGATACAATATTATCACCGTACCTACAGTAGGTGTGACTCTGTGATTTCTACTGCAATTCTACAAGCAATCACTTATCAAGCATCAGAAATAAATTGGAGATACATTAATATGCAACTAAATCGATTTTTCTCCATCTCTACTAATGAATCACGCAGTATCAAAACATACTGTATACAGTGGTACTGTACCTCGGCAAACAAACAGCACTTAAGAACTGAAATTTTGGCTTGTGCTTGAGTTGCACATGCACGTACTGTAAGTGGCGAGCACTTCCGGAAGCCATTAAAACTTGTTTGCGTCAGTGGAAAGCCAAGTGAAGTGTTTACTGACGGCAGCAAGAAGAAAAGGGAGACACTTTCAGTTTCATTTTTAAAGCAGCCGGTGCTGAGAGGAATCATAAATTAAGGTTAAGTGAAGTTAAATGTTTATTAATTTCATATTTTACTTCATCTACAGGTCTTTTCTAAAGATTTGGATTTTTTTAATATGCAGCAGTATAATCATACAGTAGTTTTAGAAATTGGTAATATTGTTAATATTTTTGGGTGGCTGGAACAGATTATCTGTATTTACATTATTTCCTATGAGAAAATGCGTTTTGAAATACGAACTTTCGTTTCTCGGGACATATTAAATTCGCATGCTGAGGTACCACTGTAATGTACATGTTGGGGATGAGGGGGGGGGGGGGGGGTTTATTAAATAAAATGAATCGACACTGAATTTATATGAATAAAAAAATTACATAACCCAAATAAATCACAATCGTGGCACGTCACAAAACATCAGCTTCAGCCTCGAACATCATTAGAAATTCAGTTTGACAGCCTCAGCATACTATGAGAAGCCGACGAGAAATTAGATTGTACTGTTCTTACAAATAACAACAAGTGTCATGCGTGTGCAGTATACTCCTGTATTCCAGAAGTAATGACTCCATCAGACCCTGAACAATGTACTGATTTTAAACAGCAGTGTGACCAAGTCTTCAAAATTAATAGGTCGAGAGAGAAAAAAATAGACAGTGGTTCATTAGGATCCTTATCATATACAGTACAGTATTGCCTCAAATGTATTCTCAAACATCTGTTCTAGAAGGCCTACTGTATCTAACATCTAGTGAAATGTAAATGTTCTAGTCCTCTATCACGAGTGTGGAGTGTAATGCTATCGCTGGGTAATCAATGTGCACTGTACAGACAGCACATCTCCAGACGTTTCCTCCCTCAGGCCTGTTATCTCCCAGCAGCCCCCCTGTGAATGTACAGCGATCTCTGACAGTGATGAAACGGGCCACGTCCCCCGCCCCGGGGCTTCGGGTTTAGGATTTCTCTAATGCTTTCGCTTGCACTTCTCACTTTCCACCCTTCATTCTCGCTTGTAGGCTCCATCTTTTGCATAAACCTCACAGAATCTGTAATTATTTCTATGAAGATCCTAAAGATCAAGACTTGGATTAAAACCGGACTAAATAGTCATAGCTGTTTTTATTATTTATATGAATACTTTGTAAAAAGATTTACTCTTACTTACTCTAATCCTCCCCCTCCCCCTCCCCCCCCCCCCCCACACATCTCAATCACGTCTCCATCAGCTTCTGTTAGCGTGAAATCTTATCTACCCGGTGCAGAACTTCCAACGGCTGTCTGATTGAGGCGTCCTACAGGGAAGAGGTGAAGCCTTTGATAGGCTCCTCGGTTTCACCCCCACGGCTGCACAAACCCAGAGCAGGAACAGCTGGCAATTAAGCTTAATCCGGCCCGGCGTGCAGGACTGAGCCGCGCATTGTGTAGAGTGCCTCGCCCCACTGAAAACTGCCTGCACCTGATAAACACTGTACAGGACAGATGAATGAAGACGCGCTCCGCCTGGAGCAGGAGCCCTGCTGCCGGCCTGCATGCTTTCATTTACACACGTCCTCACATTTGACTAGTTAAGCCCTTGTTTTAAACTCAAAATAGCCAAAAGGCTTCAGTCTACTCATCAAGCTCAGAGCTAAACATGTGCACGGATTTAATTCTCACATAATATACCTGTGGCACCTTTTATTACTTATCATTAATGTGGCACAAAGAATTATTCAGTATAAGTATTTTGTTACTTTTTTTCCAGCTGTAAAGGTGCTATACCTGATTATTTCTGTAAAACAGGTCTTAAAGGGTCTCCCAAATACACGAAGTGAAAAAACCCTCAGAGATTGTTTATAATACCTCCGACTCCGAATTAATTTCACTCATCCTCCAAGTACGCCATTTCAGTGTCTATGTAAATTAGCTAGTGCTGAGTCTAGACACGTCACATGACAGGGGACCTGAGCTTATGTGAGGTCACATTTGGGGAAATTTAACTGGTTTTTTTTTTTTAATACAGAAAAAAGGAAGGAATGTTTTTTTTCTCTCCATGTTTTTGTTTGTACCTTCACACTGGAAACATATCGAAATGTCTGAAAACATAATAAATCCATTTTATATAAAGCATACTGTAAATACAGAATGAAACTATTATAAATAGGCTTTAAAAACAGATTAGCACGTTTTGTTTTCAGTCTTACGTTACGCTTGTATAGTGAGAAACTAACACTCATGTTGTCCTGTAATTTTGATACTTAAATTTAAACTTGGGTACTTTTGTACTTTTTGATCCAGTAAACATGTAAATGAAGGACTTCTTTTACGAGAGTAATATCTGCCCTGGGGAATCTCAAGTTTTACTCAAATACAAGATTTATGTACTTGGCCCAGCTCTACTAAAACAGGTTTTGGGATGGAATTATAATCAAAATGTATAATGTATAATCACATTAATCACACTAAAATGCATAATCATAATAAAAGCACATCAACTGAATTAACAACATTGACCATGAAACAGTGATTATCAAACAATTATCACAAAGATGTTTGCGTTTTCTGTTACAAATCAATTTGCTTGTTTTTAGCATTTATGTTATTTTTGTTTGCATGTATTTTTATTGCGACCAAAATAGTATGATTTTTGCTGTAATCAAGCTCCATGTGTAAAAGATGAGTGAGTTTGTTTATTGTATCTGACATGTTCATTTCCAGGACAGAACATCGAACGAATGAAAGAAGACAATACGTTTACTTTTCATTTTGAAAACTAATGGATTTAAACCAGGATAAACCCCCCCCCCCCACACACACACACACACACACACAGACACTTTACGACCTTGATTTAGTTTCTTGCTGATTAAATCAGTGATCGACACAATAAACTGACGTTCAGTATAACATGAGCACGAGACACTGAAATAATACAAAATAGTAAGATGTGCTGGATCAAGAGCTACTTTATTTATAAGCTGCCTAATATTGTACATGTTTAAGATTTTCCTGTAAAAATTGTATTAATCCCTGGTGAGAAATTTGCACAACTGTAAGAATAGTAAGAAAACTAAATCTAAATAAGACCTACTGCAGCATCAGTGTCTGATTAGCAGACGTACAGCACATGAACATTAACATCATGAATCAGCTTTAAATACATACGACAACTATTTGTTTTTGGTCTCTTTGTTAACCCTTTAATGTTTAAACTACAGGGATAAACGTAAGAATAAGTAAACTAAACTAAAGCATTAGAAAGTCCCGAGATCGCTTCTTTTTCTTAAATAAACACAAATGTGCGGCGTCGGGCTGAGCAGCGCTGGTTCTTCAGGAGTGGGAAAAGCGAGACATAGCGGAGTCGAGTCGTGTGTTTTGTGCCCCGTGGCCCGTGCATGCATGGCAGAGCATAGTACACTGAAAAACATTATGGAAAACTTAATTATCCTCCAGCTCAGAAATTAATTAGATGAGAAAGAGGAGATCTGGTGCGGCTCCTGCACTCCTATCTGTTTCGACAAATACTCTGGCCTGCAGCTACGACTGCCTGGGACGGCAAACCGCTGAGAAAGTTATTGCACACGCAGGACGATTTAGCAATTTAACCCTTCAGCCACAATTCTTTCCCACTGCTGATTACCAAGGCTTTACTCCAATACATCTTTCCAGCGAGAATGTCTAGACCTGAGCAAGCTTTCCTGTAAAGCCTCGGATTTGCTGATTCTTTCTCTGCTCGATGTGTCGATTAAGCTTTTTCCAGCTGACACGGTCACTGAATCCGAAGTGACCTGGAAGTAAATAACAGTAACTGTATTTAAACTATACGAGACTTTAAGATTCCTAGTTCTCTTTTATTAATTTGAGAATTTCACGAGGCATTACAGTATCTACGCTGCAGATTGGAATACTGTAGTGAAAACAACTAACTTGAGTCTAACACACGCTATAAATCACACAAAGCGTCCTGTATGAACAGCGAGCTGTGGAACGTCCCCGTGTGAGTAGGAGCAGCTGAACAATTCTCTGTGCTTCAAAATATAAAAAGATAAAAGTGAATTTTTAAAGCAGCACAATGAGCAATGGTTGTTTCAAACTTTATTAGATATCATAATTTCCCCCTGAAAATAACTGTTTTATTGTTTCCCTCTTACTGCGGTGTAGATTTCCACACACTGCTCCTTTAAACCCTGCCAAGTGCTGTGTGATACAGAACAAATGCTTGTTTCGCTAATGAATCCTGCTCGGCTAATGAATGAATGCAGCTTTTGCAGAGGGAGAACAAATAGTGCATGTCAACAAAACTCACCCATTCATTTGTTCAAGTCCCAGCTTGTAAGAATAAATGTTCTAGTTTAATGGTTCACACATTCGGCGGGGGGAAATAAAACAACTACGGCCTTCTATATACCTTCTATATACTGATATTTCGTCTAAGAAAAGAAAATACAGTAAATACAACCTGAAAATTAACTTGTTTTTATTTTAGGGTCTGTGGAGGCCAATGGTGAGCAGCATTGTATTTATGTGGAAGACTTCGGGTCAACCTTCAGTCAACATTCACACGCTCATTCACACACTACAGCCAATTTGAGTAGAGTACCCGGAGGAACCTCACCAAGCACGGGGAGAACATGCAAACTCCATGCCCTCAGACCTCCAGGTGGGAATCGAACCCGGACCCTGGAGGTGCAAGGCGACAGGACAGGTCAAATAGTCCAGGAATAATGTTTTATTTATACTTACTGTAGTCTTTAAGTAGAAGTGCTTATAGTTCTAAATATTATTACTTTAATTTAGATTGAGTTGGAAAAAAAAAAAAAAGTACAGCAATTTTACTCAGATGTATCTGCTTTAGCCGTTCTAACCAAAGATTTTAATTTTTTTAACCACAATCAACAAAATCCCAAAATATAATTTTTCATTTTCCATAATGCCCATGACAAATCATTTTACAAACATACAGTACTGGGCAAAAAACCTTGAGCCACCCCTTATTTCTTCACATTTTTCTTCCGAAGAGCCAGAGAGACTTTATGAGACTTTTTGCTCTCAGTATTGGATCTCATTTTCGGTTCAGTCCATGGAGCTGACCAGTTTCAGAGGATTGATTTCATTCAAGCATAAAAAAACATCTAACCTAAGGCATGACCCAGTGAGGAACAGGTGCAGATGATGATGAAGATGATGATGAAGATGATGATGATGATGATGATGAGGAGCGGTGATTAGTATACTGCTGATCCTGAATGCTGAGTGGTTGGAACAGACGAGAGGGGAAATGAGGTTGCTGCTCCATAAACTACCAATTTTTAAATTCTATCTTTAGACACTTTGCAGCCTGTTGCAGTAAAACATTTGTTCCGGTTTCTTTAATTCAATCTACATGACTTATTTTAACTTGATATGAAGAAATGATGGATGCTCAAGACTTTGCGCAGTGCTGTAGTCAAGGCTGACTGGTATTTCCTCTCTTATAATAAATAAAAAAAGCTTTCTGCTGCACCTACTGTACACCTCTAGAACACCGCAGCAGCAGTGATTAAGAAGGCGTAATAGCAGATATCGAAAATGATTGATAGTTATTAAACTAGCCTTACAAAATCAGCTTTCGTTCCAATGGGATAAAACAATAAATCATGAAAATAGGTTCACGTTAATTAAAATTTTTCTTTTTTTTTTCCTTTTTTTTTCAAGTCGATTAATGAGTGTAAAAGTATCTGTTTCCAAATCCAAAATTATTAGCATACACACCCAGCTAAGGGACTGAAGTCAAGAATAAGTGTAACATCCGTTTCTCTCAACTAGAGTCTTGTACCATATCATGCAGTGCATATTAATTATTCCCCCTTGTGTCACTATATATTCATTAAAGGTATAAATTCTTTATTCAATCAACAATTAATAACATTTTCATCTACTTCAGATTTATTTAGTAGAATATTACACTTTACCTGATATTTTTAAACGAATGTGTTTTTATCATTATTATTATTATTATTATTATTATTATAGGGCATTGTTGGCTCAGTTGTAGGTTTCTCGCCTACCATGCAGACGGCCCGGGTCCAAACCCCAGCCGATGCCGAAACCCAGCCACTGGATGCACTTCTGCTTCCAGGCCCAGATGAAATGGGAGGGTTTGCATCAGGAAGGGCATCTGGCGTAAAACCTGTGCCAAATTGTTGTGCGGATCAGCTGGTCACGGTCGCGACCCCTGAACGGGATAATAAACTTTGCTATGGTATGTAGTGTAGTGTAATATAATACATACCATAATATAACATACGTAGTATTACTGTGCTTCTTCAAACATTACCATAGGACTTTACTAGTATCAGGGTAGGTACAGTACTGTAGTATGTCAGTGGGTACCATAGTAGTACTATAGGGTGTACCACCATACAATACATACATAACATGGTACAATGTTTTATAATTAATATGATGAAAACACATACATAACATACTGTAGTTTTGACTCATTACTGTATAGTACATGTTCCCTTAAACCAAATAATGTGCCATAGTACCTACTACTGTACATACAACTAATTACAATATTCAAGATCTACTGTATTAAGTACAAGATCCTGTCAAAAATGTCATGTACTGTACCATCGGACTACTACGGTAATTACTGTACATCATGGCAGGATCATTTTTGGGTCTGTTTTGGCTCGTTCTTCACTGGTTTCCGCCTCCTTATAAGATAAATTAGCTTTAGAGAAACTAATATAATGTACACTACAAACATTACAGAGTTCATAACGACCGCATGTCTTATACTTTATGAAAAGCCTGAGAGGAATCCTTGTCTTTCTCGACTACGAAGATGATTCCACATGTGCATATGCGAGAGCACTCTCTGGCAGAGTGAAGTAACGCATGCTTTAAAATGAAGCTCAAACCACAGGGATAATTACATGAAATTATGTAAGGACGACTTTTTTTTCCCCGTCCTACAGTGCATTACACCTATTCTGTACTGTACTGTACTGTACGTGTAATCAGAATGATAAACTCGCGCAGAATCCAGTGTACACTTGAGTTCTTCCCTGTGACAGTAATCCATTAATACTCTTACAATGAGGGAATTATTCTACTACACTAACAGCAGCTTTACAGATGATGAAACCAGCGCTATCCATTTTTTAAAAGTCATTATATATATATACTGTATATATGGTTGAGACGTGAAAACGAGTATGATGTGTTTGAAAACCTTAACCACCCTCTCCATGGAAATGTCTTCCTCCACCGCAGACACACTTCACAGACTGCGACCCCGTCTCGGCCCCATACTGCAGAGCGATGGCAGGATTTGTATTTGTTATCTCCCAGGTGAAGACCCGGCACCAGTATCGCTACCGCTCGTCCTCATCAAACCGACACTCCTACTGTATAAGCGCTACACTGACAAATCAGATGTACAGGCACCAGGTGCTAAAGGCCAAGCCTAATGCCTTCACCCAGCGGGAGTCAGGGCCCGGTCTGTCTCGTGTTCACTCTCGTTATTGTCTATCCCTGTTTGACGTCTTCTCACAGCTGTAAATGGCCAATGCAGTGCCCTTGGGATGGCATTATTAAAAAAAAAAAAAAAATGTCTTCAGGCGATTGATTTTATGCCAGTTACACAGCTCACACAGCTGTTGGTGTAGATTTAAAATACAAGATAAATGGAGATTTTGATAATAACACCTGCGCTGCTAAAGATAAGACAAAGTAGATGTGGTGAGGTTTCATCACTGCTTTATCATAAAAACCTAACACGAAGTTCTACAAGGAGCATTCATGGCAAATCTGTTTCGTGATATCCAAAACACAGTACGATGATGAGACTCTCAGCCTCTTAGCGGTAAAACATCGAGAAGCGTTTCGAAGAAGCCCGAACATCTGTGAACGACGATCCCACCCAAGGTGGCTCGGAGCCCATTGCAGGAACCTGATCGACGGATGTCTTCCACCGTAATCTTGCGAAAGAGACAAATCTGTCTGCGGAGAGTACACACAATCGTTCAACTCCACCACATCGCATGTACGGTCCTGATGTCGCACCAGGCAATTTCAGCATGATTGGAACATAAAGGGGTTCCTGGGAGGCCAGTGTGTGATCTTAGCTGCCTCGTACTTAAAACACTTTCAACTTCAATGGTATCCTATATCATATCATATTTTTCCAGATTTTGTTACAATTCTAAACACAAACATTATATACAGTTATAGTATATAAACTGTATATAATGTTTATAATGTAATAATGTTTTTTGTTTTGTTTGTTTGTTTTTTGAGTCAGTGTAGCGATACATGAATGGCCATATTTAAAAAATCGTGATGCGTAACTGAATCGATTTTTCCCCATCTCTACTTCTCTACTTCCTACTGAGTTGCCCTCAGCCTGTAGGTCTAATGCAGCTAATGAGTAATGAGAGACAAGTACGGGCAAATTTTCTTTTATTAAATACGCAACGAAATACCACCGTC
The DNA here is from genome assembly GCA_030522415.1 of Channallabes apus. Lineage (NCBI taxonomy): Eukaryota > Metazoa > Chordata > Actinopteri > Siluriformes > Clariidae > Channallabes > Channallabes apus. The sequence continues at coordinate 30,117,113 of CM060126.1, forward strand.
ACCCTCAGGTTCTGGGTTCGATTCCCATCTCGGGTCTGTGTGCATGGAGTTTGCATGTTCTCCCCGTGCTTAGTGTGTTTCCTCTCACAGTCCAAAGACATGCAGATTGGTGTTCCCAAATTGCCCGCAGTGTGTGAACGAGCATGTGAGTGTGTGTATGTGTGCATGTGTCCTGCGATGGACTGGCATTCTGTCCAGGGTGTACCCTGTCTGATCCTATGCCCAAGTCTCCTGGGATTGGCTCAGGGCCCCCCCGCGATCCTGTATACAGTGAGTGAGTGAGTGAGATATTCTGGGGGATTCAAAATGGTTGCCTCATAACAGAAAGTTTCCTCGATTTTTCTAGGTTAAAGAAAAAAAAATGTATATATAAAAATACAACAAGACCAGTTATTCTTATTCGTCTCCAGAACCAAACGTTACATTTGAGGGGTGATATTACATACATTTTGTTCCTTTAAGTCCTGCTGATGCACCAGCACCGCACAGCCCGGCCTGTGTATCTCTGCTCTGTCGTCCCACGCACTGCAGATTTTTTAGACTTTTTTTTTTCCTTCCCCAGCTCTGAAACACCTGATTCACCCCGACACCTCATTCTCGAGTCGTGAAGGTATGTGCGAGGAAAAACACACTAAAAATGGGAAGTGTTCGTGTGGACGCTCCGGGACTGAAGCTGGAAACCACGGTGCTACATCCATGTGCATTTTCTCGCTTGATTTTATCACCCTGTTCTCAGCTTGGCACAAAATCCAATAAATTGCTTTGAGCCCATGCTGAGGCCTTCAACATCAACTGTGTGTATGTCTATATGTGTGTGTGTGTGTGTTTCAGGAGGAGCCGCAGAGCATCAATCACTGGTGCAATAACAAACAGAGCCGAGGGCCAAAAATCTCTCTCTCACACACACACACACACACACACACACACACTCTCAGACACGCAGGCCGAGATCTCAGTCAGTGCATTTCTTCAGGCACTGCAGATCTGAGTCAGGTTCTTATAAAGCCAGAGGAATTGTGTTAGGTGGACCAAGCCCTTCACACACACACACACACACACACACACACACACACACATAATAATGCAGATCATCTTTTTATAATATATTGAAAGGTATAATTTATTACACTGGACAAATCTTAACTCAAAATGTTTTTCAAAAATACATATTATTGTTATTGTTATTATTATTATTATAATAAATATTATTATTATAGAATATAAACATAAACTAATTGCCATTGATGACACATACACGCCACGCCCTATGGAACTAAAACATCTATGCATTTCTAAGATGTGCCAAATGATATATACACACACACACACACACAGATCACATGAAACACATCATGCATCCTCTTACCTGCGCTCCGGTCCACGCGCACCACGTCAACAACGTCATGAACACGAACGCGCTCTTATTTCCCATCCTCGCGAACCTCCTCCTCTATTACACAATAAAAATCTAATAATAATAATAATAATATCAACTATAATCTCTCCTTCCTTTTCTTTATCTTTTTTTTCACTATCTGGGTTTGAACCGCACGCGCTATCTGTCGCTCCGGTCCCTGCAGCAGCTCAGCGCGCGCACCACCGTGATGCTGAAGATTTCTGCGCTCTCTGTGTGTGCGTGCGCGCGTGTGTGCGTGCGCGTGCCATAATCACGGCGCGTGCGCCCCTCCCTGCAACTCCTCCGCTCAGAGTTGCCAGATTTCCAAAAAATAAATCCACCTCGATGGTTCGTTATGTTGAAATAAAAATATATACTTCAAAATTAAGCTTCTTTTTTTTTTCCATCCTTATACTGTCTAACTACACATTTGGCGTTTTAGTGGTCGTCTCGCACCTCCTGGGTCGAGGGGTCGATTCCCGAACCCTCTGGTCTGGGTGCATCTTCTCCTCGTGCTTTATGGGTTTCCTCAGGTTTCCTCCCTCAGTCCAAAAACAGTAGTGTGTGAATGAGCATGAGAGTGTGTGTGTGTGTGTGTGTGTGTGTGCATATGTGCCCTGCTATGGATTGATTGGAACCCCGTCCAGGGTGTAATCCGCCTCGTGATCTAAGTTTTCTGGGATAGGCTCCAGTCCCCCAACACACACACACACACACACACACACACACACACACACCATGACCTTCCCTCATGGGATAGGCTCCAGACCCACCATGACCGGTAAAGCGGTATAGACAATGAGAGAGTGAGGGAGTGAGTGAGTAAGGATATAAATGCACATTAGGTAGTTTAGTGGTTAGATCTGTCGCCTTGCACCTCCAGGGTCCACCTACGCTTGGTGGGTTTCCTCCAAGTACTCCGGTTTCCTCTCACAGTCAAATGATATGCAAAGTAGGCTAATTGCTGTTCCCAAATTGTTCGTAATGTGTAAATGAGCGTGAGTGTATGTACTGTATGTGTGGCTCTCCTGTGATGGATTGGAACCCTGTCCAGGATGTACTGTACCCTGCCTCATGCCCTGGGATATGCTCCAGGCTCCTCGAGACCCTGTATACAGTACAAGATAGATAGATGATGAAAGTGTAGAAGGTGAGTGAGTGAGTATATATCTACAGTACACACTTGGTGGCTTAGTGGTTAACACCTTGCACCTCCAGAGTCTAAGTTCAATTCCCACATGTTCTCCCTATGCTTGATGGGTTTCCTCCCACAGTCGAATGACATGCAGGCTAGGCTAACTGGCATTTCCAAATTGCCCGTAGTGCATGAATGAAAACTGGGCATTGAACTGGCAACCCAACCCCTTAAGTAACACAAAAACAACAAATATATCTCTAGTGTGGGGAGTGTCTGTCGTCCACTGGAACATGGTCAGACCAAAATAACTACATGTCCATCCTAAAAAGTAACATCTAGTTTTTCTAAGTATGCTTACAAAAAGTGAGCATACTGTACACTATGTGGCCAAATGTATGTAGACGTGATGACCTCTATATAGAGAGCCATAAAAACATGTATTACCAAAGCTGGTGTGGAAGAACTTCAGTGTCCAGCACAGAGCCCTGACCTTAACCCCCCTGGACACCTTAAATTGTGATGAAGTTGAACACACTCTTCATCCCAGGCCTTAGCATTCAACATCAGTACCTGATTCACTAATGCTCTTGTGCTGAATGAAGAAATTCCCACACTCCCACAACCACAAAAGTGTTATAACAATGTGGGTGTCATGGTGAACGGTCCACATACTTTTGGACTTAAGTTTGTATTAGCATGGTTATATACTGTATGCTGAGTGGCAGCATGTGAATCTAGAAAGATTAGTCATGTTTTCTGCATACTCGTCTTGGAGAGTAATCCTGCATGTGTTGGGGATATTGTTGCGTGAGAGAACCACCTATAGGAGGGAGAGAGAGGAAGATGAAGGTGCAGGGAGAATAGAAATATGAGTGCGTGCTCACTCACTCCTTTAAGTGCAAGTGCATCCTGGTCAGTGGATCTGGAGTCTCTCTTAGTATTCCCGGGTTTGGGGCAGGCAGGAATACACCCTGTGTCCATAACCCAGCCGCTGGGTCACTATTGGACAGAACACACGCTTTAACCATTTAACCCAGAATTCTGTGTTGTTCATCTGACCCAACCAGTGGGTTAAATTGACACTTTAGCTGGGTTGACACATTCCATTTGACTTTTGCTTTTTATTTTCAAAAAAGACGCAAAATGTACAGAACTTCACATAATGTAAAAAGATTGTCACAGAATAAAATAATGTGAATAACTCAATTTTTACGAAAATGCCAGAGAAAATCATATAAACCCATTAAAAATTGCATTGATTTAAATTGCATTTAATACAATGTTTAAACACTTTTTATATAGAAATTTTCAATACAAATCTTATAATCCACACATGACATTAAACATTCCCCATCTTAATATTTTAACTATTAGTTATTTAACTATTACTATTTAATTTCCTTCAAAATGTCATTAAAAACAAATATGATAAAACTTAAAAAAATATTATTAATTAAATGTGGGGTGAAAAAACAGTTTTCCTCAAAACTTGAGGGATGAGTATCTGATCTACAGTATGCTGGAGACACTTGCAGGTGAGAAGACACTGCTTTGCAGAGGTGGAAAGAGTAATACAATTTTGTACTTAAGTAAAAGTCCTGTTACTTTAGTGAACTTTTACTGAAGTACAAGTAAAGTTACCCTGATAAAAATCTACTCAAGTAAAAGTAAAAAGTAGCTCATTAAAAATTTACTCAGAGTGAAAGTTACCGAGTTACTTTTTTTTAACAGCGGTGTTGGGGGGGGGGGGGGGGGGGGATGGAACACCTTTGCATAATAAATCTGTTGCATTAGTTGTGCTTGAAATCAAAGTTGTCGCTTAAATATGACCAGCGGTTTTGCTTCATAAGAATTTGTTGGCATTTCACTTCCCGCTGTGTCTGTATCACTGGCATCTGTTTTGTCTCCATCGTTCTTGTGAATTTAGCGCATTTGTTCTCCATCAATCAATCAGTACAGTGGAATTTTTTTCCTTCCCGTTGCATTATTTACATTATTTTTCACTCACTCACTCATCTTCTATACCGCTTTTTCCTGTATTTAGGGTCGCGGGGACCTGGAGCCTATCCCAGGAGACTCTGGGCACGAGGCAGGGTACACCCAGGACAGTGTGCCAATCCATCGCAGAGCGCACACTCCTACCACAACTTAGAAAAAAAAAACAAAAGTAAAAATTTACTTTAACTTACCTTAAAATACTGAGTGCTCCGAGCCTGATCCAGTCAGAAGTGAAGAATCCAGAAAGTTCAACAAAGAATAAACCAACTGCTGGGTGAAAATAACGTACAGAAACAGGAGACATATTTAGACTGTCATTAAACGTACCCCAATTACTTCTTCTGACAAATTTAAAATATTATAAAATATGTCAACAGACTTTCCACGCACAGATTAAATGTAGGTGCTACACACGCACTTTTACAAACGCAATTTTCTCATAATATACAGTATAACTGACAATTGGCACAGAATATAAAAACATGAACATCCCCACAGTGACATATCAAAGTTAAAAGGTGGAAAAGTGAATGAACATGAAAATGAGCTTACTCCTAGCACAACTACAACATTTAAAAAATTAGGTAAAAAATTGAAGAATCCAGAAAGTTCGTCATGCTGCGTCTCAATTCAAGAACGCAAAGAACAGACTTGACTTGACTTGACTTGGAAGTGCACACTCGAGGGTATGAGGACACCGGATATATTGCAAATGGAACACAGCGTACAGGATGCGTCTCACAGCCGCGATATAAACTCAGCAAAAAAAGAAACGCCCCTTTTTCAGGACTGTGTATTTCAACAATAATGTTGTACAAATCCAAATAACTTTACAGATCTTCATTGTAAAGGGTTTAAACAATGTTTTCCATGCATGTTCAATTAACCATAATCAATTAATTAACATGCACCTGTGGAATGGTCGTTAAGACCTTAACAGCTTACAGAAAGTAGGCATTTAAGGTCAGAGTTGTAAAAACACAGGACACTAAAGAGACTCGTCTACCGACTGTGAAAAACACCCAAAGAAAGACACCCAGGGTCGCTGCTCATCTGCGTGAACGTGCATTAGGCATGCTGCAGGGGGACATGAGGACTGCTGATGTGGCTATAGGGCAATAAATCGCCATGTCCGCACCGTGAGACGCCTAAGACGGCGCTACAGGGAGACAGGAAGGACAGCTGATCATCCTCGCAGTGGAAGACCACGTGTAACAACACCTGCACAGGATGGGTACATCCGAATATCACACCTGCGTGACAGGTACAGGATGGCCACAACAACTGCCCGAGTCACACCAGGAACACACAATCCCTCCATCTCACAGCAAGAACTGACAAATCTGGTCCAGTCCATGAGGAGGAGATGCACTGCAGTACTTCAAGCAGCTGGTGGCCACCAGATACTGACTGCTACTGACTGATTCTGAGCTTCTCTTCATTCAGGGACACATTGGGAAACATTTTTACTTTATGTCTTATGGTGTCGACTCTTTTAGTGTTCATACAAATATTTACACATTAAGTTTACTGAAAGTAAAAACAGGTGAAAGTCAGAGGACGTTTCTCTTTTTGCTGAGTATACATACCATAACCGTATTATACCAAAGATTGTCTGTTAGAAATACACAAAGTGAAATAAATCTGCTGTTTTAACCACTGCAGCGGTTGTTCTCAGAAGTTCTGTCAGAGCTGAGACAGTGTTGGGCGGCTACATGAGCAGGAGGGCGGGGCACCTGTATTACCTGCCTGGAGCTCAAATCTCTGGAATCGTTGAGGCAATTTCTTTTAAAATAGATGCTATCTTTAATAACCGATTGATGTTTTGAGCTGTACAGACATGCATTCTCGCATAAACAACTCTTAAAACTACAGTTTGTGACACAATAACAGTAATATTTTTAAACATTTTGCAGGCAGAGAAATCAGAGAATAAAGAATAAACCAGTTATTGGGTCAAAATAACCCAACCAGGTGTTCATTTGTAAATGACCCACTACATCTCATTTGACCCAACATAGAGCAACCAACAATGTGTTTAAAATACCCGAAACAACCCAAGAATTTGTTTACAAAAACTACCCAGTGTTTTTTTAGAGTCCAGGATGAACCTGGAACAATCCTTAACCCTATATACAGTACAGTATACAGTAGTCTGTTAATGTACAGTGTATTGAAAGAGTCTATCTTCTATTATTTTCAATTCATTTCAACCCATTTCACAAAAAAATAAAGAATAATGACGCACAGAGCCAGAGGGGGGCAGTCAAGAGAAATAAATGAGCTTTTGTGAACATTGTTATGGTTTCAGTTCCTAAAGGTTTGCACTTCCAGGAGAGACTGCAGAAGAGATGAAATACAGTGACCTGACCATGAACCTGACCTTAACTCAGTCAGACTGCTTTCAGAGGATAAAAAGTGCCATTGTATGAGCTTCACACACATATAGACAGGGCTATAGACAGACATTTTGAGGGGCTATTGCGCCTATCTGAAAAGAGCATCCCCGTGATTTTAGTTCAGGTCCTTGTGGTGAAATAGCATGAGGAAAAGTGGAATTACAAAGTTTCTTTCACTTTAGATTTCTCCTTATGACGAAAAAAGGCGTGTTGTTGCTGGGTGTTGGTGATGGTGTTATGTACAGATCTTCTAAAAGTTCAGTTTTTTGGTAGTTCCCTTCATCTAACTTGATTATTTTAATTTTTCACAAGATACCATATTTTGGTGTTTATTACAGTGGACAGGCAGGCAGGTTATGGCACACTGTATTTATCTATAGAACATTATAGGCTTAATGTTCTTGCCCTAACCAATAATCACTCCTCCCTAAACATAACCAAACCAACCGAGAAAGGTAGGGGGAGAAATGCCATGCCGGCAGCACTTGGCTGTGTATCAGCATGTTAGTATGGTTGTAGAAGTGGGTTTATGAAATATAATTAGGTATACTCTGTATTCCCACATATACTGTACCCTGCACTAGACTACTGACTATCACTAAAAAAGCCATGAAATAATTATGATCCTAGGATACCTAGAGAAAAGTTGTGGTCTCAAGCTAACTACAGGTCCTTCTCAAAAAATTAGCATATTGTGATAAAGTTCATTATTTTCTGTAATGTACTGATAAACATTAGACTTTCATATATTTTAGATTCATTACACACAAACTGAAGTAGTTCAAGCCTTTTATTGTTTTAATATTGATGATTGTGGCATACAGCTCATGAAAACCCAAAATCCCTATCTCAAAAAATTTGCATATTTCATCCGACCAATAAAAGAAAAGTGTTTTTAATACAAAAAAAGTCAACCTTCAAATAATTCTGTTCAGACACTCATACCTTCGTAATAAACACGGAGATGTTAGTCCTGTCCGAATGCAGACATGAAATAACAGACGTCATCTGAAAAAACTTCTAACTCAAACGTTGTTTGGAAAACTAGTCCCGTCCGAATAGGGCTTTAGTGTGTGAAGGTCCCTCTTGCTTTTCTAAGAATTTTCGGGCCCAAGAACTATGACATAATGGAATAATGTTTTTTTTTTTTCCACCATTTAAAATGTAAAACACTTTTCCTAGAGAATTTATACGATCACCACCAAACTGGGCCAATGTGAATTGTAGAGGGATTTTTGATTTCTCAAATGGGTCCAATGCCACAAACCTATGGTGAAAAATGGTTCATAAGTTTCTGTGTGGCATTATATTGAGTTCCATTACATTGACTGAGATTACTTTGAGTAACATCATACAGTGGTGCTTTTTTTCCCAGCATCTGCTGCTTTTTGGAGGTCTTAATGCAACATTCCCCCTATTTTACATGCTTACACATCACAAATGTTAACACTCACATACTCACATCCCCATCTCATGCACACACACACACACACACACACACACATCATGTGATCTTTTGCAGGTTGGTAGAAAGGGGCCGAATGCTCCTGCTATCATATACACTGTATACAGACATTCCATCATCTCTTGTCTCAGTGCCACACAGCACACAGCTCCCAGTGCCTACTCCTGGAAGGAGAGACGTTGTTGATCCAGATTAATGAGATGCAGTAAAAGATAGAGACCCGTACTACCCCAAATAAGATTAAACATGAACACAACACATGTTGTAATGATATATCAGGATTTGAAAGTATAATAATAATCATAATCATAATAGCCTTTTGTCTCATGTTGTGTCAATATATCATGGTTTAAAATTGCAATAATAATAAGAAGCAGAAGTAAAATTTCATGAGAGGTAATATCACAGTCTAGCTTGTGTGTTTAAAAGATGAAACATCACGTATTCACATACTGTAATCTGTAATGGAATTACACTGCATTACAAAATCGTTATTAAAATCAACCTCTGATTACTTATCATCACTGCTTTTATTAGATTATATATTAGTCTGTGTGTTAATTTGTCGTTAACAATCGCCATGTTCATGAGATCCTGTAACACACTACCCACAACATTTGTCATACTGATTTTTTCCAGCTTTTACTGAAAGTTCATTTTCAAGCACAATTTTACTCTCTATAACACTCCTATGTAAATTTGTAGACATGCGACTGTTAAAAGCAAATCACTGTACTGTAAATGATTCTGTCATGTATTATATCTTGTTTTTGTTTCATGGTAATAAGTGTACAAAATATGAATTGACTGCAAACCATATCCAAATGTTAACTGTGAGACTACCTAAAGCTTGTAGTAACAGCTAGTAACCGCTAGGTGGAAACACTTGATGCTTATTAAACGTGTCTTAAAAATCACCACCATGAATATGACTTAACGATTGCATTAAACATTAACACATTTTGTAGAATGTAGTATGTTTGTAAATAATCAAATTGTAATTGTTCTCAAAACTCACCTATCTAAAAACATGTTAAAGAGCATTAATGATATCTTAACCTGAATGAGAATTAAGGTAGAATGATATGAGTTTCTGACTAGTTTGTTTAACGAGATCTTGGAGAGTGAGAGGATTCCAGAGGAATGAAGGAGAAGTGTATTGGTGCCGATTTTTAAGAACAAGGGAGATGTGCAGAGCTGTGGCAATTACAGAGGTATAAAGCTAATGAGCCATACAATGAAGCTGTGGGAAAGAGTAGTGGAAGCTAGGTTAAGGGCAGAGGTGAGAATTTGTGAGCAGCAATATGGTTTTATGCCTAGAAAGAGTACATCAGATGCAGTATTTGGTTTGAGGATGCTGATGGAGAAGTACAGAGAAGGTAATAAAGAGTTGCATTGTGTCTTTGTAGATTTAGAGAAAGCGTACGACAGAGTGCCGAGAGAGGAGCTGTGGTGTTGTATGAGGAAGTCTGGAGTGGCAGAGAAGTATGTTAGAGTGGTGCAGGACATGTATGAGAGTTGTAAGACAGTGGTGAGATGTGCTGTAGGTGTGACAGAAGAGTTCAAGGTGGAGGTGGGTCTGCATCAAGGATCGGCTCTAAGCCCCTTTTTGTTTGCTCTGGTGATGGACAGGATGACAGATGAAGTTAAACAGGAGTCTCCATGGACTATGATGTCTGCAGATGACATTGTGCTTTGTAGCGAGAGCAGGGAACAGGTGGAGGAAAATTTGGAGAGGTGGAGGTACGCTCTGGAAAGCAGAGGAATGAAGGTTAGCCGCAGCAAGATGGAATACATGTGTGTGAATGAGAGGAACCCAAGAGGAACAGTGAGGCTACAGGGAGCAGAGGTAAAGAAGGTGCAGGATTTTAAGTACTTAGGGTCAACGGTCGAGAGCAACGGAGAGTGTTCAAAGGAGGTGAAGAGGCGGGTACAGGCAGGTTGGAATGGGTGGAGAAAAGTGTCAGGTGTGTTGTGCGATAAAAGAGTATCAGCGAAAATGAAAGAAAAGGTGTGCAGGACAGTGGTGAGACCAGCAATGCTCTACGGCTTAGAGACAGTGGCACTGAAGAAAAGACAGGAGGCAGAGCTAGAGGTAGCAGAGCTGAAGATGTTGAAGTTCTCTTTGGGAGTGACAAGGATGGATAGGATCAAGAATGAGTTCATCAGAGGAACAACCCATGTTAGATGTTTTGGAGATAAAGTCAGAGAGGCCAGATTGAGGTGGTTTGGACATGTTCAGAGGAGAGATGGTGAATATATCGGTAGAAGGATGCTGAGGTTGGAACTACCAGGCAGGAGGTCTAGAGGAAGACCAAAGAGGAGATTCATGGATGCAGTGAAAGAGGACATGAAGTTAGTTGGTGTGAGAGAAGAGGATGCAGAGGATAGGGTTAGATGGAGGCAGATGATTCGCTGTGGCGACCCCTGAAAGGGAACAGCCGAAAGACAAAGAAGAAGATATGAATAAGTCATGCACCCTATATATATTTAACTACACATTAGGATTATACATTAATTGTAAAAGACATAAATGATGCATTGATTACCAAAATAAAAACAAATAAACAAACCTCAGTTATTGTGTGCTGGGAAATATGCCTTCATATAAAATTTATATTGAGGGTTTTTAATTTTTTAAAATCATAAATAAAAACATGAGCTAATGATTTAATCTGTTTCTAGAAGTAAATTAATATTTGTTTAAGAATAAAAGGTACATGCCTCATCCAGATCTACAGTACATAAGTCCTTCCATTCATTCATAAGCCTCTGTAGTCCAACTACGGCCTGTGGAGGCCAGTGTTAATTATGCTATATTATGTCTTTATTCCAATTTGTGACAGGACCAGCAGTCAACATTCACATGCACATTCCATTAAGCCTTGTTTAACACACTCATACACTCACTAATTCACACACTGCAGGGCAATTTGGTAATGCTAGTTAGCCTAATCTGAATATATTTGGACTGTGGGAGGAAACTCACCAAGCAGGGGGAGAACATGCACACTCCGTGCACACAGAGGTGGAAATCGAACACAAAAGGTGCAAGACGACAGTGATAGCCCAGTACTAAGCCACGGTGCAGTTCCACCTGATCTGCAACATTAATGCTTGGGTCTATACTCTCGGACTAAGGGGAGAAAAAATGTTCACAAGGAAATTATTAAGATAACAAGAGAAGAAGTGTGACAGTAACAAACTACAATCTGTAGAAGCAAATTAAATTCACACTAAATACACTCAGGTGAATAAATAAGATGCCCCAGTTGTGCCACCTATTTATTTATTTATATATTTTATCACCCCCCCAAAAAAAGAATAAATAAATAAAAATAATAATAAAATGCACTGAAAGGTGAAAAATTAAATGCAATAAAATGTCTTTAACAACATGAAAAATATATGCCTCATTTGATCACATGACCTCAATGATGGCGCCACTACGGACATCCTCAGAGGAAACATAATACTTTTATTTTACATTTATAATAAAGTTATATTTCAAATTTGTGTCCAAAGTTGCTTCATTATGTTCTTCTATCTAGACAATATTAACCTATTGGGAGTCTCAGAGTTACCTGTCCGGATCACTTCCGGTATGATGACGTAGGGCGAGTGAACACCTTTCCTCGTGCGCACTTGTGCACTAAACAGAAGTGTACAGGGTTAAGGGGAATACACGTGTACTACATAGTGCGCTAGTGTGCGGGGTTTGTGGCGCTGCATTTACTCTACATGTGTGTCGTGTCTGTCCTGCGTGTACAAACCCAAGGAAAGTGTTTTTATTTTCATATTTTAAACAAATAACTGCTGTCACTTCCGGTTGGATTCTTGATTGATCAGCGCGAGACTGAACTTAGTGACTTTCCGGCGTTTACAGTCAAAATGAGCGCGGCAAAGTATAACAATGTAAGTCCCTCCTCTTTGTTTATTCGTTTGTTTATGTATTTACTTCTGGGTGAGATAAAAAAAAAAAATTTGTTAGTTTTTTTGCTTTTTTAAACCACTTTTCTCCCCGGTGTATACTGTGTGTGTACTGTGTGTATATTGTGTGTGTATGTTGCGGGTGGAGGGCGTGGCTCAGGCAAGAGATACAGTGTAACGAAGAAAACAGATACACTTAATACACTCAGGTGAAGAAATGACATGCACCAGTGGTGCCACTTATTTGTTTATTTATTTATTTTATTATAATTTTTATTTTTATTATTTTTGTTTTTATTTAAATTTTTGTTTTTATTTTACCGCCCCCCCCCAAAGAAAATAAAATAAAATAAAATGCATTGAAAGGTGAAAAATGAATGATGAAAAACAACAGGTTATGTTTGTGCCCAAAATAAAAACAAAATGTCTTCAACATGAAAAATATTTTTGATTGACTCATTTGATCACATGACAGCATCAATGCTGGTGCCACTACTGACATCTTTACAGGAAACATAATACTACACTAATACTATTGCTGCCATAATTTATGTTTAAAAAAGGGCATCGATAACAACTGATGGAGTATTTATAATTTTTTTTTACTGTATACACACACACACACACACACACACACATTGATCAGCCATACATTGTGCCTTAGTTGTTAGCACTGTCTGACCTTGAACCTCCATGTTCCGGGTTCGATTCCCGTCTCTGTATGCGTGGAGTTTACATGTTCTCCCCGTGCTTGGTGGGTTTCCCTCCGGTTTCCTCCCACATTCCAAGGTTAGGCTAATTGCCGTTCCCAAATTTCCCATAGTGTGTGTGTGTGTGCCCTGTGATGGATTGGCACCTTGTCAAGGGTGTACCCCGCCTCGTGCCATTAGTTTTCTTGGATAGACTCCAGGCCCCTGCGACCCTGAATACAGGATAAAGCTGTATAGAAGATGAGTGAGTGAGTGAATGATCAGCCATACACTGTGTGTCTGACCTTGAACCTCCATGTTCCAGGTTTGATTCCCACCTCTGGTCTGTGTGCAGGGAGTTTCCAATGCTTGGACGGTTGGTTTCCTGCAAATACTCTGGTTTCCTCCCATATGCAGATTATGGTTATTAATTGTGTGTGAATGAGCATATGAATGTGCGTATATGTGTAGCCTGCATAGGATTAGCACTCCATCTAGGGTGTACTCCGCCTCGTGCCCTAAGTCTTCTTGAATAGGCTCCAGGCCCTCCGTGACCCTCTATACAATATAAAGCAGGTGATGATTGAGTGAGTGATCATTATGACTGCCTGCCTAATATTGAATAGGTCCAACCACCAAACCAGCAATGAGCTTTCTATTGGAACTAGCAATAATCTTTTCCTTTTTTATTGGAACAGACTATACAGGCCAGCCTTCCCTCCCCATGTGCATCAGTAAGGCAGTAAGCCATGTCAGTTGACCGGTTTTCCTACAGGACCTTGGGTCACTTTTCTTAGGTCCTGACCACTGCAGCCTGGGAACATCCCACAAGAGCAGCAGTTTTGGAGCTGCTCTGACCCTGTTGTCTAACCATAACAATGTTCTCACAGTAGGAACATTTTTAATATCTCGTTACAATGGTGGCTGGAACACTCACACTCAGTGTGAACACTCACACACGCTCGCTCCGCGACCGGCACTAGGACCCGGAAGTAATGCAGGCGCGAACCCGGAAGTATAAGAGGAGTAAACAAACCACCGCATACAGCTTAGTCACTGAGTTCGCCATGTCGGTTCAGATTGTTTACTTTCTGATTCGAGTGTGTGTTTATAGGACGCGGGTTAAATGTGTGTTTTTTTTCCGTTGCTCCCCTTCTGTGAGAGTCCTTAAACTAATACGCGTGGTTATCCAGCCTACTCGCTTGCTTCCGCATTTGGGTTTACCGTCCACGCTACAAAGGGCTAACGGCTAATCGCTAAGTCTTCTGATTATCCGCGGTTAGTTCGCGACAGAATGAAGTATAAAGATATAAATAATATATCTAACAAATGCTTGGCAAATAAAGTATTTATCGCAACTCTTTGCGATATGGTTATCGCGCATGCCATTATCGCGATAACGATATTTTTTCGATATATCGTGCAGGCCTATATCAAATATTATCCATTCATCCATTGTAAGCCCATAGGCCATTTTAACACGGGGTCTATGACGATTGACACACTTTTGAAGCCAGAACACATTTGAGGAACTGCACATTTTGGTTCAGTTCCTCATTCATTGTTGACTTGTTGACTTTTCGGGAACTGAAGCTTGCTTCTTGGTTAACACCTGGGGAAACTGATCATCTATCCACCTAGTGGCATGAATTTGGGAGGTGGGAGAAAATGGGAGAACTAGGTGGAGCCCCACATGGACGTGTGGAAAACATGCACCTTTTCTGAAACTGACCAAAAAAGCCGCCATCTGGTATAAAACCTGTGCAGATTGGATTGGATGATCCACTGTGTGGTGACCCATTGACAGGAGCAGCCAAAAACCAACAAAACTCTAGATCTAGGTTGTATTTGGTATCATGCAGCATCATCATTGTTGTCTTCGCATTCAGTAAGCCTGGTTTGCTCTCAGATCAGATTGATCCACAAATTAACTACTGTACTGTGTTTAATAGTTTTCGGTGGTTCTTTTCTTTTTACACTTTGCTAGTGTTAGTCATAGATCACTTTTATCATCTAAGCTTGGAAGAAATACACACACATGCCCTGATACACACACATTACAACATTAACATCACCAACAGGTGAATTATCAATAAACTGTACTTCTCAAATAACAAGTGTCATACAATCAATAAAGATTAATATATACAGTAAATTACAACATGGTGTGCTGTTTTGATTGTTTTGTAGCTCGATTTGGGAAACAAACATGACGGATTTTAAAGGCATTTGTCAACAGCTGGATGTGTATTGATGCTAAACCAGCTGTGTGCTTCTTCTTTTGGCTGCATATTAAACATGTTGTACACGTTACAGCCCGACTCTCCCACGTTTAGGTGCAAACAAACCACTTATATGCTGGAAAGTCAACATTGCAGTGGGACATGTAAATAGGCGACACATCTAGTGACATGATTAATGAGTTATTTGCAAGTAAAGAAAGTAACACAGTAAGCGAATCAGTGGTTGATACTGTATGTAGGCTATTAATTGGTTATAATGAGTGAAGCCTATAGAAGAAAACAGATATGTATTTGTTAATAATTTGCTGTATTGGAGTGTGTTTGATATTTACTGTATGTTGGTGTGTGTACTGTATGTATAAATAGGATGTGCGCATTGTTAATCCAGATTTTCTAGTCTGCAGATGAGGAAGCAAGCAGTCGTTTTGTAAATAACCGGTCGGGCTGAGCTGTGCTGAAATAGCTCGAGGGTGATGCAACAGATCTGCAGATGCGAAGATATTTACTGCATTTTATATACGTGAAGTCAGCACTGGCTCTATCCTTTGCTTCATCAATCATTCCATTCTCTGCAGTAGTACAGTTGTACTAAGGGGTCACGTGAGGGGTCACGAGAGCAGTCCTGAACAGGTCATAACACTGTTCAACTGTCATAACCTCGCCAATGTTTCACAATTGTTCTCGTTATTGAACGCAGCCCTTCTGCACTATAATGTCGCTCCTGTACCTTCGTTTTCTGTCCACATGGATGCACAAGCTGATAAGCAGGAGGTGAAGTGACTTACTAAACAACAATTTAACACGTAATTTGGCAATATTTTTCGAAGGGTGTTAAATTTCTTTTAATGAGGTTAAGAATTTTCTTTTTTTTCTTGCCAGCTTTTGATTCTTACCCAGTGTCGTGCTAACTAATGGCCATGATGTACTGTAGCTTACCTGGATAGCATTCCAAATGTAGCTAAGTAAGGAACATTGACAACTGACAAGAAAACGTTTATCAGTTGTCAACAATTTTATATTGTCCAAAACCTTGAAACCAATCCTGAGCTGATCAGTGAAAGTCTTCTGTTCACAGCATATAGTGTGAAGAATCAGCGGACCACAGATGTCTTCATGTTCGTTACAATCATTTATAGATCTCAGTTTAAAGTTTGTGTTTTTCTCCCACAGCATTTCTTACACCTCAGCACTTAAACAGTCTGAGCAGCTGTAGGTACTGTAACGCACTGTAGGCACTGTAACGCACTGTAGGTACTGTAGGCACTGTAACGCACTGTAGGTACTGTAGGTACTGTAACGCACTGTAGGTACTGTAGGTACTGTAATGTACTGTAACGCACTGTAACGCACTGTAGGTACTGTAATGCACTGTAGGTACTGTAATGTACTGTAACGCACTGTAGGTACTGTAATGTACTGTAACGCACTGTAGGTACTGTAATGTACTGTAACGCACTGTAACGCACTGTAACGCACTGTAGGTACTGTAACGCACTGTAGGTACTGTAACGTACTGTAACGCACTGTAGGTACTGTAATGTACAGTAACGCACTGTAGGTACTGTAGGTACTGTAATGTACTGTAACGCACTGTAGGTACTGTAATGTACTGTAACGCACTGTAGGTACTGTAATGTACTGTAACGCACTGTAGGTACTGTAATGTACTGTAACGCACTGTAGGTACTGTAATGTACTGTAACGCACTGTAGGTACTGTAGGTACTGTAATGTACTGTAACGCACTGTAGGTACTGTAACGCACTGTAGGTACTGTAACGTACTGTAACGCACTGTAGGTACTGTAATGTACTGTAACGCACTGTAGGTACTGTAGGTACTGTAATGTACTGTAACGCACTGTAGGTACTGTAATGTACTGTAACGCACTGTAGGTACTGTAGGTACTGTAACACACTGTAGGTACTGTAACGCACTGTAGGTACTGTAACGCACTGTAACGCACTGTAGGTACTGTAACGCACTGTAACGTACTGTAGGTACTGTAGGCACTGTAACGCACTGTAACACACTGTAGGTACTGTAGGCACTGTAACGCACTGTAGGTACTGTAACGCACTGTAACGTACTGTAGGTACTGTAACGCACTGTAACGTACTGTAGGTACTGTAGGCACTGTAACGCACTGTAGGTACTGTAACGCACTGTAACGTACTGTAGGTACTGTAGGCACTGTAACGCACTGTAACACACTGTAACGCACTGTAGGTACTGTAACGCACTGTAGGTACTGTAACACACTGTAGGTACTGTAACGCACTGTAACGCACTGTAGGTACTGTAACGCACTGTAGGTACTGTAGGCACTGTAACGCACTGTAGGTACTGTAACGCACTGTAGGTACTGTAACGTACTGTAACGCACTGTAGGTACTGTAACGTACTGTAACGCACTGTAGGTACTGTAACGTACTGTAACGCACTGTAGGTACTGTAGGTACTGTAATGTACTGTAACGCACTGTAGGTACTGTAACGTACTGTAACGCACTGTAGGTACTGTAGGTACTGTAATGTACTGTAACGCACTGTAGGTACTGTAACGTACTGTAACGCACTGTAGGTACTGTAATGTACTGTAACGCACTGTAGGTACTGTAGGTACTGTAATGTACTGTAACGCACTGTAGGTACTGTAGGTACTGTAATGTACTGTAACGTACTGTAGGTACTGTAACGTACTGTAACGCACTGTAGGTACTGTAATGTACTGTAACGCACTGTAGGTACTGTAGGTACTGTAATGTACTGTAGGTACTGTAACGCACTGTAGGTACTGTAATGTACTGTAACGCACTGTAGGTACTGTAATGTACTGTAACGCACTGTAGGTACTGTAGGTACTGTAATGTACTGTAACGCACTGTAACGCACTGTAGGTACTGTAACGCACTGTAGGTACTGTAACGTACTGTAACGCACTGTAGGTACTGTAATGTACTGTAACGCACTGTAGGTACTGTAGGTACTGTAATGTACTGTAACGCACTGTAGGTACTGTAATGTACTGTAACGCACTGTAGGTACTGTAATGTACTGTAACGCACTGTAGGTACTGTAGGTACTGTAATGTACTGTAACGTACTGTAGGTACTGTAATGTACTGTAACGCACTGTAGGTACTGTAGGTACTGTAATGTACTGTAACGCACTGTAGGTACTGTAATGTACTGTAACGCACTGTAGGTACTGTAGGTACTGTAACGCACTGTAGGTACTGTAGGTACTGTAATGTACTGTAACGCACTGTAGGTACTGTAGGTACTGTAACGCACTGTAGGTACTGTAGGTACTGTAATGTACTGTAACGCACTGTAGGTACTGTAGGTACTGTAACGTACTGTAACGTACTGTAACGCTCTGTAGGTACTGTAACGTACTGTAACGCACTGTAGGTACTGTAACGTACTGTAACGTACTGTAGGTACTGTAACGTACTGTAACGTACTGTAGGTACTGTAGGTACTGTAACGTACTGTAGGTACTGTAGGTACTGTAACGTACTGTAGGTACTGTAACGTACTGTAACGTACTGTAGGTACTGTAGGTACTGTAACGTACTGTAGGTACTGTAACGTACTGTAACGTACTGTAGGTACTGTAGGTACTGTAACGTACTGTAGGTACTGTAACGTACTGTAACGTACTGTAGGTACTGTAGGTACTGTAACGCACTGTAGGTACTGTAGGTACTGTAACGCACTGTAGGTACTGTAGGTACTGTAACGTACTGTAGGTACTGTAGGTACTGTAACGCACTGTAGGTACTGTAGGTACTGTAACGTACTGTAGGTACTGTAATGTACTGTAACGTACTGTAGGTACTGTAACGCACTGTAGGTACTGTAACGTACTGTAGGTACTGTAATGTACTGTAACGCACTGTAGGTACTGTAGGTACTGTAACGCACTGTAGGTACTGTAGGTACTGTAATGTACTGTAACGCACTGTAGGTACTGTAGGTACTGTAACGCACTGTAGGTACTGTAGGTACTGTAATGTACTGTAACGCACTGTAGGTACTGTAGGTACTGTAACGTACTGTAACGTACTGTAACGCTCTGTAGGTACTGTAACGTACTGTAACGCACTGTAGGTACTGTAACGTACTGTAACGTACTGTAGGTACTGTAACGTACTGTAACGTACTGTAGGTACTGTAGGTACTGTAACGTACTGTAGGTACTGTAACGTACTGTAACGTACTGTAGGTACTGTAGGTACTGTAACGTACTGTAGGTACTGTAACGTACTGTAACGTACTGTAGGTACTGTAGGTACTGTAACGTACTGTAGGTACTGTAACGTACTGTAACGTACTGTAGGTACTGTAGGTACTGTAACGTACTGTAGGTACTGTAACGTACTGTAACGTACTGTAGGTACTGTAGGTACTGTAACGCACTGTAGGTACTGTAGGTACTGTAACGCACTGTAGGTACTGTAGGTACTGTAACGTACTGTAGGTACTGTAGGTACTGTAACGCACTGTAGGTACTGTAGGTACTGTAACGTACTGTAGGTACTGTAATGTACTGTAACGTACTGTAGGTACTGTAACGCACTGTAGGTACTGTAACGTACTGTAGGTACTGTAGGTACTGTAACGTACTGTAGGTACTGTAGGTACTGTAACGTACTGTAGGTACTGTAACGCACTGTAACGTACTGTAACGTACTGTAACGTACTGTAGGTACTGTAGGTACTGTAACGCACTGTAGGTACTGTAACGCTCTGTAGGTACTGTAGGTACTGTAACGCTCTGTAGGTACTGTAACGCACTGTAGGTACTGTAGGTACTGTAACGCTCTGTAGGTACTGTAGGTACTGTAACGCTCTGTAGGTACTGTAACGCACTGTAGGTACTGTAGGTACTGTAACGCTCTGTAGGTACTGTAACGCACTGTAGGTACTGTAGGTACTGTAACGCTCTGTAGGTACTGTAACGCTCACGCCGGCTCAGCCTGATGTTGTACCTCTGCAGCTCAGCAGGTTGTGCGGGTCTAATGTAAAGACATGATCTGCGGTTGTCAAATCCAAATATCTGGCTTTCGTTTAAACATGAAATGTGTGTGGTGTAAACCGTAGACATAATATGCAGAATAGCCAAAACCAGAATGGAAGCTTTATTGCTACAGTTTCACTACAAACCTACATTCCTATTGATAGTAAAGACTTTCTTGTATGAGGGAGAGTGTGTGTGAGAGTGTGTGTGAGAGTGTGTGTGAGAGTGAGAGTGTGTGTGAGAGTGTGTGTGAGAGTGAGAGTGTGTGTGAGAGTGTGTGTGAGAGTGTGTGAGAGAGAGAGTGTGAGAGGTTAGTATGGATCTAATCTAATTTCTGATATTTAACGATACTATTTTCCCTGTAAATGTAACACTCACCACAGAACATATCATCCATTAATAAATGTATAAGAAATTAATAGTGCATTACAAATGATAGAGAACATACAGTAACAGTTTACTAAAAAGCCCTATAATGGATTGAAATGAGCTCCAACAATCTGACTTCACCGATCTCTCTGTCTACTGTAGCTTCCATCTTATTTTTCCTTGGATTCCATTCAGTGCGATGTGTTGAACTTGACATGCTCAGGTAGACACACCGGTACGACTTCTGTCTAAGCCCTGAGCATCATCTGTGAAATGTTGTGAAACGTTCGTAGTTGTGCAACAAGCTGAAATTGGACTTGTTCTAACTTGACCTCTGCGGTTCTGTGCATTGACTGGTATGTGAATGTGATGGGACTTTTGCCTTAAAGAGGGGGGGGGGGGGGATAAAAGTAGGTTTGTGCAACATTTTGGTGAACCACATAGTTCTTAATATTGTACTTTAGCAATATTTCAGGAAAAAAATCAATAAAGGCAAATCCTAACACCAAAAATAAAAGACATTTTCACTGTGTCACTGTCTGGAAATGGGAATACTTATGTTGTGCAAATGTAAAAGTTTTTTTTTAATAATAAGGAGCTAAGCATTTAATATATTTCTAACCCAGGCTTTTGGAGGTATATATATATATGTGTGTGTGTGTGTGTGTGTTTGTGTGTGTGTGCGAGATATACAGTGAGTTTTTACTGTATAGTAAAAACACCTCCAAAAACTTGGGTTAGAAATATATAAAATTACACACATATATATATATATATATATATATATATATATATATATATATATATATATATATATATATATATATCTGTCTGTTTAATACATAATTAAAAATAATTCTAATAAATGATAAAAATCTAAGAATAAAACAGATTAAATAAAAATATTGTAATGAATACACCCAAAATAAAAAAGGAACAGGACTGAGCTAATGCACGATTAAAAAAGTATTACAATTTAATTTTATTTAATTAACTATTTATTTATTTATTAATTTAACTATTTATAGATTTTATTACAATTCTAAACAAACTTTCCTCACAAAATGATGTACTGCCTGCTGAAGGTGAACAGTGCAGGATTATATACGAAAATTCATAATTTTTCCATCTCATATGCAAACTTGCATTAATTGAAAATGAATTAAACAATGATTGCAAATGTAAAGATTATTCCAGTTTTTTGTCCGTAGCTTTAATCATTATCTTTTTAATTTTAGGGACTTTAACCAGTAGATGATGTGACCAACAACCTCCTCATTGTTATAGTTTATTGTTTGTGAACTTTAATAAAAAGTATTCTATCGTTATTTATTATATGTAGTATATAATATATTACATTATATACCAAAGTCACTGATCATTATTTATTTAAATTATTCTGAACTGTCTTCATGAATATGGCAGTGGTGTCTGCTCTGGGTTATTGATCGGAAGGTCCTGAGTTCAAGCTTCCACTATCGAGCCCTTGAGCGAGGCCCTTAATACTGTCTGCTCCAGGGGTTCTGTGTTGGCTGACCATGTGCTCTGACAGCAGCTTCTTAACTGGGATATGCGGAAAAATAATTTCACTGTTGTAGGGATGAACAGGGCTCCCAAAGAGAGCAATCAATTAATCACATTCCAGAGCTCCTCTCCCAGCCTGCCTGTCGCAACCATCCCGATAACCTTCTCTGTCCAGCGATCAGAAAGTAGCGTCTGTAAATGCTGACCAGATGCTTTGAAGTAAACCCCAAAACCAAGGGTGTTAAGGGGCGACCCGGTAAAACCAAGCGGACAGTTTTACAGCTTCAGCCCGAGTTGGGGAGGAACCACCAGGTCACACTCTGACACTCTCCAGAGCACATGCCTTTCAATGAACGAAGAGGCATATAACATGGACTTTATTTTAAATCATCTTTAAAGTGTGGCAGTATAACAAAACACATATATTTACTCAGTATGTTTAATTCCTGTGTGTATGTTTGATTATTCTGCATAACTTTAAAGGTGTAATCAGCATTTACAAACCCCTTTTATTAGATAAAGGAAGGAATGAGGGGTAAAATATGTAATGTTTGATATCAATCTAAAGCTGGCTTTATTCCAAGAATGTTGGTGAACACGGGAAATTGGTAGCATGAACAGAGCTCATGCAGAATTACACTACTTCATTAATTTTCAATTTCCAAACTGTTTGTATATACAGTATGTGTGTGTGTGTGCTTATAAGTAGCGTAGTTTCATGTATCGTAGATTAGTCGAATAAATTCTTGTTTCTTTATAAAGAACTGTTGTCTTTATTGTGTATTTTAAAGTATAAACATTTGCCCAGATCTTATTATTATTTTGCTCATAATTGCTAAATACTAGATTTTTTGTTATTATCGTTGGCCGCATGATAAGCAGAACTGGTAAGATGCACTAAATGGTGCTAAACGTTGGACGAGGAGTCGATAAAGTGTACATTATACATTTTGATCCAGTTAATCAAATTAACCCAAATCATTAAAGATTTGATACGACTCTGACCCAGAGCTAAACACTACATGGGCTGGTTATTGTGTCCACATTAAAATGTCTACATTTATTGGTGGAGAATGCGACAGTCCTTCGTTGTCATTATTATGTAAACCCACCACTGTGTATAAGGTACGTGTGACAAATAATTTAATCCTAATCTTAATGTACACTTTCCACAATCCTCTTAATCTAATGTATAAAAGTTTCACCATGTAACATAACACTGAAGTCATAATGGCAGATATAGTGAATAAACATAGCCAGTGATTTCCTGGTAAAGAATCACTGCACATTAAACATAATTTCTACTGTAACTTTTTAATGATGCAACTTTACCAAGCATTTAAAGCAACCAATCACTGAAATTCATGATTTTCTTTCTTCCTTTCCCTCCTTCCTTGCCCTTAGCCTCTTACACTATTTCTGCTGTTTATCACAACTGGGTATTTAAAAAGAACCCACAGCTGCACTTTATTTGAAGTTAGTAGAGAAATTGCAATCTACAAGTCAAACTGTTGAAGTCAAACCAAGACTTGTGATCGTGCAGAATAACAGAACACAGTTGATCGTGCTTGGATACCATCAACGCCATAGGCCTGCTTTACGTCTACCCAAGGAACTGGCCTCCCAGGAACACCTCTAGTGGCTCAAACATGTGGAGAAAGCATGAGGTCAGGACTGTACGAGGGGGATGTGGCAATAACCCCCAGCCGAGTTCCTGTAAAATGCACCTTTTACGCACGTTGTTGCTCCCTTATTGCGTGGAGCAGTTCGATATGCTGCAGTGTGGAAGTCTTTTTGTCTCGACATATGAATGAATGAAGAAAGCAAGCTATGGTTTTTGCAGGCGGAAATCACTGTGCGTTCACACAAGACCAACATTAGTGTCCAATTATGCGATTTATGCTCCTTTTATTACAGAACCTAAATACAAGTGCTTGTCATTCATGACACATAGTGCTCTTTCTGAGCTCTGCTTAATTTAAATAAATGTCCCTTACTTGAGTTTCAATTTAATTTTACTGCCATTTCAGGAAATGTTCTGGATAGGAAATGTAACAGTGGTGTAGATGCGGACATATTATTCCGCTAGTTTTGATGCATATCTTTGGTTTGCCTTTTTTACTCACACGAAAAACTGAAGTCCGATCATCTCTTTGTCTCTCGTATTTTATTTTGTCAGCATCAAATAATCAACACTTCATACAGGCGTCTTGAGTAAATCCACTGTGGTTACAGACACCAGTTGCTGCATCAAACGGTTCAAGATTTTCTTACGCATATAACAACACATTTGCTGTATATATCTGATTACGGTTAGCTTACGGTCAAAGGCTTGTGTTTCCATCTAAACTGACTTTCTATCATGCGATAGTCATACAAAATACATGTAATAGTGAAATGACATCACAGACCAACTTACGATTGTCAAAATGGATGCTTGACTAACAAATTCAAAGCTTATGGCTTATGTAATAAACTTAATGCTTAATGCTTAACTAATGAACAGAATAAGATATAGAATAAAATGAAATAAAACAAATAAACACCATAACAAATACGATATGGCTCTTACAAGTGGTTTCAAGTGGAATTAGCATGTAGGCCAGTGGTTCCCAAAGTGTGTGGCGCCCACTAGTGGGGAATACAGACATGACAGGTGGGGCGCAATGAACGGGAGGAAATTAGTGGAAAATAATAGGAAAGTACCTATTCTAATTCATGCTCTTCTTTATTGATAATGAAGAGTGTACGCTCAAAACTAAACAATCACACACAAATAAATGGATCATTAATACAAGTAAATTGAATTGAAACCTGCGCGAGCCACTGGGCAGCGCTGCACGACGCTGATAGAAATAAACCGCGCCGACCATCAAAGTAGATTTTACCTCGCTGGGACGCGCACGTACAAAACCAGCCATGGCAAGGTGGAAACAATATTAAACAGTCCTGACGTTTTAAATAAATTGAGTAGCGCAGGTTTGTGATTCGAGCGGCGCTGCGCGGTCCACCGGGCTGCGCGAATAAACCAGATCATCATTGCGCTATCCAGATAGTCGCGCTGCGCTGTATTTGCGCAGATATTTGGTTCAATCGGGTGCCGCGGTTTCGTCCCACTTTTGATGTGTTTGGCTTCACGTACACTTCGACAATGGAAGAAGTGCAGCAGCAGCAGTGAGTTTACTTACATGTGACGAAACCAACAAGGAGGAGATTGTAAAGAGAAAAGCTGCCTCGTCTGTGGTGTGGAATTGGTTTGGATATAAGAAAAGTGATACGAATGAGATGAACGTGATTTGGAAGGTACACAAGTGCACTGTTTTAACAAGTGGTGGAAACACATCAAACCTTTTCTATCATCTGAAATACAAACATCCAAACAAATATGGCCAAAGTAAAAAAATGCGGCAAACCTCAGCAATTCACAGTTTAAATAAAATTACATTATGTAAAACAGTTTCTTTGTGTTTTTTCTTTGTTCAATTTTTATTTATGTATTTTCAGATACAGATTGCTATATTGTGATATATATCGTTATCGAGGTAGAAAATTGCTTCTACCGTGATAGAAGATTTTGGTTATATCACCCACCTCTAATGAAGCCTATCTTGAGCTTGGATTCATGGTGGTGATGGTGGGGGCAGAAGAGAGACCCGTGTGTGTTTTGTGTCTTAAACCGCTGGCAGCAGACCGCATGAGACCCAACAAATTAGGAAGACACTTAGAGACAACACACTCCAGTCACGTTAATAAGCCACTGGACGTCTTTGAAAGAAAGCTGGCAGAATACAGACAGCAGGAGAATCACATGGTAACATCTGAATCAGTGGACAGCAAAGCACAAATGGCTTCATTCAAAGTTACATACAGAATTGGCCAGAGCAAAAAAACTACAAACGATTGTTGAGCAGCTAATAAACATGGGGTCAATTATGCAAAGATAAATGACAACGTAAGCCTTTTATAACAATTGCACGTGTATTTTATCTATTTTTAACTTGGTGTTGTTTGATCTTATTGGTTTAGAAATTGATATTTCAATAAACAGTAAACTTGGTCGATTTCGTTATTATTTTGTTGACAAGTGGGGCTTGAAAATTCGCTCACCCCCTTAAGTGGGGAATGACAGAAAAAGTTTGAGAACCTCTGGTGTAGGCGAATGTATAGGAGACCTGTCCAATAGACTAGTGTTCCATTGAGGATCAAGCGATTCCTGAATAACTGAATGTGAGGAACGGGATACAGTATGTGGATTCACTGTTTTCATATACTGTACAGTGGCTTGCAAAAGTATTCGGCATTTTCACACCCCACTTTGCAGTTATTTATTTGTAAAAAAAAAAATGTTTGGAATCATCTGTATGATCTTCATTCCACTTCTCACGTGTACACCACTTTGTATTGGTCTTTCACGTGGAATTCCAATAAAACTGATTCATGTTTGTGGCTGTAATGTGACAAAATGTGGAAAAGTTCAAGGGGGCCGAATACTTTTGCAACCCACTGTATCATTATTTTACTTAGTACTAGTAGTCACTTTATCATGGCTATACAGTAGATGTGAGGTTGTAATGTACAGTACTGCACCATGGAGATACAACCCTGGAACTGGGAAAACATTGTGTCATTCTGCAGATGCCGTACCGCCATGGCAATGTTTTAACTGATGTATATTTACTTAATCATTATTATTATAATTATTATAAAATTTTTTGGTTAGAAAAGCAGGACACGATATGATGAAGAGCTAAAGGAGGTGTTTGAGAATATTTCAGCATCAGTAATAATCTCACACTGATTTCAAACCTCATCTCACTTCAGGACTTTTATAGCTATTTATCTCAGGGGAAAATTTAAGTTACCGTTTAAATCCTGCAATATCTTTAGCGCGCACACACACACACACACACACACACACACACACACACACACACACACACGCTCTAGTACATTTCATTTCCATAACTAATAGATGAAACGATCCTCCTCAGTATCCTCCATCAAAGCAGTACAGTATAAGACCGTTTAATGCATTAAAAATGAAAATAAGGATACCACATGTATGCGAAAGTGACACGTTTCAACTTTTTTAAATATGCTTATACACACAGGTTTTTGCATGTTAAAATGGAACTCAAGATTTTAACTAAAGTTCAGTGTGTG
Source organism: Channallabes apus (assembly GCA_030522415.1). Taxonomy (NCBI): domain Eukaryota; kingdom Metazoa; phylum Chordata; class Actinopteri; order Siluriformes; family Clariidae; genus Channallabes; species Channallabes apus. Next base: position 30,144,453 of record CM060126.1, read on the forward strand.
TGTTTGACTGGGGGATAAAAAGCATTTCTACCCTAGAGATGATGGTTCAATAATATCTTTCCAGGTTTTAATAATGCAGTTTACAGTTCTTAACACAGGTTTAGTAGTTTCAACAATTTCCGTAGATGTTTTTATTTCTTGATACAGCACAATAATTTGACTCCTCTGAAAAAAAAGTAACATATTTACAGTACCAGGACCTCAGGATATCTCTTCTGCCATAGTTGTTTAACACATTGCATCAGTTAGGGAAAAATAGTTTTACCTAAGTAATTTAAAATGGTTATTTTATTTGTCTAAGCTTAGAACATAAAAATGTCTGCTGCCTTATAATTTTATCAGTGCTGAAGAAAATCCAATTATTAAATAAAGTGCTTGTCCAAATCAGCACTACTCTGTAGTACACTCATAGAACAATACATACATATTGGCCTTTATTACTGTTCTGAAACCTCCCATGTAATTGAGAAAATAAATAGAATACCCTAATGGACATATTTTAAACCATAGTCATGTAATAGATAATGTGCTGCTTAAATAACAGACTTGGCCTTTTCAAATCAGCTCTACTCTGTAGTACAGTATACTAATGGAAATTACCAGTATTGTGCTTCATGAGAAATAAAGAACCAAAAAATTTAACGTGTGCGCAAAGTCTCTAAAAGTACTGCAGGCTAATTCATCCATTTTGCAGAGAAATCCAAAAATCACACGATATAACCCAAACAAATGTCGACCTCCTGACTAGGGTTGGGTACCGAAAACCGGTGCTCATACGGCACCGGTACCTATAGAACCGGAATGTACCGGACCGAAACAGAACGCGGATTTCGGTGCCTCATTTCGGTGCCACTTAAATGCCTGAACTGTCGACTGAAATATTTGTTCTCTAGATTCATATATTTTTGTAAATTAATAGTTTATTAGATTAAATAAAAAAATTAAAAGCACAAATCATCCGGAAATGAGAGACCATCCGACATGCGCGTGAATGCAGTAACTAACGCTACACTCGCTCTGACGGCAGCAGGCGGTCTACCGATAGCTTAGCATGCTAAATTAAACAACCTTCGTTAAAATGCCTAAAACTAAACAGTCGAAAGTGTGGCTGTATTTCACAAGAAAGTATTCCGACACCGCGACGTGCAGCAAATGTTTCACAGCAGTTGCGTGTAAAGGCGGAAACACGTCAAATCTAATGAAACATTCGAGGGCAGACGGAATAAAGTTAAAAGCAGAGGGAGGCACCGTGTTTAACAGCTTGTGGACAACAGCTGGCGCTATCGGTGTGGACGACCCTCAGTCCCAGTCACACCAACTGTAGTAAAAAGGAGTCCAGTGGTTATTTACATTTACATTTAGGCATTTGGCAGACGCTCTTATCCAGAGCGACTTACAAAAAGTGCTTTAAAGTTAATATCCCTGGACACATACTTACACTGGGTTAACTAGGTTTATAACTAAGTGCCATTAATCCAACACAACTGGGAAGAGAGTTTTTTCTTTTTTTTTTTTTTTTTTGCCGGGGGGGGTTAGTCCAAGTACTGGAGAAACAGATGCGTCTTGAGTCGTCGTTTAAAGATAGTCAAAGTCTCTGCTGTACGGACATCTAGAGGAAGTTCGTTCCACCACCTAGGTGCCAGAACAATTCAATTCAATTCAATTTTATTTATATAGCGCTTTTAACAATGGTCATTGTCTCAAAGCAGCTTCACAAAAATTAAAGAAATTTAACAAAAAAAAAAAAAAAAAAATTATATATATAGAATAATTATATATAAAATAATAAATAAATAAATAAAATTATAATAGAAAATAAATAAATAAAAACAAATAATAATAATAATTATAGAAAAGAAAATCATTGGAAGTGTGGATGTGTGAGAAAAATGTGCAGATAATAATGAGACGAATGAATGAAATTTCTCTGATGAGCAAGCCAAGGGTGACAGAACAGAACAGAATAGAGCCTGGATGAATGTCGGCCTCGATCCCTGAGAGATGGTGTGATGAGGCGAGCAGTGCTGGAGGATCGGAGGGAACGTGGTGCAGTGCGTGGTGTGATTAGAGCAGAGAGGTAAGTGGGTGCTGGGCCATTTTTAGTTTTGTAGGCAAGCATCAGCGTTTTGAATTTGATGCGGGCAGCTACAGGAAGCCAGTGCAGGGAGCGGAGGAGTGGGGTGGTGTGGGAGAACTTGGGGAGGTTAAAAACGAGACGTGCTGCTGCATTCTGGATCAGTTGCAGAGGACGTATCGTGGACAGAGGCAGACCTGCCAGGAGTGAGTTGCAGTAGTCCAGTCTTGAAATAACAAGGGACTGAACAAGCACCTGAGTAGCCTGTGAAGAAAGAAATGGGCGAATTCTTCTGATATTGTAAAGAAAAAATCTACAAGAGCGAGTAAGGTTAGCGATGTGTGGGGAAAATGACAGATGGTTGTCCACGGTTACCCCAAGATTGCGGGCAGTGGCTGAAGGAGTGATTTGGTTGTTGTCCAGGGATATCACAAGGTCTTGACCTGGGGATGAGTCACAAGGGATGAACAACAGTTCAGTTTTACTCAGATTGAGCTTTAGCTGATGTACAGTCATCCAGGATGAGATGTCTGCCAGACATGCTGAGATCTGGGTGGAAACCTGAGTGTCAGAGGGAGGAAAGGAGAGAGTAAGTTGTGTGTCATCTGCATAACAATGGTATGAAAATCCATGCGATGATATGACTTTACCAAGAGACTGGGTATAGAGGGAGAACAGAAGAGGACCAAGTACTGAGCCCTGTGGGACACCAGTAGAGAGTCTACGTGGAGCAGATGTAGATCCCCTCCATGTTACCTCATATGACCTATCTTCTAGGTAAGAAGCAAACCATTGCCACGCTGTTCCACAAATTCCAAGGCTTGTAAGAATAGATAATAGAATCTTGTGGTTCACCGTGTCAAATGCAGCCGACAGGTCCAGGAGGATGAGAACAGATGACAGTTTAGCAGATCTAGCAGCATAGAGCTTCTCAGTGACTGACAGAAGGGCAGTCTCTGTGGAATGTGCCACTTTGAATCCAGATTGGTTGGGATCATTAAGGTTGTTCTGTGAGAGATAAAGAGACATTTGGTTATAAACAGTTCTTTCAAGAATTTTGGAAATAAAAGAGAGAAGTGATACCGGGCGATAGTTGTTAACTTCTGATGGGTCCAGGCAGGGTTTCTTGAGGATGGGAATAACGCTTACCTTCTTAAAAGCAGCAGGAACATGACCAGATGATATGGAATGGTTGATGATGGTTGTGGTGAAGGGAAGGAGGTCTTGTGAGATTGCCTGGAGCATTGTGGAGGGGATTGGGTCTAATGAACAGGTGGTGAGGTTAGATGACGAGATGATCTGCTGAATCTCATCAGATGACAAGTTGGAGAATTCTGCTAAAGGAGGGAAGGGAAGGTCCTGAGGTTCTGCTGTAGGAGTTTGGTTGGGAGCGAAGGACTGGCGGATTGCTGCAATTTTCCCGTCGTAGAATGTGGCAAAATCGTCAGCAGTCAGAGAGGAAGGGGCAGGAGGAGTTGGTGGGTTGAGTAGTGAGGAGATGATGTTGTGGAGTTTGCCAGGATCATGTGCAGCGGCTTCCAGCTTTTCTCTGAAGAAGGTAGTTTTGGCAGAAGTCACTTCACATGAGAATTTGGAGAGAAGAGTCTGGTAAGAGATGAGATCTGCATCAAGTTGCGATTTCTTCCATCTTCTCTCTGCAGTTCTTAATTCTCTCCTGTTGTTGCGTAGTACATCTGATAGCCAAGGAGCAGGACAAGACGTCTTCCTTGGTTTAGATGACAGCGGGAGAAGGAGGTTGGGTCTGGGAGGGATGATGGGGTGCATGAAGACACAGAGGCGGGGGAGACAGAGTGAAGGTTTCTGCGAGAAAAAGAGAAATTTTGGTCATTAGGTTTACATAGAATAGGAAGGGTTATGGTGAAGGATACCAGGTAATGATCAGATTTATGAAGAGGAATAGTAGTGACATCCGTGACTGGGCAAGGACAGCAGAAAACGAGATCGAGAGAATTCCCTGCCTTGTGTGTGGGAGGGCAGCTGTTTAGAGTTAAAGAGAAGGAGTTAAGTAGAGGGAGAAGGAAAGAGGATTGGAGTTTGTCAGATGGAAGGTTGAAATCTCCTAGAACAGTGAGAGGAGTGTTAACAGAAGGAAAAAGACTAAGAAGAATGTCCATTTCATCTAGAAAGTTTCCTAGAGAGCCAGGAGGACGGTAAATAACTAAGATGTGGAGGTTAATTGGAGAGGTTACCTTAACTGCATGAAATTCAAATGATGAAAAACTGAGATGAGACATGGGGATTGGCGAGAAGGACCATCTCTTGGACAACAGGAGACCCGTACCACCACCTCTACCAGTTTCTCGTGGAGTGTGAGAGAATACATAGGCAGAGGATAGGGCAGCAGGTGTAGCCGAGTTCTGAGGAGATATCCAGGTCTCAGTTAGTGCCAGAAAGTCAAAAGAGTAATGGGTAGCTATTGCAGAGATAAAATCTGCTTTCTTTACAGCAGATTGGCAGTTCCAGAGCCCGCCTGCCACCAGTGCAGGGCAATGAGACAGAATTGGAGGGTAGATGAGGTTTCTGGAGGATCTGCCTCTGCTGTGTGAGTAAAAGCATCTTGGTCTGTGAGCACTGACAGAGATAGGTTGAAGACACATGCTAGACTGAAGTAATTGTCTATAAAACTTGGTGAACAAGAGTTTGAGTCAATTCTCTGCACTTGCTATCTAGATTGTTGACTAACTTTGTTGTAGTATATGCTTATTAACCGCTACAGACACTTGTGTCTGTAGCGGAGACACCTTCAATATAAGTAGCTAAGCCCTGCCCACAATTCACACCTTAAGGAAGCCTGAAACTACTGTTGATTAATTACCTGAGAATAAATTGCTTTAGACCTACTTCAATCACACTGTAATCAACACTAGGCAAAAACTAGGTACAGTATACAGTAAGAACCAATTGTGTTTCAAAAACAGTACAAAAGTTAAAAACCTACCTCACCAGTGGAGAAGAATCCAATATAGAAAACTAAAGCACACACTTGTGTGCATGGTTATGATGACGACAGCAGACTTTCCGCAGGTTAGTAGTAGGATAATGTAATGTTAATCGCAAAATGCAAATCTTGCATTCATGCTAACAAATAGTCAAACGATTTGTAAAATACTAATGTAACATGGATTCTGTTTATAATTAAAAGCAATTTCCCTTTGGGATTAATAAAGTTCTTTGAATCTTGAATCTTGAATTATGGCTTTCCAGCCTGTACTAGTAGCACTACAACAGTGACCCCATTTACCATTGTAAAGAAGGCTATACATGTCCTGTGCAGGGCAATAAGTCAGGAAAGGAGTCGTATTTTGCCAGAAAAGGCAAATATGGTGAAATTTCTGCAAAATAATTGCAAAAATTTGAAGCTTACATATTCATATATACTTTAAGCTTTTAATATATTATTAAATTTTAAGCAGAAAATTTTTTGTTCAATAAAAATTTATTCTTGAGGCCTCCACTATAATTTTGTGGCTAAAGTATCGTTTCAGGCACCGTTTTGGCACCGGTACCGTTTTAAAAGTATCGATTTGGCACCGGTATCGAAAAACCCCAAACGATACCCAACCCTACTCCTGATTCGCCATCTGTACTTTTTCACGGAGTTTGTGATGAAAATCAAACCATAAACACCATATTCATTAACAGCTTCTATACATTTTTGCACCTTTTTGCTAAAAACTTGCTTTTCTCTAATATGCCAGAATGGATTTATCTTATTTTGCAGCGAAACCCTTCATATAGACGCGGATGTGCTGTATATTAAATAGACCGGAAACTTGTTTAACTTTGCAGTCACTGAGTTTGTTACGACCCATGAAAAATGATCTGTCGTGTCGTAGTACGTTTCCACATGACTAACACAGTCAACGATTACTGAGCCTGAGCTGCCCACAGTGATGGAGTAAACCAATGACCTGCTCTCTCTCTCTCTCTCTCTCTCTCTCACTCTCTCTCTTATAGTATTTAGAGGTCGCTTTCCGGTGATAAATGAGGTAGAGGGACAAAAATAGATTATGTATTGAGAGAGAGTCAGAGATCTTCTCCAGCCTTGACAAACCATGTTGTATACTGTAGTACATTTGCGACTTTCGACATATCTGGGGTCCACAAACGCTTGCCGTATATTATTTGTACGGTGAGACCAGTATAGTAGTTCATTGTTTAAATACAAGTGGGCCGATCTACAGAGCTTGGTGTGGTGGTGTTGATTTTGGTATCTGCTGGTGCTTTCTGCAGCTTTTATACAAGACTGTACAAGATGTGGATCCGTAAGTTGTGGTTTTAAACCAACATTGTTTTGGTTAACCTAAGTTGAGGGTTGATGGACAAATAGGAAATTCTGTCGTCACTAACTACACACTTCCTTTTGGTTATTTGTCAGATTGACAGATAGTCCTTACAGTATTTCACTATGAGTTAACGTTCAACACACAAATAAGATGTCGGACTGGGAGACTGAGAATGTTGGTGCAATAAAAGTGCATCCGATTTGTGATCACTGATTTGTTTAGTTTTTCCTAAAAAGACACTTCTCTCTATTCCACATCTGTCTGACCCAATCAGCTCCTGGCATTCGGAGGCCTCGTCCCGCACGTCTACCGTGTTCAAAAGGGTAATGACTGAAATATCAGTCAATAGGTGTGAGGTTAAGAAGATTGAACCCCACAGTCAGAGCACTCATTCTGTCACTCAGTACCAAAGTACCAAAGTACCATACTTTCGAAAATGTTTGTGTTTTACAAAAAGAGAGCAACTCCCAAGATAACTTTGTCCTGAATTGATAGAATAAGGACTCAGTAAATGAGACGAATAAGTGACTTGATGAAAGAAGGAATGATTAGAGGAAGAAGAGAATTGAGGAAAGAAGAACTAATGAGGTGGACTCATGAAGGAATGAACGACTCGGTGAAGAAAAGAACAATTCAGTAAGGACTCGGTGAAGGAAGAAAGGAGTCTGTGAAGGAAGGAAGGAAGGATAGACTGGGTGAAGGAAAAGTGGAGGAAAAGGACAGAATCGAGTAAAAGAAGAAAGGAACCAAAGAATGGACAATAAATCAGTGAAGGCAGCAAGGATTCAGTCAGTTAAGGGAGAAAAGAATGAACCACCGAAGAGAGGGAGGAAGAGGGTAATGAAGGGAAGAAAGAAAGAATGAATTAATGAATGGTGAAAGTAATGAGTCAATGAAAAAATAGATAAATGAATCAATGACAAATAAGCAGGAAGGAAGGAATCAATGATTAAAGGACAGAATGCAGAAGTGACGAAACAAAAAGCAAAGAAACAAAGAATGAACAACAGAATCAATGTCGCAATCGATGCATCAGAAACAAGAAACATGGGACAAGCCGAGGGAAAGCATTACAGTAACCATAAAACAGGCCTCATTCAAAGCGTATGTTATTAATATACCGATTTAAAGTGTAGATAAATAAAATATATTCCAGCGCTTCCCACAGGACTGAAATAGACTTGCGGTGGTAGCCAGAGGATCAGGAGGGGGCATTACTGTACCGGCCAAAAAAGTCATCTAACAAACAATACACATCAACTTTAACACAATATTTAGATTTTTTAGGATTTTTCACATTTCAGATATCCAACCTACAAAACCTCTTCATTTACAAATATGTGTAGCATAAGATGATAAAAACATAAAGAAACCTTTAGACATTTTTTGCATTTTCATTCTGGCAGCAGTAAAAATCCACACGTTGTATCCAGTAAGTAATGACTTTGGTTGGATATGACATCAGAAAACCCAAATGCACAGTGTGATGTCTGAAGCCGTCTCCATCGACACACACTGGCAGGACTTCCAGATAAGTGGTTTTTTTTTTTTTTTAGGTCAATGACCGATGCTGTGTTGCTGCTCGGATCCATGCTGCATGAGGTTTATTGATCTTTCTGGGTTTTATAAAGAAGAGCTGTGCTCAGTGTGTAACTGTGTTTCTCTGCAGAGCATGCGCGACCGTCAGTACGCCCCCTATTTATTCTCTTTACCCTTCACGATCGATTCATTAGTAGCGGACATTATACCACTCTCACACTTCCGCTCATGTACCCGTTTATATTAATGTCTGCTACTAATGAATCGATCGCGGGTGGCATCGTTCTCCCAGACGGAATGTTGCTAAGGGTCAGCAAATATACTTGGGTTATACATATATATTTAGTATATATATTTAGTATATGTATTTAGTATATATATTTAGTGTATGTATTCATTCACATCACCACATCACCTATTCTGTAAAGGGTCACAGGGGCCTAGAACTTATCCTAGGGAACGTGAAGCACAAGGCAGGGAACACAGTTGCCAACCCACTGCAGGGGAAAAAAAGCACATACTCAATCTTTCATCTACTACAGACTACTGTATGTTAAAATACCAATCAGTCTATACTGCGTGTCTCTGGAAAAAACACACCGATCAGCCATAACATTTTGACCACTGAGAGGTGAACTGAACAAACTGTATCACCAATTATACACCAGCAAACTAGTAACAGGATGATGGTCCCTCTAGGCCCACCCATGCCCATCGGGACTAAAGGCCAGTCTGGTAGATTCAATCCCAGAGAAAAGCCAATGCAGCAAAAATAAACAAAAAAAAAAGGAAATGCTTGCCATGATAGAAAATCATTAAAACACCCAATGCATTTATTTCAGTCCGCCATACCTGAGCCCAGCTGACCCAGCCTCTAACCCCATAGTATGCTGAATACGGACAAGTCTAATCTGTAGTGGTCCCATCCCACAAACCACAGCACTCAAAAGATCATCCAAAAATGTCCCAGTGCCGGACACCAAGGCACATCCCATGAATCCACACCGGAGCACACGAGGAAATGTCGTGACATTAAGTTTAATGTTAAAACAGTGAATTATTTTTCATCTTCAGTTGCGCAATTGACTCCTGTACGTCTCTAATATCAGCTTCTAAGGCACCACACAATCAGCTTATTCACTCTTGGTCAATTTCCTTCTGACTGTGTTTCTAAAGCCTGTTGAACAAGATTTTATTCGCTTGGGTTAATTTCATGTGTGCCAAGCGTGGTATCTGACAGCCACTCCCTCTGAGCTGATTTACTGCCAGTTCTCCAGTTTAGACAATAACAATGTTGTGACCGTCATCTCTTAGTGCTGTTTTTTCCCTCTTTCTGTAGGCTAGATCTTCTTTTCACAAGGAGATACTATGGATTATGGCTTATTAAACAGAAAGATTATGATTATAAAATACGTTTGAAAGTTGCTCTAAATAAGAGTGTCTGTCAGATGTAAAAGTTGGACTATAGGTGTGTATTTTTGTTTTTGACTTGTTGATGTGCAATTGAGATCAACAACTTGATGAATGAAGCAAATAATTATTCTATGACACTATTTGGATCTATGAAAAGGTACAGTACAGTCAGAGTTCGGTAAAACCTAATTTGTGCATTGAGATGCAGAGGGTAGGATTTGAATTTGGCATTGTTTGGATTAATCCATGGATTCATCCAATCATTTATCAGTAGGTCATGTTGCTGTTGGTGGATGAATGGTGTTGGAAATGTTGTGCATTGATTTCTGGTGACAACTTAACAACAAAGTGTCTCAAAGTGTTCCATGAATGCATGATGGTATGGCATAATCGTACTTCAATTATCTTTTCAGTCACCAGGTCGGAATTCAGAACCAACACCAATAGGGATGTGGTAGAATGGCAAATCTAGGATGACTGTTATGCAATTTTAATTACCCTTGTATGACCTGTTTAAGTGATTTTCAGCATGGTTATTTGAGTAACTATAGTTTTCCTGTCTGCACAAACCTTCTTGTAGAGAGAAGTGTTAAACCTTGTAATCAATTGTTCTATATTTTGAGCTTGAGCTCATCTCAGAGAAGCCAGGCAACAAGGCACAGGGAGCGCGCGTAAAACAGGGCAAAGCAAGGCAGCGGCGGCGGCACACTCACACAGTCATACACTATATAAAATTTGGAAATGACGCATAGTCTTCAATGCATGTCTTTGGACGCACACTTTGTGTATGTGATTCATACACTCATCTCATTTATCTCATTGTGTAAGATTCAAACTCCACTATGCTGGAATTGCTAACCACTAACCCATCATAACCCACTGTATATATACACACTCAGCAAAAAGAGAAACGCCCTCTGACTTTCAGCTGTTTTTACTTTCAGTAAACTTAATGTGTAAATATTTGTATAAACACTAAAAGAGTCGACACCATAAGACATAAAGTAAAAATGTTTCCCAATGTGTCCCTGAATGAAGAGAAGCTCAAAATCAGTCAGTAGCAGTCAGTATCTGGTGGCCACCAGCTGCTTGAAGTACTGCAGTGCATCTCCTCCTCATGGACTGGACCAGATTTGTCAGTTCTTGCTGTGAGATGGAGGGATTGTGTGTTCCTGGTGTGACTCGGGCAGTTGTTGTGGCCATCCTGTACCTGTCACGCAGGTGTGATATTCGGATGTACCCATCCTGTGCAGGTGTTGTTACACGTGGTCTTCCACTGCGAGGATGATCAGCTGTCCTTCCTGTCTCCCTGTAGCGCCGTCTTAGGCGTCTCACGGTGCGGACATGGCGATTTATTGCCCTATAGCCACATCAGCAGTCCTCATGTCCCCCTGCAGCATGCCTAATGCACGTTCACGCAGATGAGCAGCGACCCTGGGTGTCTTTCTTTGGGTGTTTTTCACAGTCGGTAGACGAGTCTCTTTAGTGTCCTGCGTTTTTACAACTGTGACCTTAAATGCCTACTTTCTGTAAGCTGTTAAGGTCTTAACGACCATTCCACAGGTGCATGTTAATTAATTGATTATGGTTAATTGAACATGGAAAACATTGTTTAAACCCTTTACAATGAAGATCTGTAAAGTTATTTGGATTTGTACAACATTATTGTTGAAATACACAGTCCTGAAAAAGGGGCGTTTCTGTTTTTGCTGAGTATACTGTATAAACTATATAGTTTGGTTTCTGCTGTGACCAGCTCAACTGAATCTGTTCATCTTGAATCTGAGTCACACCCAGGTCTAAATATGATAGGCTGTAGGAGCAGTGATGACACACAAGTTATGTAATCACTGAAGGCACAATCTGCCATCACAGAATCTTTCCATATTAATAACATTGCCATGAAATGCATTTAAGAAAATTAAAATTAATAAAAACATGATAATACCATGTCCAGGGTGTACCCCACCTTGTGCCCTAAGCCTCCTGGGATGGGCTCCAGGTCCCCCGCAACCCTGAATAGAAGGATAAAGCGGTATAGAAGATGAATGACTGAAAAACATGATAATGCTTGTTATGCTATCACAATGTATTGAAATTACAATGATTTGATTCATCATTACAAAACAAATATACTGTGTTTGTGTGTCAATAAGCATCAGGATATGGTTCGTATTATCCAACAGTCACTGTAGTTCCGACCGGATAATCTGATTGGACGAGCAGCAATCTGTGATGATATACGATAACAGCATTAAGACGTTTAACTACATGCATTACTCCGTATCACAGATGTTCTAATAGCATTTCTAAATTCTAAGTTCTAAACTGCCTTAATGTTGTTTTATTTATGCTTAAAGCAAGCTACATAGCCAACTTCTAACACAGGCTATTTCCCAAACCACAAGAGATTGTACACCCTAGTGTGCAAACTTATAATATAATATAATAACTCGCAAAACTAAAAACGTTTTGCCTCCGCAGGTGTGTATTATTTTAAAGAGTTGCCTGTTGATTGTATTTGTGTGAGCAGGAGAGTAGGTTCAGTTGGGTTCGTAGTTATTGCTTATTAATGTTTATAGTTTTTTTTTTTTTTTTTTTTTAAAGAAAACATTATAAGTTGTATATTATAAAGTACAGTTTTAGCTTTCCCCCCAGTTTTTACTGCACTTGACAGTAGCTGCATTTACATGGACCCTAATGTTCTACCAGTAATTGGAATTATATCCTCATCAGAATAAGGGCTCTAGGTTGTTGATTTGGGGATCTGAGGATGCAGGTTCGAGCCCCACTGTCGGTGGGTTGCCAAACCTCATATTACCCACTCAATGTACGCAGTGCGGGTTCCAACCTTGGTTAGAAAAGAAGGGTCTCCAGTGTAAAACCTGTGCCAAGTTGTGTGCGGATCGGATGGTCCGCTGTGGCGACGCCCTTGACGGGAGAAGCCAAAAGTAAGTTTATTCCAATCAGAATAAAATAAAACAGCATCATAGAAGCACTTCAGTCATAAGTGACTATCCTGATCTGACCTGATCAGAATGTGCTAAAACATTCCATAAACTATTCAGTATGAGCCACGTAAACACTTGATCCGATCGCTCATTCTTTTCATTCATTCATTCATCTTCTATACCGCTTAATCCTGTGTTCAGGGTTGCGGGGGCGGAGCCTATCCCAGGAGACTTCGGGCACTAGGCGGGGTACACCCTGGACAGGGTGCCAATCCATCGCAGGGCACACACACATACACACACTCACACACCCAATCACACACTACGGGCAATTTAGGAACGCCAATTAGCCTAACCTGCATATCTTTGGACTGTGGGAGGAAACCGGAGTACCCAGAGGAAACCCACCAAGCACGGGGAGAACATGCAAACTCCATGCACACAGAGACGGGAATCGAGCCTGGCCGGGGAATCGAACCCAGACCCTGGAGGTGCAAGGCGACAGTGCTAACCACTACACCACCGCGCCGCCGCTCATTCTTTTATTGTTTGTTATTTCTGGCAAATGTAATGTCTCACTGTGGGTGGAATCAGTCTGTGCTTGTCGACAGAGTCTCGTATTAATTAAATGCTTTGTGCATGTAAACGGTATCTTATTTGAACAGCATTCGTGTTAACAGTTGGATGATTGATCTCCTTGGCATTGAAGAAATATTGTCCATGTGTCAGCAGACAGGGACAGACTTACCCAAACTCTCCAAAACCTGGAATGCAAGAAGTTCCACTCTGATGCTCATAGCTGATTAGAGGTTGTTATGACGCAAGAACAACAGGTTGAACAGTTTAACCACTAAACCATGTTTGAACTTGTTCCCAGCATGAAAACTGACAAGACAATAACGTATTATGATCAGATGTTTGTTATTCATCTCAGAGTGCAATATTTTGTAATGGAATAAAATTGACGTAGACTTTGTTACATTTTCTGATATTCCTGAACCTTCGGTCAAATGTCAATCAAACTTTTAAACATGTACCCGTCTCTCTCGTTCACTCTTTCCCTTTCTCTCACCACCGTCCTCTCTTTATCAGGGCCAAAATGAAGAACTCACCTTCATAACACGGGAACAGAAGAGGCCTTCACAGAAGAAGACGAAGAAGACGACAGGGCTGGTGGTGGGAAGTGTACTGCTGCTGCTGCTGGTCCTGGCGGCTCTGGCTGGATTTCTCATATGGTGGTTTGCTGGTATAAAAGTTTTTAAATCTAATTCGTTCCTACAGTATGAAACTCTGACCCTAAATAATATGTTTAGTTTTCAAAAATGGGTCTGTACTACGGTATGTATTAGAAAAAACTGTATTAAAAGAATTAATATACTGTATGGGCTTGATTAAAGGAAAATGTTATGGCATCCAATGATTCTGTATATTATAAAGCACTGTTCGAGTTTAATACAATACAAAGTTTGGGTTTAAAACTGTCATCAGATATAGAAGCAATGTTTCCTCCTTTAAGAATGATAATTAATGGTATTTATGAACCAGAGCTCATTATCTGATGATCTTTAGAACAAAGGCAGTGATGATCCTAATAAGGAGTGACACGGAATCTGGGGAGAGAATTTGAGAACAGAAAAGAGTAACAGACACAACGTCTGGGTCCCAGTCACAAAAAGTGAAGCACATAGTCCACAACTCCTTTATAAAGACAGACGGACACATAGGCCACACCTACAGTACGTTACTAAGGCAGACAGGAAGTCCACAATTCCTTTATTAAAACTAACATGCAGATAGAACACATGTCCTGGTATGTGTTATACTGTACTCTTCTTCTTCTTCTTCTTCTTCTTCTTCTTCATGTGTTATACTGTACTGTTCTACACAAATTGAGAAATGTCTTGCTATTAGACAGCAGGTCAAATCGTACGACCCCATTATTCTTTACTGCTCTAACAGCATAATTTATTCTTTCATGTTCGGATTGACAATTTGCACTTATTTCCCGCCACCAAGAGGAACCTGAATTCAGTTCAAACTCATTTTATTTATATACAGTAATGGTTTTAACATTGGTCATTCTGAGGAGGCAGATTTACAGAAAAAAAAAAAAAAGAACATAAATACGAAAAAAATTTTACATTTTAGTTCAGTTTATGATCATAAAATAGTAAACAAGACTCGGAAACAAAACAGTTTGTGGGATTTTCAGTTCTATACTATTTAGTGACTGTAGTCACACACCATCACACCTCTTTTTTTTTTTTTTTTTTTCCCAGTCAGGCCCAACTCAAAGCTCCAGGAGAACACCGCGCCTAAACTGGGAGCCCAGCGAAATTTGGGAACGCGAGTCTTTAGCGGCGAGATGAAGCTGATAGATGCAACTTACAAGCCAGAATACAAGGACCCCAAAAGTCCCGAGTTCAGAGAGACAGCTGATACACTGCAGGACATTGTGAGTTTCTGTAGTTTAACTCCTTTTCTTGACTGTGATTAACCCTCAGGCACACGCAGAAGAGTATTCATGACTCAAACTTAAACTATTATTAAATATACACAGGAGGTGGCCAGATGTAACTAATAATGTCATTTGAGATCCTACAGTGGTGTTCTCCTGGGCGACTGATGTAATGATGATGATGCTTACAGCACCTTTGATGTTCACTTGACTGTGGTTTTATTTATACAATATGAATTTGCAGGGCAGAATTATAAACTCCAGCAGAGGGCGCTGCAGATATTATTTAGGATATCTGGCATCCCTCCTTTTTTATGACATATCTTTTATTCTGGATCATGAGACATATGGGTCAAAGACGAACAGGGTAATATATTTATGCATATTAATACATTTTCATAATATGACCTGTCTTTGAAAGTAAAAAAAAAAAAAAAAAAAAAAAAAAGAACATCTCTGACCCATATGCACAAGTATGAGTAGGATATTAATTGTACTACCAGAATACTCCTAGTAATACGATACTAATTAATCATTACTGGTTTAATAAAATGGTTGTATTACCCATGAGAAATCCCAAGAGAAAACATGTTTTAATTGAGAGAAAGTCACGTCTGCCATGGCGTTTTAGACTACGCAGTAATGTTTCACTTCAGACGAAACCTTACTTTGTGTCTTTTAATTAGATTGTAGGTGAAGTCACTAGACTTCCTCTCTTTTGCTTCTCTTTTGGAACTTTTAAATGGTTTCACTTTTAAAGGGAAACGAGTCTATCTACTGGGCAAAGATTATTTTAATGGCCGACCTGTTCTGATTTTCCAAGGCTGATGGTAATAACTGCCTCCGTTGCTCCATGCTCTATTTAACACCCGTGTAAAGCTGGTATTATTTTTAGTGTCTACAAAATCAATCATAGTTACAGCGGCAAAGTGGTTCAAAAAGGAGAGTTTTCGTACGTTTTTTTTTCTTTGTTCAAAGCCTGAGGAAATCATTTTCCGAGTACACAAGTCTCATTATGATGAGGTTATTTGAAGGAATGAAAAACTTCTCCAATGGGTCATGTGATCCTGCGTTCGGTACCTTTCACCCCAGGTTTATTTTTAAAATACTACAGTATGACCTCAGCTTGGTTGGAATATCTGTGAGTGTGTTTAGCTCTTAAGTCACTCCGGTGTTGGATTCAGTAGCGTATAATCTCTCAGTCACACAAGTCATGCAAAGATAATTGTGATGAAATTGAACTGATGAACCTTTCACAGCTCCTATTCAGGTAAAAGAGGCTGAAAGTAATATTTTGCAGCAGAAAGCTCACACACTGCTTTAAAATTCATCCTGAAGGATTCATGCTTTGTAGATCCTGACAGCAAGACGGTTAATAATGGTAATATTGCACTGGATGGATCATCCAAAGTTTTTATTGGTGTAGACAACCTTAGCAGTGCTGTCTTAGAGAACGGGTTCTTCATGATTTTCTGTGTGCAATAGTATGAAGACAACATATGCCGTGTGTTATAGTTCGCACCTCTGCACAAAAATGGCCTACAGCAAATGCACTGTGAACTTCTGCGGAAAATGTCTGTACATGATCTTCAGGAAACAATCAAGCAGGCATGGATTGGGCGAGTGACACCAGAGTACCGCAGATTTTTCTTTTTCGACTTTACTCCCAGCCGGATCCGGAACGTTTTGAAGAATAAAGGACGAATAAAACTTGATTGCAACTTAATAGCAGTAACACAAATGACTTATATTGTGGGCTCCTGAGTGGCGCTGCGGTAAAGTGCCCGCCGTATCATCTCGAGTTTGAATCTCAGGTGATGGTGTAGCCTCTTGCAGCCGGGAGCCGAGAGAGAGCTCTCTCAGAGGGGAGGGGCTTAACGCTCTCACACAAATCACGGCTCTACAGCCAATCACAGGCGTCTGTGAGCTCATGCAAGCGGAAGGATTGCAGGTAAGACTGTCCTCCGAGTGTGTTACTCCGATCTCGATGGGACGTGAGTGAGCAGTTTGAAAAGAAGCGTTGGTGGCGTCACATGTCTTGGAGGAAGCATTTGCTCTTCCTGGTTGGTAGTTGAAGCCCTGATGACGGGTGGGAGTGGGCTATGGAAAAAAATAAATAAATAAATAATGAGAATGTCATTAAAACATTGAAATTTTGCTTTTGTCTGAATAATTTTGGCCCCCACTCTATGTGTAGTTGTATGGTTTGCTAGATTGAAGGGTTGATCCTATTTGAGGAGAACTTTACAACTGGGTTTAAGGTTTAATATGTAAAGCTACACTGCGTTCATGTTGTTTAAGGTGAACATGGACATTTTCTTAACCAAATTCAGAAAAGGCAGTAGCTTAATTTTATTTTTTAAATAATTTCCACAACAACAATGTTCTCTTGTTGCTGATATTCTAAGAGTCTGTACTCCACATTTCATTTAGAGTCTAAACTGAAGAACGTGGAATTATTATGTTTATACAGAACCTTATTTCTGACGTCTGTATTTTCTTGGACCGCTCTGAATCGCCATAAACGTTTAAGAAATTGCTGCTCATTAAATGTACATAAATATGCAGAACCAAACAGCAGCATTTATTAAAATGCAAGTTTAGAATATGAACCACTTTCCAGAGATTTAGTAAGGACCATGAAGCTAAAAAAAACAAAAAGAAAGAGAGAGAGAAATCATGTGTAGGTGCAGCTTAGTGCAATGTTCCTCAGACCAGTTCTCAGCCTGACAGCTTGGTACTGGCGTGTGGGAAGCTGGACCGGCGGAACCGTAGGAGAAACACTGACTGAGTGACGGACCTGTACTGACCCCAAATGATTTTTAAACAGCACCTGAAATAAATTCTGACGGCACTAAGACTCTGTGCGCGTTGTTAGCCGATCACCTAAATTAGCCACCCGTGCCAGCACAAGTGATGTCTGAAATAGCAGTAATTAGCACGTCTCTTAGTAATTATTTCCTCTGGGTTAATATTTCCTCTAACACAAAGGAGACTCTGTGTTTTTTCTACAACTCTATTTCTACCCAAGTTTCAGCCAAGTGCACTTGAGGTTAGCAGCCCATGCTGACTTACTGTACGTGTAATTCCTCACCCACACCCTCCTGTTTCCCACAACACAATATTGGACGGAAGATGTGTGTGCAGCAGGTATCTGTTTTGCTTGGTGATCTGCTCGCTGACACACACACACACACACACACACACACACACACAGATGGATGTGGAACGTGAACAGGTTCAATAATGGACTGATTATGCTGATGTTCCATTTTCACAGCCGTCTGTGATTGCTGAGAATCTTGAAGTGCTTTTGGAGTGAATTCTCATTAGAATGCAGAGCGTCGTTAGGAATATACGAGGCATTTCCCTATTTAAAGTATAGCGGTAGTTTGTGGCGGTTAATCTTTAAAAAGCTTCAGAAGTTGAGTAGTGGATGATTTTAAAAGACTATTTTACAATCCAGCATATTCTGCTATCTGTAATTTTTTGCGAAAGTGTTTTCTTTTTCTTTTCTTTCTTTCCCGTATAGGATCCCAATCCTCTAACACACACTCTACTGCTCTAACACACTCACTAAACCCCGTAATTAGCTGCTGAGGTGAATCATGTGCCTTTGAGGAGGGAAATAAATGATCAAACTGCACTGGGCTCGAGTCCTTCAGCACAGGATTTAACGACCTCGTGTAGAGAGGTTGATATCATTTGGGAACTTGAATTGCGAATTAAATGTTATAAAATGATTACTATAAGATCTAAGACTTGTCTGGTTCAGCTGGTTTTCACATGTTCTGATATAAACCTTCATGCTGTGATAACAACCATTGTGTTTCACCCTCAGTATATCTCGCTGTTCTCGACTGCAGGTTGCTGCGCATCTGCTTGAGTGCAACAGATGGAAATGTCAGGTATCCCGTCAGGTTCGCCTTATGTTTTCCAGCTCTTTTGTGAAAGCAATGAAGATTCTGAACGGTTCTGATCAACAAATCCAGTAAGGTCCATGTTAGCCAGATAGCTAATGATGGCAATGAAAATGATGAACATTGAGTAGTAGAGATTAATTCCCGTCACTGCATGTTCGCCAGCTTTTAAAAAAGATCGTAATGCTTTTCAGAAATCCTTTCAGATTAGCTAATGTTCTCCATCTACTGTAGCTAGAACTTCCTCATATGGTTTGCCAACATTAGTGATCGCCAGCAGCTCAGCTGTGGAAATGATGAACCTCCATTATGAGAGCGAGTGCTGTTGAAATGAATAGCAACACGGCAGTGATGACATCGTAGCGTGACCGACAGTGCTATATTCAGCACTACAGCATAACCTTGAGTGTGATTATTGCTTTTATGCAACTGTTCCACAAATAACATTTATAATAAACAGATTAGGATTTATTTAGCCAGTTGCTTTTGCTC
Source organism: Channallabes apus (assembly GCA_030522415.1). Lineage (NCBI taxonomy): Eukaryota > Metazoa > Chordata > Actinopteri > Siluriformes > Clariidae > Channallabes > Channallabes apus. The sequence continues at coordinate 30,163,607 of CM060126.1, forward strand.
CACCAACACACATCCTTCCGCACTAAAAACCAGCGACTGACGGACCTGGCGACCGACACTTAGTGTAATTAACGGTGAAAGTAGCTTTAAATAGTTGAGGTGGTGGACGGCCCTGTAAATCTCGTAAGTTTGTCTTTATACGTCCATTTATTCCACTTCAGATTATCAGCTCCGTTAACTTCTTGGTTCCGGGATTGAATCCCAAATAGTGTTAAGTGAAAAGCCAGTGCGCTATGTAGAGTGAACAATTCTATTCCCACACACAAAGTTTTAGGGTTTAGAGAAAGTTTATCAAATTCAGCCTTGGGTTAGAAGCTAGTTTGCTTTGTGGCTGTAAAATAAAACAATACAAAGGCTATTCGGAATTAAATAGACAAAGTGAGCATTAGTTAAATGGCCTGACGTTATCAGATGCGTTTTCTTGCTAAATGTTCGACTGGTTTTTCATACGGGTTTTTACTGCTACTTTCTTCTCGGTGTAATTAACAATTGTAGAACACATGGGATGTGAAGTGATGTACACTACTGTTCAAAAGTTTTGGAACACTTTCTACCTCCATGATGGTTCCTGATGTTTATTTCTTTCTATATTGTAAAGCTGAAGGCGTCCAAAAACTGCATGAATCTCCTTTGAACAGTTGATATTGAGATGTTTCTGCTACTTCTGCTCTGTAAAGACTTCATAACGCCTCTAATCTGAGCTGCTGTTAATTGGTCATTTTTCAGGCTGATAACTCTAAATGAACTTCTCGTCTGCAGCAGAGGGAGGTTTTGGTCTCGTCCTCCTGGGACGGCCTTCATGAGAGACAGTTTCATTATGGTGCTGGACGGATTTTGCAAATGCTATGTTATGTAATTACCTAATTCCATATGCGTTATTTTATAGTTTTGAAATCCACAGTATTGTTGTAGAATGTAGAAAATAAATCACTAAACAAAAACAAAGAAATTTGCAAGTGATCTAAAACTTTTGAACGGTAGTGTAGTTAAACGTGGTGATGTTGCCATCTATTATCACCACTCGTAGAAAACCTCCCTTCCAATCAGGTTGGTTGGACGGAACGAACTGTTTTATAATATAATGTAAATTAACTAACATTACTCAACTAGCTAGCGTTACTAATTTGTCATGAATATTTAAAAAATATATATAAAATCAAAGTTCCATCCAGCTCATGTACTGTAGTAAAGCTTATGAAGATGGTAAAGATAATAAATCTATCTTTATTTTTTTAAATGGATTACTTAAACATTAACTTAAAATCTTTACACGTTAGCCAACGCTATCCAGCTAGCGGTTTTTATAAAAGATGTTCCATCATCATTCATGCACAAGTACGAGAACGATTTGAATCAGCCTGTCATTTTTAACATGTTTAGTTAATTATGCCTTTAGCTCAAATTATGTTCATAGTATGATGAGAAGTTGAAGCAGTGCTCAGCCCATGTGCCAGTAAGCACACCCTACAGAAATAAAACACATCATTACTCTCTTTAGTTCCTAGAGCACAAAAAGTGCAGGGAAAATAAAAAGGCAACCTACGTACAGTAATCAGCTCTCAAGCTGAAAATAGTTTGTGCTCATTTAAAGTGTGTACAGCCATCCCGCTTTGAAACCAGTGCTTTTAAATGGTTGATTCTAATTGGTCGGAAGGCATACTCTAAAGAAAGCTCTGACTAAGAATGAAGAAAAAATTCCCTGCGCTGTAAAGTCAAAATAATTGAATCTTAATCTAATGTATGCTCAGTCTAATACAACACATTAACAACGTAACCCAGGGATTTGTGTAGCAGATGGAAATAAACAGCATTAGTTTAAGCGTGTGTACTTGATATACTGTAGTAGAGTTTCTATGAGATGATGTTTATGAGATCATTCATATTTGTTATAAAGTAAGTCTAGCTTGTTCAGGGACATAACTGTAAATGGATTAAAAATACAGTATCAAGTTCAGTGATGAAGGAATTGTTTGCAAATGTCTGCGATATAAGAGGAAGACGCATCAACATGCTGCAATTGGAAACGAATGAACTTGAGGTTGGTTAAATAAACATTCATTATTATCCTATAACGGAACGACCCCAAGTGTTTTATTCTTAAACACTGAACACTATGTAATAGTAGTTGGTCCATCAGGAGGATCCCTTCATTTTGAGCACATCATCATCATCATCATCATTGTGGCCACGGACAGTAGTAGTGAGGTTGGTATCTTCGTATCAGTGTCTTCACTAATGTCTTTTTTTTTTTGATACACATCACTCGACATATCATGATTGCGTGCCTTCCCTATAACGTGCCCAGAGTTGCGGTTAAACTTTGGTGACGAGATGATCCTGCTCTCATCGCACGCTGTTTTTCTGTGCGGTTTCGGTTAGCCTTCTTTAACATGGACTCTTTCATCTTGAAAAAGCCCAGCTTCAAACAGACTGCGCTGTAATCTGATGTGCTCTGACATGTATTCGGGGGAACTATAAGTAGGATTGCATTAAACCTGTCAGTGGAGATCTGATGGCTTATGTAAAATTTAAATTGTGCCTTGAAATCCATCAGTATAATTTTTTGACCCTTTTTCTGATGTTAAATAAGACGAGGGCAGTAGAGTGGTGCAGCGTCGGGGTATAAGTGGACGTGTGGGTGATGGTTGGGGCACGTCTTCATTTCCTTTAGCTAAGCTTTGACTTTCAGAGCTTACAGAATCAACATGGTAAATATCATGAATTATAGATGAGTAATGCTAAGCAGATAAGCCTGCAGCATGATGTATTTCTATATTTAACTTTATCTAGCTCGAAATAGTCTCCATTGTTGTTTGGAAAAAGTTCTTTATGTAAATACAGAAACTCATTGCTGGGTATCAATCTTTTATCAAGATGCTGGAAAGATATGTACTGTACATGTTAGAGCAAATTAAACATATACAGTAGTGGGGGCAAGAAGTCAGAGACAACATACTTTTTGTATTTTATTTAAAGGGAAAGTAAACAAAAAATGGACAACGAAAGTAAATGTTCAATATTAATACTTAATATTCAAGATTCTGAACTACTTCCAGGACTCGAATATGTTTGTAATATGTGACAGTGAGGTGTTAACTGCTATTAAAGCACATGTTTATTTGATATTTTGATACCTTTGATATAACATCAGTCAACAGGTTTATTGCTGCCATTATTGCAAAACTGGGGAAAAAACAACCCTAAATACAGTATAAAGCGATATAGAAGATGAATGAATGAATGATTGAATGTGCATGTAATCAGTTCACTAATGAGATCTTTTACCTTTTTATATTTTTATTCCTCTTGACCTTAACTTTAAATGTAACACGATACATGCAGTGCTTGCATAGAGTTGTTGGAACCATCAGTAGTTTAGACATAGGCTCCATGACACGTTCCTGACTTGAGTCAATCCATCGTCCTCTTCCTGATATACTGTATTTCCTGAGCTCCTTGGACTTCCAGTTGTACTTCCAGTGTAAGTCAACCTAATGAGTTTGTCAAGCAAACCCAAGCAAAGACACCACCAGCTGTCGCCAGTCATGAACACCAACAAGAAGTCAAGTGGTCTTGGGCTGGGCAAATTAAAAGACGTTTCTGGACATTCAGCAGTATCGAATTAACAACTTGATTCAAGATTCAAGATTCAAGATTCTTTATTTGTCACATGCATAGTTATACAAGTACAACACGCAGTGAAATGTATCCTGAACCGCTCCTACTTTGTGCAAATAACAAGAAACAAAAGAAAAGAAATAATCTATAAATAGAAATAGAAATTGAAAAAAAAAAAAAAAAAAAAAAAAGGTGCAAATGTAAACATAATAATAAAGTGTGTATCTGAGCAAGATAAAGGTGTTAGTGCAAGTGATGCTTACAGTCCAGACTAAAGTGCAGTGTGCAGTGTGGAATGTCAGCACAGCAGTGTGTGGGTGAACTGTTACCAGTCCTATGAATGGGAGAGTGGCCCATCATGGTTGAGGAGTCTAATCGCCTGTGGATAAAAACTCCTCCTGAGTCTCTCCGTTTTGGCCATAATGACCCGGAACCTTCTGCCTGAATGCAGAAGTTTGAACAGTCCGTTATTGGGGTGCGACAAGTCCTTAATGATACGAGCTGCCCTGGTTTTACATCTCCTGGTGTAGATGTCCTGCATGGAGGGGAGAGTTAACCTGCAGCAGCGTTCAGCTGCCCGGATCACTCTCTGGAGGGCTTTCCTGTCCTGTACACAGCTATTCCCAAACCAGGATGAAATGTTCTGTGTTAGGATGCTCTCAACAGCACCCGAGTAGAAAGCCTTAAGGACAGCAGGGGAAACCCCAAACTTCCTCAACTGCCTCAGGTGGTACTTGAGTAGGTGTATGTATATTTTGTATAATTTGTATAAATTTGATCCTTAAACCCCTTTAGTGCTGATGAAAAATAGAATTGTGCTCCAAATTCTTCAGGTTTTCATCTGTTAAAAATGTATGTTATGCAGTTATTCTAACCCAGAAAAAGACCAGCTCAAGGAAAGCACTGAAAGACCAGCATCACCATGAGATTCATGTTCACCATGACTTTATGTAACCTGATTGCAATTGTCAATGCAAAACAGAATGAATATGAATCAGTCCCGGAAGCTTTATAGAGAGAAGAGTTTTCACAGGCTGCCACAAATGGGTGTTTGAACAAAAGAATGTTTAGATGGCAAGATCATCTTCGTAAACCACTAGTATGCTGTAATGTAACAGCATACTTAAAAGTAAATTAATTCAGAAGAAGAATCCAAATCAAATAAATATTAGCCATGGCGACCCTTTGGCTTCAAACCAGCATCAGTTCTTACACTTGCACAAAATCAGAGATTTTAAAGAACCAGAGTCAGGTGTATGATTAACCAACTATGCAAAGCATGTGCTAATGATCATCAGTTTGATGTGTAGGTTGAAATACAGTCATTATCTCAAACAGACTCCTGTGCAGGAGGGTTAAAACCGCATTAGAAACAGACAAATTCTGCTACTTAGGTGAAGTTGTGGAAGACAGTTTTATGTCACAGGTCATATATAGTACCATGGCAAGACTGAGCACAGCAACAAGAAGATACTGCATCAGCAAGGTCTCTCCCAGGCAACGATTTCAAGGGAGGCTGAGGTTTCAAGATGTGCTGTTCAAGCTGTTATAAAGAAGCACAAAGAAATGGACTGTGTTGCGCACCGTAGACGCAGTGGTTGGCCAAGGAAACCTAATCCAGCAGATGCAAACATTTCATGCTTACTTTCCTTCAACATCTAAAGATGTTCAGCTGTGGCATTAGCAAAGAACTGGAAGAAACCTGAGGTTCTCCCTAGAAGTGGTCTTAATGCAAGAACTTCGGCCCAAAAGCTGTACCTCTGACGTGGGAACAAGACTAAGTGACCCAATTCTGCACATAAACATCCAGTAGGAACTGGGATGCAGAAAAATGGCAGCTGAACTGCTCTGGACTTCCAGAGTGAAATTTATTAAATTTGAGTTGTAAAATTAAGTTAAAGAGTTGTAGACTTGGTCAGGACTGATGGTGTCCTCAATGCTGAGCTATATGCATCACAAAGTACCTTCAGGGAAGCGCCTGATTGGGCCCAAATAAATTCTGCAGCAGGACAAGGACCCCAAACATACAGCCAATGTCATTTAAGGACATTTTTGATTTTCAGCATAGAAAAGAAGAAGGAACCCTGGAAGTGATGGTTTGGCCCCCCACAGAGCCCTGATCACAACATCCATTGAGTCTGTCTGGGATTACATGAAGAGACCGAAGGATTTGAGGCAGCCTACGTCCACAGAATATCTGTGGTTAGCTCTCCAAGATGATTGGAGCAACCTACCTGCTGAGTTCCTTAAAAAATGGTGTGCAAGTGAACCTACTGTAGGAGAATAGATGCTGTTTTCCAGGTAAAGGGTGTTGCACCAAATAATGATATGATTTGGATTTCCTCTTTGGTAATTGATAAAAATGAGCTATTATAAGACTTCTATAGCGTTCTTACTTTTACAGCTTTTTTTTTTTTTTTTACAAACCTGCATAATAATTAATGTATGCGTGTATTTATGTGTGTATGTATTTATGTATACAGTATGTATAATTTTTTCTTTTCTTTTGATCTCTGGCCAAATGATGGTCTGCGATCTGGGCTGCACCTCAAGAGAGCATGAATGTTATCATGAATTTAAAAAAATATAATCATATATATGTTTCAGATTTCACAGTGGCAGGGAAGGAAATGAGACTGAATGATTTCGGGAAAGAGATCGAACGCGTTCTGGATTTATGGAGTAAAATGGGTGTTATTCAACTGGAACTACAAATAATAATAATAATAATAATAATAATAATAATAATTAAAACTTAATTAATTAATTTATTTAAAAAAAAGAGAAAAGCAAGCAGACTAATAGACTTAAACCTGAACAGTTGAGTAAAAATAAAACATAACTAAGATGATAGAATAAGGTAATTAATAAAATTGACACACACATGTGACAGAACACTGGTTTAATCTTCAGTATTGATCCTAATATTCAGGCCAAGTGTAATAATACAAGGGATCTTCGAGTCCAGATGATAAGATATCTAAGCAGACCAGCTTGAAAAGTCAACTGTGATTTTTAAAACAATATTAGTATCATATTAGCAAAACAGCTTATTAATTATCGTGAAAATGTTAGGACAAATTCTCCCGATTAGAATGTTTTTCTTTTTGTTTGACACTTACTGTAGCGAAGACGTCCACACTTGTTACTGTCAGTGTTTGTGTCCTTGTGTTTTTGACTGTTTCATGTGTTTTAGCTCCACAGTATGTCCTCTGTTCTCCTGTGACAGGTTGCATGAAACATGTGCAATATCTGTGCAATCATACAGACCGTTCTATAGGTCACGTCTGGCCATATTATGCATTTCCTTATAAACCCAGTCTGAGACTTATAGTCCAGGCTTTTATCGCTTTAAGCTAGCAATCACTTCAAACCCACACTCAGATCGTATTATAGAGCCGGGGAAAACTGCCCATGTCAGCAAAACCATTGATTTCATTGCTGTGTGTGTGCGTGTGCGTGTGTGTGTGTGTGTGCATGTTTTTCCCTGATGTCATTTAGGCCTGAGTTTTACTTGCATCCTACGCTGAAATGGAAATTGTGAATAAAACGGTTCATATCAAGGTTTATGAATTTTAACCACCGCCGCGAGCATGTTTGATACAATTATTCATATCACTCACAAATCGATAATGTCTTTTCCCTCTGTTTTCAGCTTAATAAGACAATCTCCAACGACGAATTTCTTTGCAAGTACTACAATCAGTCTGTCATCTCTGCCTTCAGGTAAGACTGGAGTGTGTGAGCAGAGCTTTCCGAGAGACACTGATTCCTTTTATAGTTCATAATACTGATGTGTTTTTATCTACTGTATGCAGCAGTTAATTCAATGTTATTTGTATCGCTTTAACCCTTGTCGCTGTTATAAATGCAGCTTTCCAGAATTGAAAAGTATGGCTATAAATGAAAAAAAAAAACTAAATGTCTCCTTTTTAGCTTGTTGATAAGGCGTCTAATGAATAGCCGGGTTCAAAAGTGGGAATGTTGCGTGTCTACATTCACTAAGCATTTTCGTAGATTCTTTGGTGGCCTGTACAGGATCTATTAAATAACTTAAAAAAAGGCACATTCGAACACAAACGAGCAATGTCAATGAACTTATGTTGTGGTTGAGAGTTAATGAATAATGTTTATGTTGTACATGTGCTGCCTGCCCAATAAAAGTCACACATTAATATTTCTTTGATCCACTTTTAGCTTTAATTGAAGTGCGCGTTCGCTATGTGCCATCCAGTGTTGCATTAATGTTTGGCTGAGATCTTCTATTGATGACGAAAGAGTGATACCAATCATTAAAGTCTTCTCCAGCACATCGCAAACACCAGAAGGAAAATGATTCCTCATGTCACTCTTTCAGTTTAAGCCGGGTTAATCTTGGCGTCTACACTCTGGAGTACTGTATGCTCCATCATCGATGTGATAACCTACTCATTCAAAACATTCAGGTCTTCAGCTGACTTCATTTTATTTCCGCATAACGTTGCTGAGCAACTGAAGCAACCCCAGATCAGAACACTGATTTATAGAGGCTTGTACAGTGGCCACTATGCATGATGGGTGTATTCCTTCATGCGCTTCATGCCTTCTTACCCTGACACACAAATCACTCTGAAATAGTCTAATCTTTATGCTCTCTATCAAATTGCAGCCTTTTTGTATGATTCTTCTTACTAACAAGTGGTTTTCTTATGGCCACACAGCTGTTTAGTCCCAATCCTGTGAGTTCTGCTTTTAATCACTTCTGTAATTATCCAACCCAAGGCTCCTTGAAAGGAATGATTTACTTATTTAAAAGCAAAAAGGTGATTTTGGCCAGAGAGTCTATGTTTGACTAGTAACCTGTCAAAAGCATGGCATGAATGAATCAGTGTGTAGTCATGATTAAACGTCTCTCCTCATGTGTGCAGCGATGGTGTGATCGCATACCACTGGATACGTTTCGAAGTTCCTCCGCAGTCCATGGACATACTGAACAAGCTGACAGCGGATCGTGTGCTCGAGACGCTCCGCCGAGGAGTCCGTCAGGAGGGCACGCGCAGCATGCAGTCCTTCACCATTACCGGCATCACCGCCTCACGTAACACACACACACACACACACACACACACGCAAACACAAACGCACAAACATGCATGACTACCATTAAGCATCAATCTCCCTTTCATTTTTTTTCTTTCCTTTTTTTAATATCTCACATATTCCCATCACAACAGTGTGTACAGTACAGTCCTATACACACTTTCTATTTTTAAATACAAATTAAAACTGGATTTAATTTAATTCTGGTTTTGGGGCTAAGCCTTTTATTAGTCTTAAGTGTTTTTTCTTTTTGTATTATTATAAGTTTTATTATTTTAAAAGGTTTTAGATATGTTTTTATTGTCTTGGTTTGAATAATATTTTTTCATCTTTTATCAGGCTTTATACAAGGTGCAGTTGATTATAATTTGGAATTTGAGGAGTCCTTTATTGAGGGAGTGCTTAAATATTGATGAAATTAAAGAAGGACATTTTTATCTATTAATGTTTTGATTTTGCGACCTCCATCATTTGGTGCAGAGATGACTATCTGCCTACTAGCAGTGCCGAAATATTTTATTACAATAGAAGAGTGCATTTTTATAGAATGCGATATATATTTAATTTTGCTGAAGTATTAGTGGAATATTTAAGTATCCATGGTTATTTTATGAACAGTTCGATTTATTTTTGTTTTTGTGTTCAAAAAAAAAAACCCACATTAACCATGAACATTTTATTATAAACTTTAATATGAATATTATCCTATGCCGGCTCTGAGAACTTTTCAACAAGCAATTCAACAAGACAACTATTTGTGCAAAAAGTTTGACCCACCCCACATTTATTCATATGAAATAAAATTCTGTTTAAAATAAATTTTATTTAATTAGATGATATGGATTAAATGAAGGAAATTAAATCACCAGTAGACTAATCACCGTCCTGATCATCTGTCATCATCTGCACCTGTTTCTCACTGTTTTATTCCTAAAGTGAGAGATTTATTTTATACTCGTGTGATTCATAGGTCACTGTGCTGCTTAAAAAATAAATGAATAAATAAAAATGAATCCTCTGAAACTGGTCAGCTACAGGGACCGGGCTGAAAATGAGAAGCAAAAAAATCTTATTGGAAGCGTATAGTCTTTTCTCAAGACTAAAAAAAAATTATAATAAATATATATATATATATATATATATATATATATAAGTCTGCTGGCTCAAGACTTTTGCACAGTACTGTATAACACCACAACCTTGTCCTATTTTCTTCTTATCATCATCAACATTATCATTATTAATGACTTGTATGAAATCTTGAAAAACCTCAAGGGCAAATAAATATATATATATATTTTTTCATTTATTGTTGCTTTGTACAGTTTAGAGAATTATCCAAGGTAAGGTTCTGAATGGCTACTCTAGGATCATCTTGGAAGTTTCCTCAAAATCATTTCTACTTTAATTTTTCTTTTCTTTTCAAAAAACATTTTTTACCTAAATAATTACTAAAACAGATCCTCTCTTTGGCCTATTCCCTATGTTTTTATTATTATTATTATTATTATTATTATTATTATTATTATTATTATTATCTAAGAGCTGCAATGATGAATCGTCAGCTTCTACCGTGGACTGAATTTTAAAATGATTTGTAAAGTAGACAATCCGAGTGTAATCCAGGCTGACGGGATAACTACCGTTAATATCGTGTCCGCGTTAATTAAACAACCGTATTAATTAAACCAACATTCCTGGAATTTCATCCTTAAGCATCTGGATCAAGTGGAAAATTAGGTCAAAATCCTTGTATTTAACAAGGAAATGAAATTCAAATATGTATCAAAGTAAAGTTCACGTTTAATACTATTGTTATTAAATGGCATGAAAATAGACTCCGAGGTCAGACGTTGGCCTTTAAAAGTTCAGGGACGTGCACTCCAGTGTAAATACAATACAGCTCATATAATGAGAAGATGATGGCCGCATGATTGAGCTGTCGACTTGTGCAATTTACAAACGACCATAAATCTGAGTAATGAAAAGGTCAGAGTGTCTTTTCATTTTCCTGTGCCTGTATTATTATTATTTTTTATTATTATTATTTTTTCCTCCCTCAAGTGAGGTGAAGTGAAAAAATGTTTCATCAGCACATAATTACATCCACTAGAACTGTACGGCTGAAGGTTTATTCTTGTGGCGCGAGTGTGCGAAGTGGCTGTTTAATGAGAATGTGGTGCTACTTATATTTATGAGTGTTAATGAGGTTTTTTTTATGCACTAACAAGCAGGAACAGTTTATTATTTTCTCTTTTCTCGTCCCCCACATTGGACAACAATTAAGTACCGTAAAGGCATAGGAACCTGCTTAACACCAGATTTGTTAGGAACTAATAGTACATGAATAAAGCATTGCATAAAATCACATCATATAGGAGGAGGATTAGAAAACAGATTATTATTAGATTATTTTACTTTATAAAAAATTATATCATGTTCTATAATTACATGTAATTGTGAACCATTCACTTAACATTGTGTTTCCTGTTTGTCTTGAACAAGGTTTTGGTATATATTTATTATGTCTCCATTGCCGGGTGTCTCAGGTGTCTCAGGTGTCTCAGGGTCCTGATCTGCTTACATTATATGTTTTTTTGGGAGATATTTGTTATTGCCAACCAGGATTTGTTTGTGTATGTATATATATATGTGTGTGTGTGTGTGTGTGTGTGTGTGTGTGTGTGTGTGTGTGTGTGTGTCTGCACACACCAAGGTGAGATGAGGTGTTAAAGAATCTGCAGTATTTTGGATTAGGAAATGTTCAGAAATTGGACAGAATCAGTGCCGATCTCCATTTATGCATTACATTCTCTCTCTCTCCCTCAACTCTCTCACTCTGCAGTTACAGACTCCAGGATGGCCAGGAACCCAAGAGCCCGTGAGTAAAGCGTGTCCTATTTCAGTCACTGCTGCTCTGCAATTTTCCACCTGGCTTGGCAGCTTCTCTCCTGCCAGTCACTGAAAAATGGCTGCCCTTTTCCATTCGTCTGCCGCTTTCCCGCATGAACATGTAAAATGCAACGCACAGGTTCAGCCCCAGAGCTTCTTCCTGCATGCATTACCTTATACAGTACCTGCACCAAGGACATACTGTAGATGACCAAAGTTTCAGACACAACTACAGTCTTCAACGCAGGATTCCCTCAAGTCTTCGTCTTTGATTCTGTAGATAATTCAGTGGAGTTTTAGAGTGCGTTCACATACTGTACACTGATCAGCCATAACATTAAAACACTGATAGCATTGATTATTTCATTACAGCGGCACCTGTCAAAGGATTGCGGATATTAGAAAGCAAATAAGCAGTCAGTTCTCAAAGTTGAAAATATGGGCCTAAGAGTGTGATGATCTTTGACTAGGGACAAATTGTGATAGTAGATCATCTCCACAATAGCAGGTCTTGTGGTGCAGACATATTGCATCAGCTTAGCATAACATAGTTGCAACCTGCTACATACTGTATGGACTCGGTGTAGATGAAGACTGGTCAGGGTGCCCTTGCTGACTCTTGTCGACTGCTGAAAGCACCTACGATGATCACAACCATGGAGCGATGGAAAAGTCTGGCCTGGTCTGATGAATTTTCTTTTACATCTTGTGAACATCCAGGTTTCCAGGTAGCTGGAAAAGAGATGGCTATGGGAAGGAGGTCAATATTCTGAAACTGAAACCTGTTGGCATCCTGGCATTTGGATGTTACAGTACATTGACACAGACCACCTACAGTAGCTAAACATCGTTACAGACCGAGTAAACCTGTTCCTGGCATCTGTACTCCTGATGGTAATGGTCTCTTTTAGCAGGATGCACACTGCCACCCCTGTAGAAATGGTCCAGAATGGTTTGAAAAATAAATAGTTCAAGGCCTCCAATAGCCTTGGCCTCCAATTTCTCTAAAGTGCAATCCAGTGGGTCTCCACCTCTCAACCTTAGGGACTGGATCTGCTGCTGTTGTTTGGTGCCAGATACCACAGCACACCTTTAGAGTTCTTGTGGAGGCCCCATGCTCTCAGTGGGTTGGACAGATTTTAATGTCCCAATGTGGACAATATTACACATGCGGTTGTAATGTTATGGCTGATAGGGGTGTGTAACGTGAAACTTGAACGGAATCTTGATGCATTTTCATCATTGGTTCATTTCATTCTTGCAAAGCAGCCACACTCTGGTGCGGAACAAAATACCTGGCCTGTGATGATTAGCGTAACTTATGGCATCAGTCAAGGCGTTGAGCGGTTAGGTTGCAGTGCTGGTCATTTAAAGCTGAAGCAGACGAAATGAATGATGTGAAGCAGAAAGGAAAGAAGAAAAGGAAAATCAAAGCAATGAATGAAAGAAACATGGATACAGATAGGAAGGATGAAAAGGAAGAAAAAAGGAGGAAGTAAATAGAAGGATTGAAGAAAGGAAGTAAAAAAAGGATGAAAGAATAAACTAAGGAAAGAAAGAATTGAAGGTGAAAAGAAAGAATGAATGAAAGGAAAGATGGAAGATTGGAGATAATGAGAAAAAAGAGTAATGGAAACAATGGAGCAAGGAGAAAAGGAAAAGAAGAAGGAAGTAAGGAAAAGGAAAGAATATGCAAAGGAAGGAAAAAATGAAGGGAAGAAAGGAGGGAGAGAGTAAACGAAGAAATGGGAAAGAAGAAAGAAAAGAAGAAAGGGAAGAAGGAAGCATGAAAAGCATGAAAGAAGAAAGGAAGGAAAAAAAGAAAGTAAAGAACGAAGAATAGGCATGAAAGAGAAGAAAGGAAAGAAGAAAAGGAAAAGGCAAGCAAGGAAAGAAAGAAACATGGATACAGGAAGGAAGGATGGAAAGGAAAAGGGAAGCAAGGGAAGAAGGAAGCATGAAAAACAGGAAAGAATAAGCAATGGAAGAAAAAAATGAAGGGGGGAGTATAAATGAAGAAAGTGGAATGAAAAGAATAAAGGGAAGAAGGAAGCATGAAAGGAAGGAAAAAAGCAAGGAATATACACAAGCACATGCAGTCTCGTCCAAAAAAAAATTATGATTATTCAAATCGTAACTCTTTGACTGTAGAATTCGTGTTGAATGCTGATTGGATTTTACATTTTCTAAGGCAATACCTCTTATCTCTCTCATGTTTAACATTTCTGCACTTAAACTCTACCAAAGTGTACTTTTCTTTCCTGAGTTTTCAGTTAACTACACTGTGAACTATTCTCTTAGCCTCCGCGCATTCAGACTGAGAAATGTCTTTATTTCCAGCAGCGGAATGTGTCATTAATCTGGAGGCGACTTCCAACATCCAGAAGTTCCAGTCACCTGGTTACCCAGACGGGTATCCAACCCAGACGCGATGCCAGTGGCAAATCCGCGCTCCTGCTGATAAAGCCATCCTGGTCAAGTTCCCTTATTTCTACATTCAGGACTCATGCTCCAGCGACTATGTTTTTATCTTCGACTCTCTCAGCCCCGATGAAGCTCATGCCATCACACAGTGAGTAGATGTTCCTTAAAATGAGTTTTTCAGCCAAGTATGGAAACAGGATGGACCTTTTTTATGTAGCATTATTAAACTTCATGTCCGTACAGAGAATTCAGTCATTTTATTGATTTGATTGACTTTGACTACCAGTCAAACGTTTGGAGAAACTTATGATGTAATTCCATCTTTCCTTTCCTGACTTTGATTTCTTTGTACATTTTAAAACTTGATGAAGGCGTCCAAAATATGCAATAACCTCCTTTGAACAGTTGATAATGAGATGTGTCTACTACTTATGCTCTATAAAGCCTTCATAACAGCTCTAATCTGAGGTGCTGTTAATTGGGATAAATATTTATTTATATATAAATTTATCATGTACATGATGTCTTTTGGGAAACAGTTGAGTTGCTTTATAATCCTGGAAGTGTTTTAGAAATGTAACCCTACACCCTTTAAATTATTGATCGTTATTGGTCAAAAGGTGTTGACATTACTGGACACCCAGTCAATCATGTGGCAGCATATTTTTTTAAGACAACAACCTACAGTCCACGAGGCAAGTTTGGGTAAGTTAGTGGATCCCAAATCACATGTCGAATTACACAAGTCATGGAGAGGAATGTTAGTGACAGGTCAGCAGCCATGGCAAAAAAAAAGAGGGATATTGCGAATAAATAAGGGCTGTGGAATAGATATGGAACTGTTCTGGCAATGTAAAGTCCCATCCACAAGAGACTGGTTGTACAAAACTTCAGCGGACTATCAACTAAAACTAATACGGAAATACTACGAACTTATTTCACCACCTGAATCTTTGTCATCCAGAAGCAGCAGATGTCAAATCCATCACCTGGAGCGAACAGTGAGCAAATTGGAGACAAATCTCAACAACCATACTGTTGGCATTTTCTGGTGTTACTCTCTACTTAAAGAAAATGAAGAGGGACAGACATGTCGCATATGCTGTTTCTTTCTACACAGCAGAGAAATAATGAAAGATAAAGACTGATTTGGCCTCACTTCTCATCTGTGGTCAAGTTTACATTTACATTTAGGCATTTGGCAGATGCTCTTATCCAGAGCGACTTACATTTTTTATCTCATTACACATCTGAGCAGTTGAGGGTTAAGGGCCTTGCTCAAGGGCCCAACAGTGGCAACTTGGTGGTTGTGGGGTTTGAACCTGGGATCTTCCGAACCGTAGTCCAATGCCTTAACCACTGAGCTACACCTGGCCCAGGGAAAGTTGCACATTCCCTCAAACCATACATGAGCTTTACTGGCAAGGACTAGAGGGACTGAAACAAGAAAGTCAAGTGTGTGACACAGCCAACAGTGGTACTACTATAGTTAAGGCCAATGCACTGAACAGCTGGATGTTGGTAAGGTTGTGGTTGAAGCAATAACGTTAATCGTCACAGTTACTGTGATCACTCCTGTGCATTTCAGTAAGTATATCCTGGTACAATATAAAATAATTAAATCACTATAAGAAGTTGGGATTGTGGGGGGTGGGGGGGTGCAGGAGGTTAAGTGGGTTTGTAGACTACACTACCGTGTCACGGAGGGCTTTTCTCAAACTGCTTGCATGTTCGAACTGTGTAACTCAGGCACTGGACAGCGGTATCTGCCCCTTCTGCTTCCGTGAGCTCACAGACGCCCGTGATTGGCTGTCGAGAGGTTATTGATGTTAGAACGCTGAAGTCTCTCTCATCCCACTTTGCTGAGATGCTCAGCCAATCAGCTCTCTCTAGGCCCCCAGCCATGGGAGGCTACAGCATTAACCGGAAAATGAACTAGCAATGTGGTGATCGCTCTACCATGGCGCCCCCTTTAGGGGTCGGGGCAAATATTTGAAAGAAGCCCGTACTCCTTTGAATGACGATCTTGGCTGACGTGACTCGAAGCCTACTGTAGTTGTTCCTGTGAACATTCAGTGGTTGTGAATCCTGGCCTGATTCTTAGAAAATTGATGGATAACTTGCCGCCAACCTGTGGAAGAAATGCATCTGTCCATGAGAACTGAACGTACAATCATTCACAAATACGTTACAGGAACTCGGCTGGGAGTTATTAGCACATCTCCCATACAGTCTTGACTTCACTCCAAGCCATTTAAAGGAGTTTCTGGGAGGCCAGTGTTTCAGACGTGAAGCAGGAAGTCTGATCTTGGCTTTGGTGTTCTGAAGAAACGTTCTACATTGATCCAAGCACTAGTGAAACGCTGGGGTATGTGCATTAGTATAGTGCATTAGGGGATTATATAAAGAAATAAAGTGAGTTTTAGTGTCATAAATATGTTGTTATTCTGCACAAACAAAAGTCCTGGTATGACTTCATTCCTCATAATAATTTTATATTTTATTAAAATTGCTGGTATATTTTTCCATAATTTTCAAAGTTTTTCAAGTTTAGTTTTTTTCCCACTGAGTTGTTAGTGTTCGTAAGAAAGTTGTAGTTGTAGATTCTTTGCCTCCACCTACTTCTGTAAAAACAAGAGAGAGCTGGCTGCTGCTCAGGAGAAACATCATCTGCCCCCACACAAACTGCTGACAGGTTGGGCTCTTGTTAGAAGATGATTAAAAGGGTGCTGAAGCAACAGAGGGCCATCTCACAAGTTCTCACAAGTACTGACGAGAAGACCCGACACTTAGTGGCGATCTGGCAGGATCTCAGTGTACTCAAGTCCATGAATAATACCCTGACTCCCCTGCCTGACTTTACTGATTCACTCTTGGGTGAATCATAATGTTTGTAAGTTTGTCCTAGCAAAAGCCAGTGCTCCTTCTTTTCAGAACAGAGACTCTGAACGATCTCCGAGAATGATGCACAAATTACTAAAGGCTTTAAGACTACACTGATGGAATTTCTTGATGAAACATATGCAGCATGTACTGTACTGTACATACAACTGATGAGAATCTCTGTGTGGCTACATTGGTTGAGTCATGGTTGAAGACACAGGGACGACAGAAGATATGAAAGTTGAGTGGAGCCACTGAAATGCTGGCGGGAGGTGTTTTAATCTCACTTTTTGTAGTCTGAGCTGAGGAGATAGGAGAGAAGTAGAAGAAAGTGATCCTGCAGTGCTCTCTCTCCACTGAAGTAGCAGCCAAAGTCACTGAGAATTTTTTTTCTTTTTTTAAACAAGGTGTGTCCCCGCAGTTTAAGACGGTGGCATGCTGCCAGTCCAAAAAGATCTGTCTATCTTTAAATGGTTATTGGCGTGGTGGAAGGTGGATGAGGGGAAGTTCTCGAGAGTGATCCGGCTTGCAAACTGGTACTTGCGCATTCCTGCAACTCTCCCTTCGAAGGAGTGTTTAGTACAGAAAGGAATAGTATAACCTCACAGACGTGTTCTTAAAAAGTCTTTACATATGGGATGTCCATTTCTGTTTAGTTGTACTTAAATTTAAAAAATGTTGGTTATGTTCCTGTAATACAGGTTTTAATTTTGTGCAATAATTTATCACACATGTTCATTGATTACACTATGCAGAAAGGCTGTACTCATCCAATCATATGAAAGGTTTTGTCTCCTATAATGCATAAAGTCTGTTTTATAATGAGATTTTGGATTTAATATAATTTTTTTAAATTACAAATAGATGTGGGTTTGAAATCGGTTCCAGTTTGTTTTCTGACTCTGCTTAAAGTAAATTCTGATGAAATTTAAAGCAAACAGTGAAGAAATTCTAATTTAAATTACAGTACTGTGCAAAAGTTTTGACAGGCTGTGAAGTGTTGAAAGAAATCCAAATTAGAAATCGGTTGTTTATGTAACGACCTCAGCAGCAACCTCATTTCCCCTCTTATCTATTCCAACCACTCAGCATTCAGCATCACAAGTATACTAATCACCGGTTGACTAATCATCAATATTTATAAGTAGACCTGTAAGGGTTGACCCCTAGAGGGCGCAAAATTGGTCTGTTTAGTTTTAGTTTTGTATTATTTCAGTTTAGACTTCGTTTCCCATCACGCACCTCGGTCAGGTGACGGCAGCGTGCACCTGAACCAAGGAAGATAATTATGTTTAGTATAAATAGCCTGTTTTAGTTGAGTTAGGTTGTTTTGCATTATTTGTCGTATGGTTTGTGTTGGTGTTAGTTTATTTAAGTAGATAAGTATAGTAGAGAGTTCTAGGTGCTCTAAGAGAGAGCTTATGTTTTGTTTTCTGTGTATCACTTAAATAAACATTATTATTGAACCGCCAGCTCGCCTCCTGCATTTATGCCACGACCACGCCGACACACACCCCAGAAACGTGACAAGACCATTACTTATTTATAATGTACTTACTTACATTATGGATATTAAAGTTCCTGTTCAAAAATCTAACTGCATAAACCAGGGTCCAGAAATATCATCACACACGGAAGGTCATCATTTTTCCTTATTGCACAGGTTGCAATCCTGAGAAACATCTTTACATGATTTTGATATTTTTTATCTGATATCGGATTTTTTTTTATCTTATTATTATTATTTCTACTCTGCCAGGAATTGTGGTCAACGTCCCCCAACTAACCCCCTGGAAGTCATCTCCTCTAGCAATATTATGCTCATCAACCTCGTCACTGATACGATCCAGAGGCCAGGGTTTGAAGCAGAATACAGCGCCATCCCCAGAATTACAGGTATTATTAGTACACCACCACATTATACTGTCTTTACTCCATGAAGCATTTCTATTGTAAAGTGAAGAAAATCCCCCAGAAACAGTGGAATAAAAAGCACAGTACAGTATGAGAATGCCTGCATTGTAAGCGCATGGAGTGTGAAGTGACTCAGACTGTTCAGATTTAGCTGTGTGTTAAAGGCCAGTTTAGAACTGCGTTAGTGGGACTGTCCTTTTATTTCTGTTTATAAATTTACTATTTTAGTGTGTGTTATGTTTTTTTTTTCGCATCACGTTTATTCTCACATGTTATATCATATTTTAGGATTGAATATAAATATATATATAAATATGAAAAATTAAATAGAGGGTAAATTTAACTAGGAAAGAATAAAATAAAAATAGAAAAATTAAAGTTAAGATAAAATAACTGTACAATACACAATATAGAAAATAGAAAATATATGAAGAATATATGAACAAGATCACACAAGAGCAAGTGATGATGTGCTGAACTTCCACAAATGCTGTTATCCAGCATGACTTGGAGTGTTGTGTTGCTTTTATACAGTACAACAGTTTCACAAACA
The DNA here is from genome assembly GCA_030522415.1 of Channallabes apus. Taxonomy (NCBI): domain Eukaryota; kingdom Metazoa; phylum Chordata; class Actinopteri; order Siluriformes; family Clariidae; genus Channallabes; species Channallabes apus. The sequence continues at coordinate 30,182,970 of CM060126.1, forward strand.
TCATTTAATGTCAATAGATGAGGATTTGGTTGTTTATCTAACCAGATATTTTGCTCCTTCAAGACACATCCGGTTATCAGCCGACAGTTATTGACAGGTGTGAAAGTAGTTTAATTCTTACCAGTACTGTGTATCTAAAATGAGGAGAATAAACCATTAAGGTCGTGGACAGTCCTGTAAATCTCCTGTAAAATTAGATTTCCACGTCCGGGTTAAATCGTTAAATCATGTCGTTCCTGAGCTGCCAGTGATCCAGACTCCCTCTGCCCTCTGGACCAGTCGGACTCATCCTGGTCCGCTTCTGGTTGGAGATCTCGTCACATGGATGCCCCGTGTGTCTGGGGACGGTTTCACTCTACCATGAAGACGGTTCTGGCCTCGACTGATGTTAACAGCTGTTTCTCTGAGGACTTGACTTGGCTGCAGTTGCTGGATAGTTCAGGACTGGAATCTCCTACAAGTCTACCAATAACTACCTGGACTCCATTTTAACATCAATTAACATCAACTATTATAGCTGAACTGCTGCCACCTAACACTGTATAAATGCAGATCATTTCCTGCTATCTGTTTCACCCAGATGAGGATGGGTTCCCTGACGAGTCTGGTTCCTCTCAAGGTTTCTTCCTATTACCGTCTCAGGGAGTTTTTCCTTGCCACTGTCGCCCTCGGGCTTGCTCACCAGGGACTATCTGAACATTTAGATTCATACACATTCACATTCCATACAAACTTAAATAATTCTTTTGATTGTGTAAAGCTGTTTTGAGACAATGTCAATTGTTAAAAGCGCTATACAAATAAAACTGAATTGAATTGAAATCCCAAATAGCATTAAATGGAAAGCTAGTGCACTGTGCTGTACAATGACTTACTGTAGGTTTAACTAGGCAGCTGCTCTGTCCTTAACATGGCAGACTGTATTGACCTCCTCACACCCGCGCTGCAGACTGACAGTGTACTTAATTATTATAGAACACTGTGACATGGAGTGATTAAATTATTAAACGTCCTAGTGTTATTACTATCTATTATCACAGATCATAGACAGCCTCTTATCCAATCAGATTACTCGGTTGGACATAACTACAGTGGTGTGAAAAACTATTTGCCCCCTTCCTGATTTCTTATTCTTTTGCATGTTTGTCACACTTAAATGTTTCTGCTCATAAAAAACCGTTAACTATTAGTCAAAGATAACATAATTGAACACAAAATGCAGTTTTTAAATGAAGGTTTACGTTATTACGGGAGAAAAAAACCTCCAAATCTACATGGCCCTGTGTGAAAAAGTGATTGCCCCCCTTGTTAAAAAATAACTTAACTGTGGTTTATCACACCTGAGTTCAATTTCTGTAGTCACCCCCAGGCCTGATTACTGCCACACCTGTTTCAATCAAGAAATCACTTAAATAGGAGCTACCTGACACAGAGAAGTAGACCAAAAGCACCTCAAAAGCTAGACATCATGCCAAGATCCAAAGAAATTCAGGAACAAATGAGAACAAAAGTAATTGAGATCTATCAGTCTGGTAAAGGTTATAAAGCCATTTCTAAAGCTTTGGGACTCCAGTGAACCACAGTGAGAGCCATTATCCACAAATGGCAAAAACATGGAACAGTGGTGAACCTTCCCAGGAGTGGCCGGCCGACCAAAATTACCCCAAGAGCGCAGAGACGACTCATCCGAGAGGCCACAAAAGACCCCAGGACAACATCTAAAGAACTGCAGGCCTCACTTGCCTCAATTAAGGTCAGTGTTCACGACTCCACCATAAGAAAGAGACTGGGCAAAAACGGCCTGCATGGCAGATTTCCAAGGCGCAAACCACTTTTAAGCAAAAAGAACATTAAGGCTCGTCTCAATTTTGCTAAAAAACATCTCAATGATTGCCAAGACTTTTGGGAAAATACCTTGTGGACCGACGAGACAAAAGTTTAACTTTTTGGAAGGTGCGTGTCCCGTTACATCTGGCGTAAAAGTAACACAGCATTTCAGAAAAAGAACATCATACCAACAGTAAAATATGGTGGTGGTAGTGTGATGGTCTGGGGTTGTTTTGCTGCTTCAGGACCTGGAAGGCTTGCTGTGATAGATGGAACCATGAATTCTACTGTCTACCAAAAAATCCTGAAGGAGAATGTCCGGCCATCTGTTCGTCAACTCAAGCTGAAGCGATCTTGGGTGCTGCAGCAGGACAATGACCCAAAACACACCAGCAAATCCACCTCTGAATGGCTGAAGAAAAACAAAATGAAGACTTTGGAGCGGCCTAGTCAAAGTCCTGACCTGAATCCTATTGAGATGTTGTGGCATGACCTTAAAAAGGCGGTTCATGCTAGAAAACCCTCAAATAAAGCTGAATTACAACAATTCTGCAAAGATGAGTGGGCCAAAATTCCTCCAGAGCGCTGTAAAAGACTCGTTGCAAGTTATCGCAAACGCTTGATTGCAGTTATTGCTGCTAAGGGTGGCCCAACCAGTTATTAGGTTCAAGGGGCAATTACTTTTTCACACAGGGCCATGTAGGTTTGGATTTTTTTTCTCCCTAAATAATAAAATCCCTCATTTAAAAACTGCATTTTGTGTTTACTTGTGTTATCTTTGACTAATAGTTAAATGTGTTTGATGATCAGAAACATTTTGTGTGACAAACATGCAAAAGAATAAGAAATCAGGAGGGGGGCAAATAGTTTTTCACACCACTGTATATAATACGTGTTATACAGTAAGTGTTTGGAAATGCTTTGCAAAACAATACGATGCTACATCTATGAATCTGGTAATGCTCTGTGCTACAGTATTTGTCCCGGCACTTTCTACTCAGCGTGTAAATATGTTTTTTTTTCATTAATATAACTTCTGATCATGTGCCAGATAAAAGGGAAGAAGGGAGGCCAAATATCTAGCATGCACCTTAAACAGGGATGTACAAAATCACTGTCAGCCAGATAACCTGCTGCGTTGTGACCTGTTGAAACATGGCTTCTTTGGGCTCCATTTCCATTCGTGGAACCAATAAAACTAGTTATTTGGCCATATTTTGTCTGGAAAGTCAGAAACTCAATGATATTTTAATTGATGAAACCTTTGTATAAAAGCAAGATCACATGTGCATTAGTGCTGCTCAGGACCTCAGCAACCAGCATTTATCACTATTATTATAAATAATAAATAAGTTTGTCAGCCCTCAGGACCTCAGACTGGCAAGCATGTCTACTTGATCAGGATATCTCTGGTGGTTTTCACTATAAAGACACTCTTGCTAGTGTAATATATAGTATGAACATTTAAAGCTGTTTTTTTGTTTGTTTGTTTCAACACTGCACTACTGTAGCGTTATGTTCACTATGGAATGATTCGTTTCGTCTGATCAGTTTTGTTTTTGTCTTTCTCTAGCTGAGACATGCGGAGGCCTTCTGACTACCCTGTCTGGAAACTTCACCACCCCGCACTATCCAAGTTTCTACCCTCCCATGGTGAACTGCGTCTGGACCATCACTGTAACTACATGCAGATTCTTTGTCTCTTCTTCTGCTTCTTGTCTCTTCCTATGATGTAAAATATGGTTTTCATTTCTTTTTGGCTGAATTAACTTTCTTTGCCGAGGTTTTAGCACAGAATTTAAAAATTTTTTTTAATAAACCTTTGCTGACATTGTGCTTATGATGTGCTCAGGTGCCTAAAGGCATGAAAATCCGGGTGAAGTTCATCCTGTTCCGTCTGAAGGAACCAGGCACCGTCACTCAGACTTGCAAAAAAGACTACGTGATGATCAACGGCTCAAAGTAAGATTTACTCTTTAACTTTGTGTACTTAATATACCAAACCTTTGATTTACAGTATTAGGCACGTCACATACAGTACAGTACATAAAATATACTGTACGCATTATTTCTTATAGTCGAGGTACCAGTGTATATTAGAAGAACTTGATTTTTTTTCAGCAGCAGTGACACCTGAGACTTTCACACATTTTGATGTATTTCATTCCAGCATAAGTGGATTATTTCTCTGTCCATCACAATCTTTAGTCCAAAACCTGCAGCAATGTAATTGTGTAGATCTTTCACTGTCTCTGTAGTTAAGCTGAGTTTTGGGAATATTTTATACTTTCACTTAAGTGTGAAAGTTCTTGTTAATTTTTATCCTTTAATTGTCTTTTGTAGGAAAATTAATTGAGCTATTTTACAGACATCTTCGGCCCCTTTCTTACACGTAGACGTCCACAGAGAAATCTCGTAGCGAGCGATTTCTTTTGTTGAGAAAATGGTCTTTTCCGTGACATAGAAGTGTTGCATCTCGAGTGTACAGATTCGAGGAGAGCTTTTGCAAGAACGAGGCGTTCTCTGCGAGGGAACAGCGCGGACAAGTAGTACCCGCCGATCACATGGTTTTGTGCGTGGGTCGAAAATGACGAGCACTCGTACAGGAACAAGGAGAGTATTTGATGGGAGGCCCATGACTACGAGGTGAGCTTGGTGAGAGCGTCACGAGCAGATGACGTTAACGCCGCATGAGCCTCACGTCTCCTGCATTACATAGATCAAACCCCAACCCTCTCTCAATCTTACCAGAACTGCTGCCAAGTAAAAACTTGTTCTCACTGAACTCGTAGGATTTCTCCTTCATCACCTCGGTCATTCCTCCAACTCACTGTCGTCTCACTGTTGTGTCCATGAGATCAGCAAGAACAAAGAAAGCCCCATGATTTTGGAGAAGTGCCTATGAGTTCCTCAAGAGTGAGTCTATGAGTGCCAGGAGAGCAGTTAGACAGAAATGTACACATGCAGTATAGTTTTTCTCATGGAAGGTCTACAGAAAGGATTTCCATGTCCGGTTGGCGAGTTTAAAGAGCGAATTGGGGAGTTTGAAGAGAGCACTATGAGGGTCCAGGAGTTCCCATGAGAACGTAGGAGTTCCCCAGGGGTGTTCCACAAAATCGCTCTCGACAAGATATCTCATCTGCCTCCTGTATGTATGAAAGGGGCTTTAGGTACAGTATAGGTGCACTACACACTGGTCTAGGTTAAGGACGTTACTATGATAAGACCTGAGGTGGGAATAGAACACAGACACTGGAGGTGCGAGGCCACAGTGCTAACCACCACACCAAGAATCAAACATTTAAGAGATGGAGTCAGGGTGAGTTGTTAGTCACTGAAAAGGCGTAATGTGTTATGGCTTTATTGTGCGATGGATTAACTTTTGCTTTCTTTCTCAGATCAGCTTTGTGTCTATGTTCTGAGTATCTACAGCATGTGTGTCCAAACAGATAAGAAATCCACGCACAGCAAATCCTTAATTAAACAATGTTTTTTGTCTCTGCTTGTGTGAAAGGTACTGCGGCGAAAGGCCCGGTCTGACTCTGAGCAGTGATAATAACACCTTAGTGATAAGCTTCTATTCAGATGGCTCATATTCGGATAAAGGCTTCAGTGCCCAGTACCGGGCTTACGACCCACAGAACCGTAAGACACTCTGGATTCTTTGATGATCTCATTCTGTTATTAATACCGTAGTACTAGTATTATTTTCATATCACATTCAGTCATATGAAACTCTTCAAAGTAAACTGTTGTTGATTATTAGATCTTGGTGCTGCGTGTGTCTCAAAAATCCTGAACGCTTCTGTTTAAATGAACATTCATGACTTTTTATGTGGATTCTGTCCGTCTGTCTGTCTGTCTGTCTGTCTGTCCGTCTGTCCGTCTGTCCGTCTGTCTGTCTGTGTAAAGCTTGTCCGGGTCAGTTTGCCTGTACATCAGGACTCTGCATTTCCAAAGAGCTGCAGTGTGACGGCTGGAACGACTGTGGAGACATGAGCGATGAGAAAAAGTGCCGTAAGTGCCGTAACAATCCGTCTCCGTTCTCAGAAATACACCACAGCACTTCTGTTATTAAAATTTATATTTTTTAGTTCGAATTGCAAAGTCAAACCAGGACTTGTACTAAATTTTCTTGTGAATGAATGTTTAAAACTGATTGACATTTACTGAAGACTCCAAGCGCGGTACGGTGAGACTCTTAGCCGCAGTAAAACATTTTAATAGTACAAACATTTTCAGGAAGGCCGCAGGTCCGTGATTGATGGTCCCGGCCCGAGGTGGCTCTGAGCCCACTGCAGTCGTTCTGATGAACATTCAGCAAGCGGAAGAGACGCATCTGTCTGCAGGAAACAAAAAAACACACACAGTCAGGTTTTTGTAGTTTTAAACAGTGGAAAATCGAAATGTTGAAATCGGTGCCAGTTGTGTGAAAGCTTTATGCACACAGACAGACTTATAGACGCGTGACTCGGCTGCATGAAGGTGTCGAAATGACATCGAAGTGAAAGCAGGAGAGAGGATGAGAGTGTTTTGCTTGCAGAGGACGAAGTACAAAGTAATGATTAAAGGAAAATTCTTCACTCCTCTTACCTCTAAAGATACAAAGTAAGTGGACGGCAATTTGTTAAAGCATCAAAGCCACGTGTTAGTTTGCCTGAGGAGTCTGAAAACGGGGGAACGTTAATGAAGTGACGTGCTGCTTATAACAGAAAAAAATATATATTGTAAAGTACAATTTGTCAAATAATTTCAAATTAATATAGATTAAAAATGCATTTTGTATTTAGTGTTTTTTTAACCTGAAATTCAGAGCTCAAAGTTAAATGTTGTTCTTGCGGTATTTAATATCTCATTCTGTAAGCAGAGTTATCACATTATCATGTTTAAGAAACATATAGGCATGACAAAATAATAGAAATCTGGCATTAAACTGCCGTCCACCTGCAATAGACAAACATTACATTTTTTTATAAATGAGCATAAAAATTCTTGGGTGTAACTTCCGTAGAGGTATAAAAATATTTATTGATGTACTGTATGCAAATGACAAGGTGTGTCATACAGTATTTATGATATATAATAGTGTGTTTTAATATGCGTATTTACATTCATGTCTCTGGGTTGAGAACTGATGATTGACAGATGACATGTTCTCTGAATTTATTTATATATTAAGAATGTGAATTCATGCATGTGTCCTTCGCTCCCAGAATGTGAGGAAGACCACTTTGTATGTGACAACGGCATATGCAAACCAAAGTACTGGCTTTGTGACCAAGTGAACGACTGTGGAGACAACAGTGATGAAAAAGGCTGCAGTGAGTTTCTCTCTCTCTCTCTCAGTGTAAAGGCACTACACATTTTAATTCATTTTAGAATATTATGGAAATATTGTCATATGACTAATATGATTATTTACATTGATAATTACCCTGCAATCAATGCCATACATTACAAAACAGTGAAAATTATTTCTTTATTACTTTTTTTGCTTAGAAAGCCATAAGCTTATTAAGTTATATTATCATGATTCAAAAGGTGAATCTCTCATAGTGTAATATTTCATGGCATGATTATGGCATACAGCTTATTATTACATATGATAAATTCCAGTATGTTAAACATTTGAATATTTTCTAAGATTTGCAATAAAGAAATGTCCAACATTTGAAAAGTGTATTCATTTATATACTATATACAGTACATGGTTGTAGGCATTACTGAAGACCAGGTGGCTTTGATTAGAGCTTTTTAGCTCATCTCTATTGTTGCGTCTTGTGTTTCTTACCTTCCTTTTGATAGATCTCTAGTCAGATTCTCTATGAGGTGGAGGTCAGGAGAGTTGGCTGGTCAATCAAGTGATATCATGAACAGCAAACCAGTTAGTGGTCATTTTGACACTGTGGTGAGGTGCTAAGTTCTGCTGGAAAGGGGAATTGTTATCTCCATAAAGCTTGTCAGCAGAAAGACGTGTGAAGTACTTAAAATCACCTCTGAGGTGGATGAATTGACTTTGGACTTGATCAAACACAGTGGACCAACACTGGCCGATGACATGGCACCCCAAATTATCACAACATGTGGAAACTTAATAGTGGACGTTCCACCTTTACTGGCTTTCCACACTTACTCCAGACTCTGGGAGCTTGATTTTCAAATAAAATAAAAATAAAATTTGCAGTCATCTGAAAAGAGGACTTTGTGGGAAGGTGGAAAAAGAAAAGTTCTGCTGGAAAAGGAAATTGTTGTTGCTGGCAGTGTCAAAATTACCACTAACTGGTTTGCTGTCCATGATATCACTGGTCTTGATTGACCAGCAAAGTCTCAATATTTGAGTCCAGTTCTTTTTGTCCTTAGAACAGGTAAGACATTTCTGACATTGTCTCTGACTCAGGAGTGCCTTGATAGTAGGAATGTAACAGGTGGCTCTTGATGCACTGACTTCAGCCTCACCGAGTTCTCCCAAGTTCTTAAATCCATTTTATTTAAAATCTCGTGCATTTTACCTGCCGCACTTTTCACTTTGTGTACATCTTCCCCTTTCAGCCATGACCTCATGTACTTGATTCCTAGAGTAGGTTGTTGATCATCATCATCTGGAGTCTTCTGTCTCCCCCGTGTGTGTACTGAACTAGACCAAGAGATACACAGTGTATATATACTGTGCAAATATTAATTTACCCAAACTAGAAAATAAAAAGTTCTAATTAGTTTTTATTTTCATCAGCTGGAAGCAGTAATCATCAAAAAAAAAAAGTGCTTGAAATATTTAAACTGACATAATAAATCAAAAATACATTTGTTAGTTTTACTTCTTAAAATAAATTGTGTGTATGTGTTGCATGGTGCTTTGCAATGAACTGGCATCCCATCTCTGGGAAAGTTCTCCCACTTCATGCCTGGTGCTATTGAGATAAGCTCAGGATCGATGTCAGTTGCCAGTGATGAATGATTTAATATGAACAATTTTTCTCTCCCTGTCTCTCGTTCTCTCTCCCTTTCTGCAGCCTGTGTGAAGAATCAGTTCCGTTGCGGCGACGGCACCTGTATGCCCGACAAGGTGAAGTGTAACGGGAAGAAAGACTGTGCAGATGGCAGCGATGAGGCCTCCTGTAAGGAGTGTAAGTGTAAAGAGTCGGGAAAAAAAGAGCAAAGAGTGTAACTTCCTGGCAGCCATCTGTCTGTTTAACATCACTGTGATGCTGTGCGATGATTCAACATGACTGTCAGAATATTTCACTCACTGTAGGTGTTCAGGACACATTATGCAGGGTTGAGGGTTGAGATGTGGTGACCACAGAGGCCAAATCAGATGATGGACATCATATTCATTGACATTAAGCCATGCTAACACCGGACACTGAAACTAACCAGCGAAATCCCCAAGAAACTGTCATTTATGTCTGAATTATCTTCTATGAGCTCCATGTCACTCTGTGTTACTTAAACGTCTTTAAACAGCGCATTTCTCTGTCTGAACGCCATGTCACATTGTAGGATTTTTAAAGATTTTATTTACAAATGATGGTGGGAAATAAGCATTTGGTCATCTCGTTATTTTGTTATACACCCTTTGTTGGCAATGACGGAGGTCAAACGTTTCCTGTAGGTCTTCACTAGGTTTTCACACACTGTTGCTGGTATTTCGGCCGGTTCCTCCATGTACAGTGGTGTGAAAAACTATTTGCCCCCTTCCTGATTTCTTATTCTTTTGCATGTTTGTCACACTTAAATGTTTCTGCTCATCAAAAACCGTTAACTATTAGTCAAAGATAACATAATTGAACACAAACTGCCGTTTTTAAATAAAGGTTTACGTTATTAAGGGAGAAAAAAAACTCCAAATCTACATGGCCCTGTGTGAAAAAGTGATTGCCCCCCCTTGTTAAAAAATAACTTAACTGTGGTTTATCACACCTGAGTTCAATTTCTGTAGTCACCCCCAGGCCTGATTACTGCCACACCTGTTTCAATCAAGAAATGACTTAAATAGGAGCTACCTGACACAGAGAAGTAGACCAAAAGCACCTCAAAAGCTAGACATCATGCCAAGATCCAAAGAAATTCAGGAACAAATGAGAACAAAAGTAATTGAGATCTATCAGTCTGGTAAAGGTTATAAAGCCATTTCTAAAGCTTTGGGACTCCAGTGAACCACAGTGAGAGCCATTATCCACAAATGGCAAAAACATGGAACAGTGGTGAACCTTCCCAGGAGTGGCTGGCCGACCAAAATTACCCCAAGAGCGCAGAGACAACTCATTCGAGAGGCCACAAAAGACCCCAGGACAACATCTACAGAACTGCAGGCCTCACTTGCCTCAATTAAGGTCAGTGTTCACGACTCCACCATAAGAAAGAGACCGGGCAAAAACGGCCTGCATGGCAGATTTCCAAGGCGCAAACCACTTTTAAGCAAAAAGAACATTAAGGCTCGTCTCAATTTTGCTAAAAAACATCTCAATGATTGTCAAGACTTTTGGGAAAATACCTTGTGGACCGACGAGACAAAAGTTGAACTTTTTGGAAGGTGCGTGTCCCGTTACATCTGGCGTAAAAGTAACACAGCATTTCAGAAAAAGAACATCATACCAACAGTAAAATATGGTGGTGGTAGTGTGATGGTCTGGGGTTGTTTTGCTGCTTCAGGACCTGGAAGGTTTGCTGTGATAGATGGAACCATGAATTCTACTGTCTACCAAAAAAATCCTGAAGGAGAATATCCGGCCATCTGTTCGTCAACTCAAGCTGAAGCGTTCTTGGGTGCTGCAGCAGGAACATGACCCAAAACACACCAGCAAATCCACCTCTGAATGGCTGAAGAAAAACAAAATGAAGACTTTGGAGTGGCCTAGTCAAAGTCCTGACCTGAATCCTATTGAGATGTTGTGGCATGACCTTAAAAAGGCGGTTCATGCTAGAAAACCCTCAAATAAAGCTGAATTACAACAATTCTGCAAAGATGAGTGGGCCAAAATTCCTCCAGAGCGCTGTAAAAGACTCGTTGCAAGTTATCGCAAACGCTTGATTGCAGTTATTGCTGCTAAGGGTGGCCCAACCAGTTATTAGGTTCAGGGGGCAATTACTTTTTCACACAGGGCCATGTAGGTTTGGATTTTTTTTCTCCCTAAATAATAAAACCCCTCATTTAACAACTGCATTTTATGTTTACTTGTGTTATCTTTGACTAATAGTTAAATGTGTTTGATGATCAGAAACATTTTGTGTGACAAACATGCAAAAGAATAAGAAATCAGGAGGGGGGCAAATAGTTTTTCACACCACTGTAGATCTCCTCTGGAGCCGTGATGTTTTGGGGTTGTCGCTGGACAACACAGACTTTCAACTCCCTCCAAAGATTTTCTATGGGGTTGAGATCTGGAGACTGACTCGGCCACTCCAGGACCTTGAAATGCTTCTTATGGATTTGAGTCCCTGGCGGCTCAGTGTGTTACTGATGGTAGCCTTTGTTACTTTGGTCCCGGCTCTCTGCAGGTCATTCACTAGGTCCCTCTGTGTGGTTCTGGGATTTCTTCTCACAGTTCTTGTGATCATTTTGACCTCACGGGGTGAGATCTTGTGTGGAGCCCCAGATGGAGGGAGATTATCAGTGGTCTTGTATGTCCTCCATTTTCTAATAATTGCTCCCACAGTTGATTTCTTCACACCGAGCTGCTGCTCACCTACTGCAGATTCAGTCTCCCAGCCTGGTGCGGGTCTACAGTTTTGTTTCTGGTGTCCTCTGACAGCTCTTTGGTCTTGGCCATAGTGGAGTTTGGAGTGTGACTGTTTGAGGTTGTGGACACGTGTCTTTTATACTGATAACAAGTTCAAACAGATGCCATTAATACAGGTAACGAGTGGAGGCCAGAGGAGCCTCTTAAAGAAGAAGTTACAGGTCTGTGAGAGACAGAAATCTTGTTTATTTGTAGGTGAACAAATACTTATTTTTGATTTTCTGGATGATTTTTCCTTATTTTGTGTCTCACAGTTGAGGTATACCAATGATGAAAATTACAGGCCTCTGTCATCTTTATAATTGGGAGAACTTGCACAATTGACTAAATACTTTTTTTGCCTCACTGTAGATATTTTACTTTGCTGGAATCTGATTAATCTTTTTTTTTTTTTTTTTTTTCTTTCTTTCTTTTTTTTTTACTGGCTGCTATTCATTATAAAGCACAAGCCAGATGGCTGTATGTTGCTCACTTCGGACCGCTTTCACAAGCTGTTTCTGCTGGTAGGCGTACACCTGCTGCCAGTTTTAAGTTCTTCTGAATACTGACTCAGCTATGTTCAGCACAAACAGACAGGTGGTAAAAGTTTCAAACCTTCTTGCTGCTTACTGGACCGACTCATCGCCATCCTTCAGTTGGTGTCAGTCTCACACACTCTCTCCCATTCCTCAGCTTGTTTGGTGCATGTGCATAATTTAAAGCTGATAAGTTGCCTCGCCCCCTATTGATCAATAGTTCTGATTGATTAAGTATCTCTGGCTGTGCCGTTGGAGAGAAGGATCCAGCCCTCAGGAAGGGAATACATGAGAGAAAAAGCAAAAAATGGGGAAAAACTAGGGAGGGATGAAAGAAAGAAGGTGCGAGGAAGGTAGGAAAATTGAACAGAATGAAAGGCAGACATTTGGGAAGGAAGGAAATAAAAAGACAGAAAGTACACATGGAAAATAAAGGGGGTGAAGAAAGGACAGAATGGAAAGAGGAAAGGAGGAAGGAGGGAGAGGGGGTGGTGGTGGGGAAGGAAGGAAGTGTAAACCGTAAGGCAGGAGGAAGGGTGGTTCGATAAGGCAGAAGTGAAGGAATGAAAATGTAGAAAAGAAGCCGTGAAAAGTCAGGGAAGAGAAGCAAGGACGGACGAACGGAAGGAATAAAAAAGACAAACAAAGGAACTGCAATATCCTGGTGCTAGACTTTAGAGGCCAGACATACTGTACATTACGGCAAAGTGAAATTCTTTCTTCACATCTCCCAGTTTGGGGTCTGGGATCAGAGCAGATGGTCTCCAGGCTACAGCGGCCTTTGCTCAAGAACCCAACATTAGCACCTTTATCCCACTGAGCTGCTGTAGCACCACCTGGTTCTGCTCACATCTCTTTCTCTTTCAGCTGAGGGAATGTGCACAGACTTCACCTTCACCTGTAAAAATAAGCAGTGTGTCAACAAACTCAATGCCGAGTGCGATAAAATCAGCGACTGCTCCGACGGTTCTGATGAGCTGGGCTGTGGTGAGTCGCTGTCCATCACTGCTGTCCATCACCTCTTCTATTCTATTCTATTCTATGCTATTTGTATAGCGCTTTTAACAACTGTCGCAAAACAGCTTTACACAATCAAAAGAATTATTTAAGTTTGTGTGGAATGTGAATGTGTATGAATCAAAATGTTCAGATAGTCCCTGGTGAGCAAGCCCGAGGGCGACAGTGGCAAGGAAAAACTCCCTGAGATGGTAATAGGAAGAAACCTTGAGAGGAACCAGACTCAACAGGGAACCCATCCTCATCTGGGTGAAACAGATAGCAGGAAATGATCTGCATTTATACAGTGTGTTAGGTGGCAGCAGTTCAGCTATAATAGTTGATGTTAATTGATATTAATATGGAGTCCAGTAGTTATTGGAGACTCGGGTAGTTTCAATCCTGAACTATTGAACTGTAAAGTCCACAGAGAAACAGCTACCAAGGTCAGAACCGTCTTCTAGGTAGAGAGAACCATGCCTAGATACCAGACGCATCCCAAAGAGACACACGGGGCGTCCATGTGACGAGACCTCCAAGCAGAAGTGGGGCACCAGGATGGATCAGACAGGTCCGGAGGGCAGAGGGAGTCTGGATCACTGGCAGCTCAGGAACCACATGTGTAGCTCGACACACACAGAGAGAGAGAGAGAGAGAGAGAGAGAGAGGAGCCTCCTGTTAACCTTCGCATCACTTCTTAATGAGATTTTCTGCTCTGTTCTTCACACTGACTTTGGGAAGAGAACATTAACCTGTTGATGAGTCGCTTCAGGTACATTCCGGTCTTTTAGACATGGTACTGATATTAGAGTTATAATCGCTTATTCAATAGATTTAACAGCAGTTGCATGTTTTGTTTTGTCTATGTTGTATTATTCTGATAGCTAATTAACATTATTTGCTGTAAACAAGACAACTAGTTGCACTGGCTAATGAGCAAATACATTCAAGTTTAAAGAAAATAGAGAAACAACAACAACAGTACTAAAACAGTTGGGCAAAGTATGAGCTCGTTGTTATTATTATTATTATTATTTTTTTTTAATTGTTATTACCCAGTTAATTCCTTCCATGTACATTGTGAGTTTCAGACTGTGGTGAGCGTCCATACAAACACAACCGTATTGTTGGTGGGCAGAATGCTGACGTGGGTGAATGGCCATGGCAGGTCAGCCTTCACTACCAAACCAACGGGCACGTCTGCGGCGCCTCAATCATCTCCGACAAATGGCTGCTCAGTGCCTCTCATTGCTTCATGACCGGCGAATCGTCGTAAGTGCAACACGTTTCATTCTAACTTAATTTCTGCATACACTAAAGAATGCTAAAAAGTGTCCATAGAGGTTATAATATGACAATAATATGACAAATAATCCATCAAACAGCTGCTAAACTGAACACCTTCCATCATTTCGTAATCTGGACCAAAATGTTGCAAATCATTCTGAAGCTTGTATTTCCTAGTTCTCTCCAGCAGGTGGAGCACTAAAGCTGTTTTTTTCCAGGCCTTCAGACTTCTGTCCCTGTTATTTACCTGCTGTCAGTTTTACTTCCTCAGCTCATTACTATATAATATCACAAGAGGTTTAGAGCAGAGAAACACTGAGACGTACAGTGTAGAGGGACAGAACGGGGGGGAAAACGATGCACTAAAGTGTGACAGTGTGAAGCGGTGTGCTAAAGTGTGAAAGTGTTTCACTTTGTTCCCGCAACGGGCCTTGGAGGAAAATACGCCATGCTACAGGCTTCTGAAAAAAAAAAAGTGGTCTCGGTGGGATTTCAGCGAGAGAGGTTTAAAAACGAGCTGGAGAAAACATTTCAATTTGGATTTGTTCAAAATCAAAGAAATCCAAAAAAAGAAAAAGTCAGCCATTTGAGTCGAATCTCATTTCCTTTCCTTTTTTTTTTTTTTTTTCTTCATTTTTAACATTTGTCCAGAAACTCACCTTCTCCGCTCCATCCGTAGGTACCGTGACCCATCGAACTGGATGACGTACAGCGGTATGCACGATCAGCAGAAGGATGACCCCAATGTTCAGATGCGTGAGGTGATGAACATCATCACACATGCGGACTACAACCAGATGACCTTCGATAATGACGTCGCCTTACTGGAACTGAAGGAATCCCTGCGGTTCTCCAGCACTGTTCATCCAGTGTGTCTGCCCGCCAGCTCGCACATCTTCCCACCCGGGATGCCTTGCTGGGTGACGGGCTGGGGGGCGATCAGGGAGGGAGGTGAGTCAGGAGCAAGGTGGTGGTCGGTCAGGGAAATGAACAAGTAAAGGTGATCGGGAGGAAGGGGATGTGCTCGGGGACGAAGATTAGTGAAGAGTTGCGTAAAGGGATGTGATCAGAGAATGAAGGAGATGTGTAAGGGAAGGAGCTCAGTGACAGAGGGGAGTGAGGGGAGACGCTCACGGAGAAATGTGAGTAACGGGAGATGAACATGGAGAGAATTGTGTACTTACTATTTTATTTTCATTCTCTCCCTCTCTTGACCTTTTTTTGCTTAGTTTATTTGTAGCTTGAGTCCAAGATTAGTCACATGTTTATTGGAATCCAAAATCAAAGCTTTCTGTACATGTGTGTGTGTGTGTGTGTGTGTGTGTGTGTGTGTGTGTGTGTGATTCCAGGAGGGATCTCGGTTATTCTGCAGAAAGCAGAAGTTAAAATCATTAATGACACAATATGTAATTCAGTAACAGAGGGTCAGGTGACCTCACGCATGCTGTGCAGCGGGTTCCTTAGTGGAGGTGTGGACGCTTGTCAGGTGAAGTCACACACACACACACACACACACACACACACACACACACACACACACACACACACACACAAACGTAACAAAAATTACAAGAACTGTTAAGTTTTATAAGAAATTCCATCTTTCGTCCATCAAAGGACATCTGCACTGCCGTCTCTTCCCTCATTATCTCTCTAACAAAATACATTTTCACTACTTTTTCTCCTTCTTTTCTTTCTATTCTCCCTATGAAATTAAATCGACATTAGTATACATTTGAATGGCTGTAAATGCTCATTTCTCCTACACACACTATCTGGTGCGGAGCTTAAATGATAATTTAATCAGGAGGTTTTTGATACTAAGACATAATTCAGTAAGACATCATTATATAAAATCCTGGCGGAATAAAGGCAGTACAATCCATTATGAAATTGTGTGAGAAGGTTTTATAGATCTTTGGGTCGCACGTCTCTGTTTCTGACATTTTGCGCATTATTGTCATCTAAAAAAGAAAAAAGAAAAAAAAAGATTAGTGCGAAATTAAAAAAGTCTGAAAAACTTATTGAAATCTTGCTCTGATCTGATCTTGAGCTGTTTTAACTGGATAGACTGTGATTAAGTAAGCGTTTTATAAAGATATAAAGCCACGCCTCAATCTTTGTGACTCACATTTAAAAAGCCCTCGCCTCCAGTGCTGAGATTGGCGGTTACAGGAGCCACACCTCTTCGGCTGACAGACAGATGGACAGATGGACACTACTGTGATTACTTGTGAGGCCACATGGTTTCTACACCCGTGACTGACGGGACACTGAAGCCACGCCTTCTACACTGTGACTGACTGTCAGACACAAAAGTCACGTCTTCTCTACTGCGACTGATGTTTACTGAAGCCACGCCTTCTTTATTGTGACTGACTGTTGGACGCAGAAGCCACACCCTCCATTGTGACTGATGGACACAGAAGCCACGCCCTTATCCACTGTGGCTGTCAGAAACAGAAGCCACGCCCTTATCCACTTTGCCACGCCCTCTCCACTGTGACTGTCACACACAGAAGCCACGCCCTTATCAATTGTGACTGATGGCCACAGAAGCCACACCCTTATCCACTGTGGCTGTCAGAAACAGAAGCCACGCCCTCTCCACCGTGACTGTCGGACACTGAGGCCACACCTTCTCTACTGTGACTGTCACACACAGAAGCCACGCCCTTATCTATTGTGACCTGATGGACACAGAAGCCACGCCTCCTCCACTGTGATTGATGGCTCAAGTGCGAAGTATTATCCTGACCAGCTGATCAGTTGTGTTTGTGGAATTTTTTTTTGTTTTTTTGGAAGTCTTTAGGTAAAAACGTCCTGGATTTTTTTTTTCACTTCTGTGTCATTCTGTGTGTGTGTGTGTGTGTGTGTGTGTGTCTGTGTGTGTGTCTGTGTGTGTGTGTGCGCATGTGTGTTTTGTCCTCTGCACCCTTATGTGAAAATGGGACTCGATTTCCATAATTCTCTTCTCCGCTCCGTGTTGTTATTCATCCTTTCTTCCGCACACTCGTCTGCTCTTTCCACCCCTAATCTCCTTATTTTCCTCTGCTTCCCTCAGACAGGCCCTTTCTGTCTTCCCCCGTCTCTCTTTTCCTCTAATTCACTCTCATGCGCTGGCTCGTCCTCTCACGTTCTCTCATTTCAGTTTCCAATTCAAACCGGCTTTATTGCCTGCGTTGTTTACGCAGCGATATTGGCGAAGTAATTAACGGCAAAATTGTATTATGCCTAAAACAAATCATTCCAGCGTAATGGCGACGAAATGAAATGGAACAATAAATAATACGGCTAAATTAGAAGTACGATATGATGGATGACAAGTGATCATCATAATAATAATTAAATTCTCTATCTGTGCCTCTCCCACCTACAGCTCTCCATTATCATCTATCTCTCATTTTGTCTTTTCTCTCATTTTCAGTCTGTTTTTTTTTTTTTTTTGTCTGTCTCATTTCCTTTCTTGCTCATTTGTCTTTCTCCTTCTCTGTTTTATTTCATTTAAAGGAACATCTCAGCAGAAATAATTAAATAAATCAAGTGTCCAAATTTCCCCCCTCATCGTGAATTTAATTTATCAGCTAGTAAACCTTTGTGTGCCGTTGGAGCTGCGACGTTAATATAAAGTGCTATGTTTCCGATATTTTTACCATAAACATCTGCCTCAAACTGTCAATGAGGAATGAAGGCAAGTCTGTCCTGTCTGATCCCACAGAAGATCCAATGCAGCACAAATTAAAAAAATAAAAATTCTGGCCACAGTTTAAAGCCACTAGAGCAGCCTTTACTACATCACAATCTGATCGAGCATCCATGAGAAGCTTAATGAGCCACACCCAGAGGTCTTAATGAGCCACACCCAGAGGTCTTAATGAGCCACACCCAGAGGTCTTAATGAGCCACACCCAGAGGTCTTAATGAGCCACACCCAGAGGTCTTAATGAGCCACACCCAGAGGTCTTAATGAGCCACACCCAGAGGTCTTAATGAGCCACACCCAGAGGTCTTAATGAGCCACACCCAGAGGTCTTAATGAGCCACACCCAGAGGTCTTAATGAGCCACACCCTTAGGTCTTAATGAGCCACACCCAGAGGTCTTAATGAGCCACACCCAAAGGTCTTAATGAGCCACACCCAGAGGTCTTAATGAGCCACACCCAGAGGTCTTAATGAGCCACACCCAGAGGTCTTAATGAGCCACACCCAGAGGGGCCAGAACCTAACACCTAGGTGGTTATAATGTTCTGGCTCATCAGTGTAGATCAGTCAATGTTAACCCAAAATTTTCTTATTTTTCTAAAATACATAAAAGGATACAACACTTCAGCATAAGACTTATTGTTTGATGATTAAAATAAAAGTATGTAAATATGGGAATTTTTTTACTTAAGTGGTTTATTCTGCTCGTACCACAGCAACGTGCCGATGAATACACGTTTCTCTTAGATCATGTGGAAGATGTTACGATAGAAATGATGTCATAAAAAACAAGTGAGTTAATGTAAGCATAATGTCAGAGCTGCTGTTCTACAAAATAAATGAGATCATGGCGTCTCCTGCAAACGCTACGGTACAGTATTATTGCGTAACAGGTTGTAGGTGATGTAAACGTCCAACATGTATTGTTTACTGTAACTTTAGCACCAAATGAAAGTACATTTAAGGTCAAAAGAACAGGTTCTATGTTTTTTACCCCAAAAACCTCCTCCTTCTTTAAGCACGTCCACATCCCTTCTGACTTCCCCTTTCACCCCTTTTATCTCTCCAATTAATATTGTTGTTTTATCTTCTTTTCCAGTTTTTTTTATTCCATCTTTTTCTCTATCTCTCTTATTTCATGCTAAATTTTCAAACTACCTCTTCTCCCTTTTCCTCTATAAATCTTTTTTTCTCCATGTACTTGTTTATTGCTTCTGTTTTCCCTCATACATTTTATCTACTCTTTCTTTGATCTTATTCATTGATATTTATCCATATTATTTGTTCTTTCTCTCACCTCCTACTGCCTTTTATTAATCGTTCTAGTCTGTTTTTTTTTTATTTACCCTTTTCCATTATATTTATTGTTTACTTTATCTAGTATTTTTTCTTTTCTTTTTGACTTTATTTGTGTGTGTGTGTGTGTGTGTGTGTGTGTGTGTGTGTGTGTGTTGTGCAGGGTGACTCGGGCGGTCCTCTAGTTTGTGCCTCCGAGGCTAATATTTGGTTCCAGTGTGGGATAGTGAGTTGGGGAGAAGGCTGCGCTCGCCGCAACAAACCTGGCGTCTACACACGACTCACAAAGTTCCGGGACTGGATACAGCAACACGCTGGAGTGTAGCAACCTGACGAGATCCAGGACGACTTGAGAGCGTGTGTGTGTGTGTGTGTGTGTGTGTGTGTCTCAAGTGGGTGCCAAATTATTATTATTATTATTATTATTATTATTATTATTATTATTATCATTTTATATGATTGAGCCTAAAGCATGTTCCAGTTCTCCATGAACTTTTAGATATAATAATAAATAATATAAAATTACATAAATAAGTATGGATGCCAGTGGGTTTCAGTTAATTCAACTGAAAACATTTATGGTTTCCTGACAAAATGAATTATTTTGAAATAGTTTTACATAAAAAAAATATATTGTAAATCTATGCATTTTTTTTATTAAAAGAATTGTATTTTATCTGTATTTCATGCAAAACTGTTACATTTGAGCAGAATTGACACATACAGACTGCACTGTACATCCTGACCAAAATCAGAATTTCAAAATGCGATCGTAAAAACCAATGCAATCTGAAACATTCTACAGCTCTCCTGTAAAGCTGCTGGTTTTCTTTAAAGCCGTCACTGTCAGGACGCTCAGCCTGTAGAATGTAGGATTAAACACAACGGACCGCTTCACTCCTTCCGCCCCCAAACCCCCTCAAGGCCGGGTCGGGTGGTCTGGTGCTCCACATGCTGTTCTCTAAGCAAAGCCAACTGATGGATAAATCTGTGAAATCACGATCAAGAATGCTTCACAAGACACTGGTTAACATCTTGGAAAAAGTTTTCGAGTAAGATAATATTACTGTTCATATTTGAAGCTCCTGGTGATGGATGGACATTTTTATTCTAGTCAGTTATGAACCTTATTAAAGCTGATTTTCTTTTATGTCTGCTTGTACGCGTTATATAAAGTTGACTCGTCCAATATCAGTCAAGCAGTTTTATATCTAATGAATATTACAAGACTTTTAAAATCCCCGAATCTCCAGACCAACTGTTTTACGAGGTGCGTTCATGTCAAACCGGGAATTTTGATTGAGCAGAATAACAGAACACAGTTATGAGAGTAAAAACGACCTTTATGTCTCTATATTATCCCCTGCTACACTAATGCTTTTCACTAGTGCTTGGATACCGTCAAAGTTTTCTCAGGTCACCGGGGACATGATAAGACTGTCTGCTTCCTGGCCTCCCAGGAACTCCTTTAATGGCTCAAACATGGAGGGAGGTAAGGATTGTACAGGGGATGTGGCAATAACTCCCAGCCGAGTTCCTGTAATTTGCAAATGGTGTTTATAGATGGTTGTATAGTTGTATAGGGTTGTATAGGGTGTGCAGTTCCCACATACAGATGTGTCTCTTCCACAATTTGGCAGCAAGTTATTCAAGTAATGTCCACAGGAACGACTACAGTGGGCTCCAGTTTGACTTGATCACCCCTCGTTGTACAAGCTGATGCGCTGCTATTTTATATATAAACTGTTTCAGTTCCATGCAGTTATTTTCTCCCTTTATTTGTTGTAAATTACTACTACTGATAATAATATAATAGAATGATGACTTCCCGTGTCGATTCACACTAGCCTGTACTTCCGTAATCTGTTCATGCAAAACCTTTCATCTGGAGGCATCACTGTGAGTTGTTAATTATTATGAATCTTGTTAAATGTACAGCAATGTTCGAATGAAAAATCCCTGCATATACACAAAGCAGAGGTTAAACACTTGTGGGAGTGCTGTTAATATATGCAAATAGTCATAATGCTTTTTCTTTAACATAACATTGCATACTGAAGTGAGCTTTTCCTTTTATACTGCGATATTTCCCAGTGATTGCGATTTTCTTTCTTGAAGTTATTAGTTTAAAAAATGCAGCTAATGTGATTGAGAAACAGCTAAGCTGTTGCTCGTTAAGACTTTCCATTAAACATATTTGAAAATGACACTGGAGACTCCTTCCAGAAGTGCTAAATTGGCAATTTTTACAGAAAACCTCATCATTTCTCAGAGCTTGGTAATATATCGATATTCTTACATCAGAGTTTTAAAGTGCTATTGCGTCTTTTGTTCCTGCATTTCTATTTGTTTGTGATCTTTTCAGGTAACACTACAGTATGGCTTAGTGGTTTGCACTGTTGCAGCTCCAGGGTTAGGGATTCGAATCTCACATCCTTCTGTTCTCATGCTTGTTGTTGTTGCCCATAGTCAAAGGCATGCAGTGTAGGTCGATTGGCATTTCCAAATTGCCTGTAATGCGTGTGGGTGGATGAATGTGTGTCCTCATGTACTTGTGCCCTATGATGGGTTGGCACCGCATCCAGGGTTTATCCTGCCCTGTGTGCCAAGTTCCCTGGAATAGACTCCAGGCAACCCGCAACTCTACGCAGGATTAGTGGTGTAGACGATGAATAGATGCATGATGCTTCTCATAATAGTTTTATTTATTATCAGTAATAGTGAACCAGACATCGAGAGATTTCCTTCTTACTTACTTATTTCCTTGTTTCGCTGTTTTAGTATTGATGTGCTAGTTTTCTAGTTTGTGCATAACTTTGCAAAATGTGAACGAACTTTAATGAAAATTTAACAAAGCAAGAGAACAAAAAAAAGGTAACCGATGGGGATCTGTATCATTTCAAC
The DNA here is from genome assembly GCA_030522415.1 of Channallabes apus. Taxonomy (NCBI): domain Eukaryota; kingdom Metazoa; phylum Chordata; class Actinopteri; order Siluriformes; family Clariidae; genus Channallabes; species Channallabes apus. Next base: position 30,205,238 of record CM060126.1, read on the forward strand.
AATTTAATGATGTTTCTCTAAATATAAATTAATATTTATTTAGAGCATCCACCATGCAAGTCTGAGTTGCTATAGAAACGGTAACCTTTTAGCCTTGGCTTGCAGCCGGTCCCGCCATCAGCGCTGCTGTTTTAGAAGATTAACCAACATGTTAATTTTGCTACATAAATTAGATTTGAGAATTCAGATGAAATGTGGTAAAAGACAGAAATGTGATGCTAATCAGACTAATCTGAGAAATGTCTGAAGTGGACATGGCCAAATGTTCTAATTACACACTTGATTGAAATATATCTCAGACATTTTTTGGGAGAATCAGCTTAATAGAAGCAACACCACACATGAATAGTCTCAGGTTGCTTTACTGTCGACATGACACAGGACTGATGGGAGCGCTCACCTTTTGTTCTTTTTTTTTTTTCCCCCGAATGCTCCAAACAATCTAAAATAGCTAAGGAAATGACTTTACCCCAGTCTTTAGCAGTCCAATCCCTGTACCTTCCTGTGCATGTTTTTTTTCTTGGAAAGAAGTGGTGCTTTTTCTTTGATGCTCTTCTTGAAACGTATGAAGGTGAGCGCTACCATCAGTCCTGTGTCATGCCAACAGTTCAGAATCCCGGAACTATCCATTTATAGGGTCGCTTCTCAGCCAATGCACTGGGCTCACTCACAATTTTGCCTAAGAACACAGCCATGAATAAAGAATGGTACAAAAACATCATCTGAGAGCAACTTCTCCCAACCATCCAAGAACAGTTTGGTGATGAACAGTGCCTTTTCCAGCATGATGGAACACCTGGCCATAAGGTAAACATGATGAACAGTAATATTTGAATAAATAAAGGAACTTTACCTGTGGTTCATCCTCACGAGGTGGATGGACAAAAGGAAAACCTACAAATTCGGACAAACTCCAAGCATTGATGATACAAGTCAGGCTGTGACTTCCGCAGGTCGCCCTGATAGCGCGACAGGGCGACTTGCATAAGTCTTAAAAATGAAGGTTCAACACTGCAAATATTGATTAATGTAATTGTCAATAAAAGCCGTTAACACTTATGAAATGCTTGTAAATATACTTCAGGATACCTACAGGATATTAACATCGGACCAAAAAAGATCTAAAAACACTGATGAAGCAGACTTTGTGAAAATTAATATTTGTGTCATTTTCACAACTTTTGGCCAAAGATGTACAAGGTTATTTGATTGACCAGGATTAGCCCCGCCTACTTTTAATCAATGTGCACCAACATTAACCAAACGAAAAACTGTTTCCCGAATTAATTTCACAGCAACTGATTCCACTAAAACTCACATCACACACACTTGCCGTTGTTAATGAAATAATATCCAACGTCAAATAGATTGGAAGTTCAGTCTGGTGACTTTCAGGCTCTTCGAGTTCGAGTGTAATTACAAAATAATAATAATTTTCCCTCGCTTTTGGAATAATTACCTGCTTAAGCTTGGTATAATATTAATACATTTTCTTATCACTTCATCCAATCATACGGTATCGATTCACCATCTAGCATTTACACATCACCCGGAGCAGAGGAGGTCTTTCCTGTTCAGTTTGTACTCAATGCTGAATTGTTCTTCTGTTCTGGCAAATCTTCCAATTCATCAGGATATTTCTTCGTTTTTGCCTGTTTAGGAAAGCTTTTCAGATATTACTGTTTATACCACCAACATTTCATGCCGATCTGTCTTACGCAGAAGTCTTTGCTGAATGATGATAAATGTAGTGAAATTAGATCTGATAACGTTTTTTTTTTCCCTGTTGAAACTAATTTCCGGTTTCAGAGAGCTGGAGAATTTGTCAGACTTTGTGTTATTTAGTCGCAAAAAACTAATGTGGAAGTGCTGGTTAAAGATGAAGCACGATGCATGTGGTGGGACGTCAGGAAGGTCCTGCATTATTGACCTGAACGTTCTGATTTAAAGCTGCAGGGCTACTAAAGAGCCCCAGTTGGGTGTATTTTAACTACTTACGTTGAGTTGTACCAAAAGCACAAGATTCATATTAAAAAAAGTGAATAAATGTAACTGATGTTCATGTTGTGCTGCAACTGCTTAATTCCATTGATTCACCTTCAGACACAAAACCTTTAGACCGTCTTTGCTAACTGGCAAAAAGAAAAAGGAAACAACTTCCAGCACAACACAAGGTAACACACAAAGCAGATGCTATTTACACCCAGGTGTCTATAGGCAGCAATGCTATTTACACCTAGAGTGGAACAGCCCATGTGACATTTCACACCATGTACTTGTAGCCAACCATCCTATTTACACCCAGGTGTTGAATAATCACAGCTCAATTTACTTTGACTATTAAATGGTCAAATAATTTTGAGTGTGTTTCAGTGTATTGCCTGTTTAACAGTGAAATCTCGGGTTACGAGTAACGCGGTCTGAGAGTGTTCTGTAAAACGAGCGGAGATTTTTAATACATTTAAAAAAACGAACAAGTCTTGGTTTACGAGCAACGAGTAACATGTACATGTATCACGCATGCGCTTCTTGTTTTGGCACCGAGCGTCACGTGATCACAATTGAGCCAACGGTTTTTCTCTCTCTTGCGCTGCGGAATTGTGGGTAATCGTGTGTGTGTTTTCACTTTTTTTTTAAGGTAAAGAGCAGGTTAATTTGTTTTATTTTTATTTTATATTTTGTGTTAATTATTTTTATGTATTTTTTTTTTTTGGGCTGTGGAACGAATAATTTGCGTTTCCCTTATTTCTAATGGGAAAATTTTATTTGGTTTATGAGTGTTTTGGAATACGAGCCCACTTCCGGGAATTAATTATGCTCATAATCCAAGGTTCACTAAATGTCACTAAAAAGACCCAGAATGCCTCCTAATCCTAACCCTATTTTGTTTTTGAGGTGTGACGTGTGTAACTCAAGGGACAAACTCTGTAAAATGAAACAAAAGTGGAAATACCAAAGATGTGCAGTTCCTCGAGTGTCCACAGGGATCGGGCTCCAAAACTGTGGCAATCACCATGTTGTTGTTAGTCTTCCGGTTGCTTCCATCGAGGGTTTGCCACAGTGGCCCATCCAATCCGCATACAACTTGGCACAGGTTTTACAACATTACACTTCCTGACACAAGACTTTTTTTTATCCGGGCTTGGACCCAGCACTGCATCCAGTGGCTGGAGTTTGGCCATTAGGTGGGAATTGAACCGAGGCCTTCCGCATCACAGGCGAGATACCTTCGACTGAGTCTCCAATGCACATCATAGATCCCCAGGTTAAAAATGCCCAAATTTATAACAGACATGTTTTACAGCCTGGTACAAAAAACATTAATATTCATGACAACTATACATAAGCCATAAATTGCCAAATTAGCTGTATGGCCAATTTGAGTGACCGCTAGCTGACTACTGGAATCATCATAAGTTAGCTTACAAGAAATGTAAGTGTTGACAGGATGCCAATCCACCGCAGGGCAAACACACCCTCATTCACACACAATAGGGAATTTTGGGATGCAAATTTTCCTAAACCCACCAAGCGCGGGAAGAACGTGCAAAAAGGTGGGAATCGAACCTGGTTGCCGCTAATTCCAACTCAAACCTGGCCCCTACAGGTCCATGGCGACAGTGCTAACCACTAAGACACCGTGCCACCTCAATCAACTACATTAGTGCATACATTTACATTAGCCACTATAGCACTTTAGCTAAGTTAAAGCTAAGCTCGCATGATTGTAGGTGGTAATTGAATTAGGTAGGCATGTTCCAACCAACAGCCAGGCTCATTTGGTGCCACCCATTTGACAGTCCATGGATTAACTGGGGTTTAGGTGAAGTTCGCTCCTGCCAAGCTTAAGTAATAAGTCACCTGCAAAGTATCTGAGCAGCTAGAGAAGCTTGTCTATGAATTTGATCTGTATTTTATCATGAGGTAGCTCACGAGGCCAAGCAGCGGTACATAACTTTGAGAGCTCTCTTACAGAAACGTCTTTGCAATGACTTTTCAATGGAAGAACGTTGTGCAAATAAAATGGATGAGAATTCAAAAGACAAGTCAATATACACTTAAGACAATTTAAGACATACTGAATAAAATGCCTGCTGAGGAAATAATTATCTGATGCAAACTACTTAAATATCTTAGAAGATTAGCAAGGGGAAAAAAGCCACATTATTTTTTTAATCCCATTAAGTTCTGCAGTTGTGATCACTCCTAGAGAGCTAATCCAATGTTTATCACTTTTTTTTTTCCCGTCACACTTTCTTGTCACGTGCCAGCTCTCTGAGTGTGACGTTTTTTTCTTTCTTCCTTTTTTCTCTAAATAAAAGCTATTCTCATTTAATCAATGCCTCTGATGTTTCAGGCTGCAGGAGCTTTAGCAATAATACTAGTGGCACTTTCATACCACACCACATCACTAAACACCAAATCCAACCCGAACCTGACTTATCGGATTTTTCCGGCTCTGGATGAGAGCCAGTGGCTTTTTCACTCTTTAAACTTCCAACTTAATAATTTCACTTTTTAAATCATTAACAGATGTTATACAGTATACTGCAGCTTTAAACTCCTAACCTGAGAGCCAGGCCAAGAAATAAATCTTCACGGTTCTTTTGCTTTTGAAAGATAGGGTGACTAGGAAAAGACGTAACGATCACCGCTCAGATGTTTAATTAAAATTATAATTAGAAGAATGTTCCAATTTAAAAGAAAAAAGAAAAAGGATCAATATCTATTAAATGTTACATGGTGTGGAGATGGAACGGTGCATTGTGGTTTTAAGCTGAACGTCTTTTAAAATGGATTGACCTTAAGCAGCCGTGTGACCACGTGAACTGGGAGGCGGTAAAATGAAGAAACCCACTGCACTTATGAACAGATATTCAATTAAATGTTGATGGATAATTTGACACTATACCCCCAAAAGGATATACACCAGTCAAAAGTTTGGACACGCCTTCTAACTCCAAAACTCACCCAATCATCTCCTTTGAACAGTTGGTATATGAGATGTGTCTGCTACTTATACTCTGTAAAGCCCTCATAACGACGCCAATCCGAGTTTTTTTTGAGGCTGGTAAATAAACTTGTCCCATCCATGCTCTGGTCGTGCTTTCCTAGGAAGGTCGTCATGAGAGCAAGTTTCATCATGGTGCTTGATGCGTTTTGCAAATGCGCTCGATGATATTGTTCTAGCAAGAACTGCTCCAGAACAGCTGATCTTTGTATCTTAAAAGTTCAGCCTTTATTTGTCATATATACCTTATATATGGACAGTGAATTTATTTCTTTTTCGACTATCCCAGGTTTTGGCTCTGGTCAGAGCAAAGGGTCAACCATTATATGATGAATTGAGTAGACAGGGTTAATTCCCTTGGCCCTTAACCCTCATCTCTATTGTTGACCCAACAGCGGCAACTTGGCGGAGCTGGGACTCGAACCGCCAAACTTCCGATCAGTAACTCAGAGCGTTAACACATTGAGACGCCCTACAATATAATAACATAACAATATAATAAAATATCAACTGACCCCTATTGTTGTTGTTGCTACTTACAGTAATTATCCACTGCATCATTTTGAAAAAAAAAATGTTCTAGAATGTAGAAAATAAATCCAAGCTTTTGCCTGGTACTGCATGTTTGTGAATGTTTGGAGTGTTTCTATATTTCCCAGTAAGCCTTACGGTAATAGCCTTCCACATATTATCAGCAATTCTAGCAGATTGTGTTTACATCTCATGCAATTTTAATGCTTCCTGCAACACAGCAGGGCTGCACAAACTTAGCCACCATAGAAGGGAAGGTTTAGTCTTCTTGATGGATGATCCGGGCATCTCTATTGTTGACCCATGTACACCTTTTATAAACACCTGCTTATTAGTGTAAAACATGGTTCCTGTAACCGCTGCCAGGGTATAAATATTTATGCCATACCTCTGCCTGTGTTGCTGCCCTTGAGCCACTTGGGTATGCTTTACTTGTAGACTTAAACCGTTCACTTGTGGATCTAATGTCAGTGTTTGCGTTGTGAATTTGATGCTGTTGACCTGCGCGGCGTAGACCATCATCCATCACTTATCACAAGCGTTCTATATATTATTATATATTATACTATTACACATCCATTCCGTGCTGTGTTTCTGGATTGCCTCAGTTAATGCGGTTCAGAATGAAATATGAATCAGATGCAAGTGTGCGCTCTGGCATCATTTTTCACGAGCTAAATGCTGACTGTTGCTTGGTGTCAATCTCGGTCTCCACTGGAAAGCTCGGAGTTGTAGGATTAATTAGATCTAAAAGCATGAGCGAGAAGGGAGACGTTATTAAATAATGGCTGCGCTCCAATCTTTGGTCTTCCAACTCCACGTTTAGCAAGTGTGTAAACCAAAGCTAGCATATTTTTTTTTAAAGATGTATGGCACGTTTAACCATCAACATCACACAACCCATGAATCTGAATGGGAATTGAATTAAAAAATACCCTATAGGGTCAGTGGTGACTCAGAGGGCTAAAGCACTGAGTTACCGACCGGAAGATCGGCGGTTCGATCCCCAGCTCCACCAGGTTGCCACTGTTGGGCCCTTGAGCAAGACCCTTAACCCTGACTCTCATGGCTGACTCTGCACTCTGACCCCAGTTATGCTGGGATATGCGAAGAAGGAATTTCACTGTGCTGTAATGTATATGTGACAAATAAAGGCTTAACTTAACTTAAACATATGTACAGTAAGTACATGGTCCATGTGTCAATGCGTGTTTGTTGTCTGCAGTGCCATTCCAATTTCCCTTTATCGGAATGCCATATTTCGAAGAAGGATGTTCAGAAGAGCTTATGGGCATCAATGAACAACACTGATTATCTCTTTACAATGACATCTGTCACAATATCTTGCTGTAGTATGCCTAGTATGCAGGAAGTCAACAGGCAGTTCAGTTCTCAAAGTTGGTGTTTTGGAAACAGGAAAAATGGGCAAGCCTAAGGTTATAATTGGCCAAACTGTAACGACTGGGTCATGTTTGAAATGCCAAGTCTTGTGCGTTGTTCCTACCAAAATTGGTCCAAGAAAGAACTGTCCAAGGTAAACTGGCGACTGGTCAGAGTGTCAATGCTGACCCTTTTCCAATGGGCATGTGGGCATCCAAGCTGAACCATTTAGCAATGGAATAAAGACAGCCATGTGCACCAGGATGCCAGTGGAGGCAATGTTTGGCTCTGCAACATGTACCACTTACTGCACCTACACATGGTAACATGGTAAACACCCTTCATGGCAACAGTACAACATTCTCTAATAGCAGGGGCATCTTTCAGCAGGACAATGTGCCCAGCCACACTGCAAACACTGTTGTTATGGTTTGAGGAACATTACAAAGAGTTCAAGGTGTTGAGTTGGCTGATCTCCAGATGCAGTGGGCATCTGTGGAAATGCTGGATAAACAAGTTATTCAATGACCCCCCAGCTAGACTTCATGCTTTATGCTTTACAACACAGCTTGAGACGTCTTGTGGAGTCCAAATCTTTGTTTTGCCGGCACAAAGGGGATCTACAGTATACAATATTACATGGGTAATCTTAACGATTTAATGATCTGTGTATTCAGTGTATTCATAGTAACTCAGGTCAATTTAGGTCAATTCAACGAAGATTTTTTCAGTGGAACCTCGGATTGCGAGCATAATTCGTTCTGGAAGTGGGCTCGTATTCCAAAACACTCATAAACCAAATCGAATTTCCCCATAAGAAATGATGGAAACTCAAATTATTTGTTCCACAGCCCAAAAAAATAAATACATAAAAAATTAACACAAAATATTAAGTAAAAATAAAATAAATTAACCTGCACATTACCTTTTAAAAAAAAGTAAAAATAATTCCTGACATAAGTGTTTCCGTTTGTGCGCGCATTGGACACCGTCTCAGAGACTCAGAGCAGGCTGAGCCTGGAGTAGAGAGAACATGGATCTTTAACCTCTCTAATGAGATTTACTTTTACTTTACACGCGCACTGTACACACACGCATACAGACACAAAATAAGATATTTTACGCACACACACGTGGTCACAGTATTATAGTAAACAGTACACGCGTGTTGATTATTCTAGTGAGAGACGCGCACTAAGACCCAGCAGGGGAGACGATTACCCACAATTCTGCAGCATGTGAGAGAGAAAAACCATTGGCTCAGTTGCGATCACGTGACGATTGGCATCAAAACAAGAAGCGCACGCGTGATACATGATACACAGTAAACCAAGACTTGTTCGTTTTCCAAGTGAAAATTTATTAACAATCTTTGCTCGTCTTGCGGAACACTCGCAAACCGCGTTACTCGTAATCCGAGGTTTCACTGCATCAATAATTTGAAAGTATTATTGTATAGCAAACTGCAAAGTAGTGTATATGATGATAAATGTTTCAGTGGATTATATTACATCACGTACTTAAAAAATCTGGCTGAATGTCTATTCTGATTGGTGTTGATGAACAGCAGCAACAATAACTCGGGCACATGATTATATGAATGTACTTGTTATAATATGTTATTGATTATTCTATTCAATTCTATCCAGTTTACAATCATCACTTGCGATGGAGACGATGTTGAGCGATGTTGATAAGTATCTTTGCATAGAGGAAGACTTGTAGTTTTAAAATTTTTTAAGCATGTAATGTTCATCCAGTGAGAGCCAGTAATTTATTCAGCATTGGTCATTGTATACAACATCGAGCACAATGCTCCAGTCACACCTGCTTTTTATTTGAAATGGTTTTATTTAAATATAAATATGTGTACAAAGTTACAAGCAACAATAGCTCATTTTAGCAAGTAAAATCTCAATGCATAATCTTAAAAAAGCAACAAAAAAAAAAGGTGTCAAAAAAGAAACACAACCCCAAGAATGATGAGAAACTCAAGCTCACAGGGGGGAAACGGAACTAAAATCGTGTTAAAATGAAACCAATAAAAATCAAATTAGATATATATTTTATACGCATTCATAATATAAATGTATTTTACAGTTGAGCAGCGTACACACTGTACATTAAGGCTTATACAAAGTATAAAAATAAAGACAAGCAATGTGTTTTTCAGCACAGTTCACTTGAATTGTGAATTTACCCCCCCCCCCCCCTCCCCAAAATCGAAATCACTTAGGCCCGAAGAAAGAAAGGGGAAAAAAATGGCAGTACAGAGGGACCCGGTTACCGGGATTACCACGATCCAATGACGTTAGGTGCAGTAAAGCAATGGACATGGAAAGAAACGTTCGATACGTTCACATAGACACGTCATCTGCATGCAACAGACAAGAGGAGAGGGCGTTATACCCCCGGGATTTGTACACTCGTTTATCAGGAGCATTGTGTCCAACCTTTTTATTGTGTGTAAACATGGCAGAGATATTTGATTGTGTCACTTCAGACAGAACGACTCGGCCCACTTTTTTGTATTTCCTTTTTTTTTTTTTTTTTAAATAAGTAAAAATCACAGTCGCTAAACTATTACTGCGTTTAAATTTCGCAGTTTCAGATTGCCACCAGCTTCTCAATACAACCAAGGCACCTTTCATTTGCACCCCAAAACCAATAACATGCCATTTTGGGATGCAAAATACGCCTCTTGTGTCTGGGCTGCATCTTCATTAGGGCTTTCGTCTCCCTCTTTGTTCTGCTAATCAGAGACAAATTCGACTAAAGCGCATCTCTCTCTTCATTACATCCTTTTATTTTTGAAAGGTCCTCAGAAATACCCTAACAGCAGATGAAGCTTTCATAAAAGAGCCCTAATTTCCACCAGTTTGTCTCAATTTATCTGTGATTTCCTGTTGTAGTTCAGTCCTCATGTCAACGACACACAAAATGTGCTTACGATTCCTTCAGCATGCCAGCACAAGACTTTTTTTTTTTTTTTTTTTTTTGATTGTGGTCCAGCGTAAGATAATTAGCATCTCATTTACAAAAGTTAGTCCATTTGATCCGTCTCCGACTGCTATCACAGACCGCTCGGAGATGACGAAGCGTCCTTGTGTGCCCGTCTCCATAATAAATGCGATTACAAAAGGATGGCATTCATTCACCAGAAGTTTATCTATTAGACAAAGCTAAACATAATTAAAATTAGCTTAGAGGATCCAGAGGTGACTCGTAAACAGGAGTAGTAATCCTTTCTCCGAAAAGCTCAAGAAGGCCCTGTCTCCAAATGCACGCTTTGTTGTCCCTTGTTGATTACACTTTACAAGTCCGGCACTCACACATGAGTCTGCATGCGCTGCTGGGACGGCCGTCCGTAGTCGGACTGCTGCGAGGACGCGTAGGAGAAGCGGGACGACCCGGTCACCTTACTGGCCTGATCTGATTGCTCAAAAGTATCCACTTTGTCAAAGGAGGCGGGTTTGACGTAGCTGGTGAAGGCGCGGCTGTAGGTATTGGGCAGGTACAGCGGGTCCTGTGGGTACATTGTGGGAGTTGTTTGCTGTTGTGGCTGCGGTTGTTGTTGTTGTTGTTGTTGTTGCTGTTGTTGCTGCTGCTGCTGTTGCTGTGGTTGTTGCTCGTAGGTTGTGCGGTTGGCCGGCGTGGTGGCGTAGCGGTTGGAGAAGTCGTAGACACGTGCCTGAGTGGTGGTTTGGCTGTACAGGGGACCTGGAGATGGAAGCTGACAAGGTGTGTAGACGGGACGCGAGGTTGGGACAAACTCGGAAAAGCCAGTCCGGGCGACATGGCGGTCATCATGACCTCGGACGTTGTAGTAGCCGTTCGTGGGGTCCTGGAAAGAGAGAAGAGATGATCCATGATGAGGAACCATGAGGATCCATGCAGGAAGTAACCACACTGAACAATCTTGGAAAAATAAATACATTTATATGATGTAGTACATTACTGTATTCCTGAAAGAAGGACTTCTTATCAAAATGTCCTACAGTTCTCTGGAAAAACTCTGGAGTTATGAATAGAACCTGGATTTATACATCTTTTGGTATTTTATTACCAGATGCAGAATTCTTGCATGAAGACGAAAGATACGAGGACTTCTAGTAAAGCTGCAGAAGGTGAGATATCGATAAACAAACTCTGACCCCAAAGTAAGAACGTTGAACTCTCAGGGACTTGCAGGAATAGAAAAATAATGAACAAAGAACGAGCACTGTCCCCGTCCTAATTATTGTAACATGCAGGTCAGAGTTACTGTAACTGACACATTAATCAGCACGTCCTGATTATTCCGAACAAGTGTGTAGATGGAGCGCATATGGAGGAGTGTGTAGAGGAAAAACCGTCTGTTAATAAATTCACATAAATGATTAACATGTCCTGATCATTTATTTAATTTCCATCGGCAACGTCTGCTGCGCTACGACCGAACTGTCTCTCATATACTGTATTATCGGCTCAGCGTTGATGGACAGTTCGATTCCGTATACGTCATATCCTGGACTAGTGCGCATTTCGGCGGCAATGATCCTCAATCGTATGACTGTTAACATCTATACTCTTGCAATTGTGGAACCCCACAGAGCGGATATATTAGATTCTGAAAGATCTCCGGATAATAAAATAATAAAATATCATCTGGTTTCACCTCCTCCAGCTTCAGAAGCACTTTTGCTCTTTCGCGTGGTGTCCTGTTTCTAAAGAAAAGTGTACAATCCCGTATTAGACTGTGTATCATCCCAGAATTTTATGCGTAGGTGTGTTTCGGCTAAGTGAGGAAGGACTCGCATTACCGAACATGACGGTGCCATCCAAACTCGAACGCACCTTTTATTCACGTAACTTTACTTCCGATCTGAATCATAAAAGTCCCGTTAACGTGAACGCAACACAGATTTGGCTCCCGAACAGACAGCCATGTTACTAATTAAAGCATTTATAAGAACCTTACCTTAATATCTGATCTTTCATCATCTTCCTCCTCCAGCAGATCGCTGTGCTCGGTGCGTGACGTCCCGGGAGACTCACTGCTGTTGGGAGCCTAACAGAAATGAAACACACACACACACATACACACACATTCAGGTTGCGTACACTCTGCTATTCACACATACACTCACATTCACTCACACCCTGCTGCATGCCAGCTGAGCTCTCATTAGGATGCTCATACTGTGAGTGTGCCCAAGCATAAAGTCTTCAAACAGCTCGACTGCTAAAAAAAACATATTAGGTTCAAGTTTGTGTAATACTTTTATAAGCTTGGAATATTTTCTTTGCATCACAGACAGACACTGGGGAATATCTTTGACATTATAAGTCGAAATTTCTCCTACACATTCCAAAACAACCAGAATAACAGTTTTTTTTAAATAATACAGTACTGTGGAAAAAGTCTTGAGCCACCCCTTATTTCTTCACATTCAATGAAATTCAATGATGCAGATTAAATTAAAGAAATGAGTACAAATGCTTTACTGCGACAGGCTCCAAAGTGATACAATTTTTTAAAAAAATTTTTGTTTACGTAACAACCTCAGCAGCAGCCTCATTTCTCCTCTCGTCTGTTCCAACCACTCGGCGTTCAGCAGCACCAGTGTACTAAACACCGGCCTGAACATCTGTCAGCATCTGCACCTGTTTCTCTCTGGTTCATGCTTTACGGTAGATGTTTGAATAATTCATAAGTCACTGTGTGGCTCAACAAACAAAAAACATTCTTCTGAAACTGGTCGGGGTTAGGGACTGGGAGCCAAAAAGTTCTTCGAGAAACCTGCGTAACTGTTCCTCAAGACTGTACATTAAGAATAAAACAAAGTCTGGCTCTTTGGAAGACAGTATTAAGAAATGAGGGGTGGCTCGAGACTTTTGCACAGTGCTGTATATACTTACTCTGTATATATAAGGCCTTTAATGCAAAGCTGTTAGAGATGCTCACCATCGGCTCCTTCACGTCCTCCTCGTCATCATTTCCACGAGCTGCATTGTGGTCGCTGTGTACGATCTGCACACGGATGTCGCTTTTCGAGAGGCGTGTCCCCTTTTTACCTACAAACAGACCAGAAAAGAAAGAGCGACAGAAAGAGAGAGAGAGTTTAATGATGGAAACATCTTTACAAATCGGTTTGTTTCACTCAGTTCGCTGTCTTGTTCTTGGTATCGGACACAAAATCTATAGAACGGGTTCCGACTCCTGACCCATGACCTCACCTTTAGCGGCGTGGCGGCAGCAGATGGACGCCAGGGTGATGACACAGACGATGAAAACGCAGCCGCCTCCAACTGACGACCCGATGATGATGAGCAACGGCAGTGCTTCTGTAACACAACGAGAAACGAGACGTCAATCGTGAACACGACTCAGAGAAATGATTCATACACAGGGTGACGTTTCTCTAATGACAAATCAGTCCTGAGATGTTACACTAAGAATGACTTTTTTTTTTTTTTTTTTTGAGTTTTACGAGAGATGTGTGGCTGCGACCTCAACCGAGGATTTGGAGCGAACTACGTTACTCAAAAGTGTGCATCAAACCCAGTCGCTCTTGCTGTCACTGCTCATAGCTCTGCGTATAGAAATTCATCCGGTGTGGCGTTCCCGAGCCTGGAGAATTTTCTTTAATCTCAATTGGAAGGGGGCTAACCAGGCCTGACACGTACCACGCCGCCTGACGCTAATCTAATTAGAGATTGCAGGAGATATAGCGCCGCTCGCTGTATTTCTCCAGAGACACACTTCTTCTGCCGTGATGTAAATTGCAGACGAGGACCTCGTTTCCACCGTCTCCCACGACTGACTACTACGACGCTCAGCCTTATTTAAACAAACTCGGGCCCCCCGGTGCAGGAGGAGCGACGAGCCGAGGCCCAGCCGCGCGGTACGCAGGGACACCCAGCGGCCCACGAATCAAATTAATCTAGGCTCAAAATCTATATCTGTGTTATGGGGCAGATGTATTCATTAAGCACTCCATCTCCTGATTAAATGTTATTGATTTGCTGGAGTATAATTAAGATAAGCGCACTACTGGAGGGCCTTTTTTTTGGGAGGGGGGAGGTTCTGTTGGTGTGGTGCTGACTCTGGAGAACCGCCTGTCACGAATCAGCCAGAATAAAAGGCAGAGGAAAGGAGCTTCATGCAGATGGACATAATAAATGAAACCATTACATTATCCCAATGCACTTTGTGTAGCCATCTGATCAGACATTATTGGCTCTTCTCTTACTACTGTACTAAATGTCGGAATAATATACCAGCAGTGGTGTACGAAATTATACGAGGCCAAATCATTTACACACACACACACACACACACACACACACACACACATATTTACCTTACTATCACTGTGAGGACCTTAGTATTATCACACCGAATCACCTTCAAGAGATAGTTTGGGTTTTTGTCTAAATCTAAATTGAGGTGCATATACAGTAAGTACATTAGAGTAGGTCTTGGTCATTAGAGACGTTCCTGTTCTGCACACCGACTGTGAAGTTTGTAATCAGAGACCAATTCCACAACCCTCTCTCCGCGCAATAATACATTCCAACGTTCAGCTGAGACTCTTCTTTGGTATCCTTCAAAATGATGATGAATTTTATAGGGATGTAGAAAAAAATCGTATCGTATCACATCACGATTCTTTTGCGATTCATGTCTCGCCACCAAAACTATTTATTTATTTATTTAATTATTTATTTTAAATGGTGCAGTTCCTCAATAATCCTACAGGTGGCACATTCTAAACTATTTATACATTGGCGCAGCATCCTGTGTGGTACAAGTCAATTATTTCCTGTTTGTTTAATATTGTCACAAAATCTGAAAAAAAAAAGGTAATATTGAAGAGATATTTATAAAATGGTGATACTCTCTATGGAAATTGAATCAACACCTAGTTATCCTGATAATATCGTATCGGCTGGTCCCTGATGATTCCCATCCTTAGTATTTAGTAAGAATGTTATGCTCTTCTTTTCCTGGAAGCAGCTGTTTGTCTAACCAGAATTAGAATTATGGGGACAGAAAATAGTTGAATTTGTCCCAAATGCAGACTAAATTTGAAAGATACCAAGTTGAATTAGCTCAGTGGGTTTACAGAAGCTTCATACGAGTCTCAGATGATCGCTGGAATGCATTTTTGGTTGTGGCTTAGATTACTTACAGGAACTTTTGAACGACCAAGAGCTGTTGTAAAGTGCTTAAATGCACCTCAATGCTGATTTAGGGGAGACTCGGGGGACTCGGGGGAACGTCTGCATCCTCTGCGATTTTTCTTGTTCATTTCTATGAATCTTCTTTGTAACGGCATCAGTTGTTTAAAACGCTACACAACGCTACACATGGACGCAACATCCACAGCGACTATGTTAACGTTAACACTCGAAGCCGTCTTTGTCCTACGATGTTCATGTTTCTGAGGCGCTCCAGTCAATTCAAACTCTTTTAACAAATGTTACAGAACTCTCTCGTCTCTCTTATCGTCTGTGCTCTGCTTCAGCGTGAGATCAAACTAAATCCTATTCCGAGTACTAAGCAGCATGTAAGAATATTACCGCCTATACCTTCTATGTTTCTTCTTCGCATCCTATCCTGTCCTGCTTTTTTTTTTTTTTTTTTTAATTTTTGTCATTTTTCCCTGAACCCACAAGGCGTCCCAAAAGTCTCCGTACCTGGGGGAAATTAACAGAATGAAACCACTTCGTGCATAACACCAGATGTTGTAACACAAGTTCATCAAAGGAGGGAGAGAGACCTAAATAAAGATACATTTTGATTTAAAAAATGTGTAAATTTTCCTTAAGTATGGAGCCTTTTAACACACCCAGTATTATAATGGTTTAGGAGCATGTGTACATCTTTATGCTTGTAATTAGTTAAGCATTTATGAATATGCACGAGTATGCAAATTATAAAATGTCCTTCTGTGGCCCCGACTGAACCCCTCTTCACACCGGTTACACAAAGCAAAGCTACACTGCTTCAGCCACAACACTGAGCACAACATTGATTATTAACTATATACTAGTACACTGATGACAGGGTCATGGATCTGTGGGGTCCAAAGGCCAGACTGTCTGCATCAGAGCAGCAAAGAGTTCAAGGTTGTTGATCTGGCCTTCGAATTCCCCAGATCTCAATCCGATTGAGCATCCATGGAAAACACCAGACAAAACAACTCTGATCCATGGAAAGCCGCGTTCCGCAACCCGAAGGATCCGCTGCTCGTGTCCTGGTGCCAGACACAACACAACACACTCAGAGGGGCAAGAAGTGCCACAACAGCAGAAATTACTACATTTGTATGTTATTAGCTATAATGTTATGCCTGATTGCTGTATGTTTAAGTGTCAATCAGAAAAGTTAAACCCTGATCAAA
>CM060126.1:30226551-30329051 GCA_030522415.1 Channallabes apus
GAGCTGCTAATACCGAGGGGAGAGCTGTGACTGGAGCTGTAATTTCGCCTGCCGCCGTCTTAATTACAGTCTAAAGCGTGCCGGCCTCAGTCCTTAGAGCCAGCACACTTCTAATTAAAACTAGCTACATTTCTCCGGAGCGGGCTCGGCTGCTAGCGGGCACCCTGTCTTACCAGCTGTTCTGGCCTCCGGTGTGTGAGCATCGCCTGCCACGGTACCTCATTAAACCCCAACGGTCGTTAACCACCACCCCCTTCTTCTCATCCCTGCCCAGCCCTGCTGCACTCTGATTAATCCGTTTAGAACTCCCCTTGATTTTTCACTCACAGACACTCATCGAATTAGCCAATTAATCCGGATCTAGTGGCGATGAACCAAACACACCCGAGGATAAGATGATCCTTGCACTCGTACAGGACAAACAGATGGAGGAGGTGTAGCGCCGAAATTAGCCGAGTGCTCTGCGGCAACCTCTTTGCCCCCCCACCACCACCCCACCGCCCTTTTTTCGCTTTTGTTCCTTGGTTGCTTTCTCGAGCTCTTTGCGGAATCTTATTAGCCGGCATAAGTGTTGTTCCCGGGAGATATCTGGCTGATGTGTGATGCGCAGTCTCTACAGCAGAGCTCAAAATACCAGAGCTGGCTGGCGATCTAAAGACATCGCACTCGTGAGCTAAGGATAATGCCCAAGATAGCAGCGATTTGCTCCACACTGTCTTAGGAAGCTCATCACCCCATTCTGAAGGGGATCAGCTGTCATTAGCTTAATGCTTTCTTACACATCACGAATCGATCGCAGACTGTCATCGCAACCGTGTTATTATTCATCGAACAGATTCAGTGTTAAAAAAACTAGACAAAAACTAGAATGAAGCAGACATGAAAGAGGTATTACCACGCTGGATCCCAGTTTGGTCCATGCCAGGGTGAGCGGAGGGTTGCCAGTCCAGGCGCAAGTGAACGCCGCGTCCATGCCCGTGTCCACCGTCTGTGGTTTGGGCTCTGATAGCAACCTGGGACCAACTACAGAGAAAAGGAAAGAAAAAAACATGCAATTATAGCACAAAGCATAAGCCCCTAATGACAACGCCTCCTAAGAACCCGGCGTTTGATGCAATCTGCCTGGACGCACTTGTGCAATTAGTGATGCCTGTGCATCATTAAAGCCAAAGTCTGTTATATTTAAACTTCATTGCTCAGCCTTGATACATCACTGGTGCCAGCAGTTATGAACATTCCCTTTCAAATCGACAGAAGATCTCTCAGCAAACTCGAAAAGGAATATTTGAATTTGAAAATTACACAAATATGATTTTATGTTGTGTTTTTTTTCCATGGAGACGTGTTTACTGTTTGTAATGTGTGTGTACATACACTGCACGTCCACCAGCGTGCTGACGTTGGTGCTTCCCACAGAGTTGGACACCTCGCAGGACACGGGGTCTGTGAAATACGAGTAGTCCACCGTCACCTCCAGATTGTCCCCTTTGGCGTCAGGGATGGGGACGCCACCTTTGGACCACCTATTGGAGCGGAGACACACCGAGGTTGTTTTATTCAATCCGTTTCATCTTATGGTATACGTTGTAGATTTCTAAAACGGCCGTATTATTTTGACCTTCAGTAGTGAACAAGGTTTATTGACAGTAATCCAAATCCTCTGTGATTTTATTCCAGTCCTGTCTGACATGAGTCTAATCTTGGGATTACACACCGTGTCGAATATTCCTCTTTTACCTGTAGCCGGTGATCTCCGGGCTGGCGGAGGCTGAGCAGATGAACAACACCTTGGCTCCCTCCATTACAGTCTGAGGCTGAACGGACAGAGTGACAGACGGAGGATCTGCAACGTGACAGCACCATGTTAGACAATGTCTCGGGTTTTGCCTTTTTCATGGTTTTAACTTTACTTAAATATTGAGTAGAGCACTTACGTTGAACGTTGATGGTGATGGAGGTCTGGCGTCCGGCCGGGGCTGCAGGGTTTAGGACCCTGCAGGTGTAGGTCCGTCCTGAGTCACGGTCATCGGGTACTAGAGGTAACAGGCTGACCGCTGTCTCCCTCTTCCCGTCCTCCATCAATGTCTAAAGGAAAAACCGAGGGGACAAAAATGGTCAGCAAAGTCGGTGAGTTCCTCCGTCAATCCCACTACAGGACATGTGCTCTCTACAGAATGCTTGTCAGTTCCACTAAAGTAGGCGTAGTCGCTGTCAGGCAGTTGTGTGATGAAGGCGTGGTCTTTGCCTATGAGTTTGAGTACATCTGGCACTTTTTTCAATCAAAACTGAAGCCTCTATGCATAATGCATAACACTAACTGCTGTGAGTGTGCTCTCTATACCACATATAGCATGGCTTACACACCCCACTGTCATTACATCATCTTTCAAATCTGAAGAACATCTAATAACCCCATTTATCATCTCGGCTTTAATGCCATCGCCATGAATCTGTGTGTACACCCTACAGTACGCGGTGTCGAGCAGGACCGGAGCTGGTTTTCCCTCGGCGTGGCAGGTGAGCGCACGTGTTTAACGATGCCATTTTGCTGCGTGCACAATTTTTTCCCGGCGAGCCCTCGATCAGCTCTTCCTGCTCCTCATCATCTCTTAAATCTGCTTATTGCGCTCGGGCCGATCGATTCGGCTAAGTGGGGAGAGGAGCACAGAGGAGTTTTGGCAGGGGGGCAGCTTTCTGGGTGCGGTGTTAGGATGGTGCAGGGGTATTCTGGGAAATCAGGAGGCAGGGGAGGGGGGGGGGGGGGGTGGCGCGGAGGTGGGTGCATTATGGGAAGCTGAGGGGCGGCAAATCGATGCATGAGCCCACTCTCTGGCAGACACACCTCCGGCTCACTTAGAGCGTTTTTACACTAGATTGAATCACAAAGCTCGTTGTCAACACCCTTTCGCTTCTCCTCCACTCCTCTCTTCTTTTTTTTTAAACAATCCCTTATGCGTTTTTTCCTCCTTCACATCTTGCATCCTGTTTACTCCTTCACTTTTTTGCTCTTTCTTGTCCCTCTTGTCACTCATGCCTCACTCTGTAGCACTCTTAAACACGCATTTTTTGCCTTCTTTCACCTTCTAGCACTTCTCCTGGTGTTCCATCTGTCTCTTATCTTTTCTTTATCCATCTCTCTCCCTCTCTCTTTCTCTTGCCTCCGCTTCCCTGCAGCTCCCGCCTTCTTAAGCGTGCAGTTTAGTGTCGTTTAGCGTGGTCAGAGAGCATGACAAATGTGACACTTTCATGCCCGTTCACGCTCCGCCGAGTTCTCCATTGTGTTTCGGGATTGTCGACGCCGAATTCTCCCTCGCCCGCTCGCTTGCTCTTTCTCTCTGTCTCTTTGCTTTCTTTCTCCCTCCTTCTCTCCCTCCTTCCCTCCCCCTCTCTTGCACTCTGTCTTTCTCAGTGCAGAAACTCTGCTGTATCGGACGCTTATGCCTGTCTGCACTTCAGCATGCTCCATTTAGGCTGGAGTGCCAGAACATCGGAGGGTGTTTGTGTGTGTGTGTGTGTGTGTGTGTGTGTGTGTGTGTGTGTGTGTGTGTGTGTGCGTGCAGGATATATTTATAAAGAATAAAAAAAGAACGATATAAGAGTGGGGGCGGGGCAGAGAAGTCACGATGGTGTGAGGACATAGTGAGACCGAGACGCAAAAAGACTAACACCTTGGTGACGGAAATGCATTAGAGCAGCACGGAGGGGGGGGGGGGGGGGTTGGGGGGGGGGAAGTAGAAGGGCAGATTTGAGCTTCTCACTTTTGAGGTGGAGGTGAGAAAAGCAGAACGGACGAAATGTCTGAGCTGAGTGGTGATAGTGTGCACGCTCACCTTCGAGTAGATAGCAGTGTGCATGACCTCTCCATCTCGGTACCAGGTGATCTCAGCTGCAGGCTTGGCTCCTGATGCCCGGCAGGTCAGGTTATGGGGAGAGTGAGCTTTCAGCCGCACCACGGGCCCTCCCTCCACAACAGGATCCGAAGGTGGCACTGCAAGAAAACACCATCATCATCATCATCATCATCATCATTAAGACAATGTTAAATGAACCGGATAGCCAAAATGACATCATCTTCAAAACACTGCCTAGTTTGGAGCTTAACCCTTATTCTGTGTGTATTTTGAAGGAGGGAAGGGATTTTGATTTCAGGCATTAAAGAACAAACCCTTGGAATAATAGAAGATTATATAAAGGATTAATCCATGTTACAGTTATTATACTGAGATTGCTATTGACTCACACAGACTTGTACCCATGATTTCAGGCTCGAAACTCACAACATCCTGTAATAATAATATTGTAATACTTATAATATAATATAAAATGAGATACGTTGACATAGAACAGTGTTTGTAGCTCAGACTGTGATATCGGTACTTTAAAGCCTAATATACCTGTTATAATGATAAACCATCACTTTGCAGTTATACTGAACATGATTGCGAATCTCTTCAATTTTTAAACGTACAGACAATCAATAAGGATTCTTTATTACAGATGCCTCCGCAAATGCCAGGCATTCGATTTTATCTGCATCTATAAAAAAAGGGAAGTGTCGTGTTGAGATAGTGTAATATCAGGGCTCACGCACCGAGGCCTTTTCCCAGCTACGCTGCCGAAACATTCATCACCGGTGGCAGATATTTGACCTATATAGAACGGGCCGGCTCGGTAAATGGGCCGCGAGATTGAGTTCGGTGCGGAGGAAGGCTAAGTCTGTGTTTCTGGCCTTTTAACGGCGTCCTGCCGGAGCCCTGCTTTGTTATTACGGCTCCTCCCGTGTGGCTCTGTTGCGTCCGGATCAGTCATTAGTTCATTTATCTGCGTGTTCCAAAGCAGAGCGGGAAGAGCGTGCCATCCGGCGTACGCACCGTCCCGCGTTCTAGTCTTCGCACAAAGCCGCTTTCTACAGCTGCATCACACTTGTCGGAGGTCTCTCCCTGGCTCGTGCCGCTCGTGCGCTAATGGGATCTGTGTGCTAGGTGATTTTAATTTCCATGTGGATTCCCTTGACTGCGCCCTCGCCACTGACTCTTTTGACTGAGTTGGATTGCTTTGGTCTTATCTGGCCTGCACTGATTTGCACACACATGCAAGCACATGCGCTCATACAATTCATTTCCTCCTCTTGTGAGCGAGAACGTTGCTAAAAATGTGTGTATGTGTGTTTTTCTGTGCACAAAGCCTGTTGTTGTGTCGGTGATGAAGATCTGTTTTTCTCCACCTTGTTTGTTTGGTTTGTTTTTGCATGAGATGCCCATCTGAACTTCCATTAAATGCGGAAGATTGAAGCGTGCGGTAAACAAACCTGTCCAATTAGGGGTGCCATTTTTTGGGGGGTTTGTTTTTTGCTCAAAACTGTTTTTTCTTTTCTTTTTTTTTTTTCCCATGCAAGTCGCATCATCGCAAGTTGTGCATCTGGACTGATTTCGCTAACCACATTATTGTTAGTCTGTTGTACAGATGGTTTGGGGGAGAAAAAGAGCGAGAGAGAGAGAGAGAGAGAGAGAATACACGAGGTGGCCTTGTTGATGTTCCGCTGTCACCCACCAGGTGTCACCGCTGGTGCAGTGTTGAACTCCCTAGCGAGGCCCCTCCGCACCCCCTACTGCACCCCCCCCCCCCAGCACTAAATGATCTACGGTGAATATGTAGATCATTCACATCGCGTTAGCGTAAAAGGCGCCCTGCGGGTTGACAAATTTTGTGAGTCGCTGTGAAAAGTGCAAACTGTGCAGACTGCGACTCTTAACTGTGCAGGCGAATCATCGGTGACTGCAGCAATCACATTATCTTAGCCTTTCACAGTGCTGATTACTGGTAGAAGAGAGAGAGAGTGGGAGAGAGAGAGGGAAGGATGGAGGGAGAGAATGTGTGTGTATGTGTGTGAGAAAGAGATTAAAGAAATGAGATGGCAAAAGAGAGAGAGAGAGAGAGAGAGAGAGAGAGAGAGAGATTTTTCCTTCGCAGCAACATCAACTCAGTTTTGCTTGGTTTTGAAAATGCAAAAAAAAAAAATTATAATAATAATAAAATACTGCCAGGGCATGATTTAAAATTGCAAATAAATTATGAAGCCGTGACTTATAGTCTCGACATAAGGAAGTGTTTATTCAGGAGAAACACAAAGTTGCAGCGTCCCACATTTCAGGCAGTATTTAAAACGCTGCTAATGAAATTGGCTAGTATGAGGGAGGCTGTAATTCCTCTTACAGTTAATAATCAGTTGCTGGAGAAGTGTACTATAGAAGGCTTCTCTCTTTCACACACACACACACACACACAGCGACACAGACACACTCGGTTCTTACCCAGGACGGTGAGTTTGGCTCGGTGCGAGCGCAGTCCTGCTTGCGTGGCCTGGCATTCGTACACGGCATCGTCGGCCAGCTCTGCTGATTCGATCACCAAGCTGTGCTCCCCTGATAGCGGATCTCCCATAAGGGAGTAACGTGCCCAACCTGGCACACACACACACACACACACACACACACACACACACACACACACACAAAAACAAACCACACGACACCGTCAGAGATAAGGGGATGGCCACAGACACACAGACACACACACGCACAGAGAGGAAAGCGGTGTAGCAGCCAGGGTTTCATCTCCGCAGAGACGCTATCAACTCTACACACGGTGACGTCTTTAAATGTCAGCGCACGGCAATTGATTCTCCACCTCGCTGAGACCAGACAGCTGAGATGATTAGACAAATTAAACGCTTGTTTGTGCTACGTGTGGTTTGTTTGCCTTTTCTGCTCCTCCACTCGATAACGCGGCGCCGCACCGACCGAAGCGAGCCAATGGCATTTCTCTCTGTGATACACGCTCATACGATCTGTTACAACCCGATGCCCTTTACCTGCCACGTCTCCAATGAGGCTTGTGTCCTGGTCTATAATTGGAAGAATCGTGACAATGATGGAACAGGCCTGACTTTTATAAATGGATTCCTATAGCTTGTATAGCATGCAGACTTTATACAGACACACTTTCGTACGGCTTTTGTACGGCGCTAGATGGATTTCTCTATAGCTTTGTGTGGCCTTGAACCACTTGACTAAACCACTTCATCTTAAATGTATCATCTGGCAGCTTTACATTCTTAAATATCACAAATGTAATGCGATGAAACGAAGGAATATAACACGACTCGGCTCACTTGTATCGGAACATTATCAATAATGCTATGATGTGATTATTATTATTATTTATTTTAAACTGATTCCTTACTAACTACATGACGAGGGTCGTTCAAGTCAAGCCAGGACTTGTGATTAAGTTTTTCGTGAATGACATTTACAGAAGACATTCCTGTTACTATTCAACCAGTGGAACGCCTGATCCTTGTTGCTAATTTGTGGAAGAGATGCATCTGTCTGGGGGAAGTGAACACACGATCATTCACCAGCACCACTTGCACATTACAGGAACTCGACTGGGAGTTACTGTTTAATGTCCCAAGCCATTTCCACAAGTTTGGGCCATTCAAGGAGTTCCTGGGAGGCTAGCGTTTTAGACATGGCGCATTCGTTGCGATCATGGCTCCGGAAAACCGTCTATCTTGATGGTGTCCATGAAACAGTGTAACACTAAGATAAGTGCATTAGTGTATCAGGGGATTATATAGAGAAATAAAAGGAGTTTAAAACATAGTTTTCTGTTGTTCTACATGATCAATAGTCCTGGTTTGACTTGAACACCCATCATACGAAGAAAAGTTTGAATATGGGGGGAAAAACTAAACAAAACGAACACCACATTAGAATTCACAATCTGAATTAATCTTATAGAAGAATTGGGGATTTAATAACCGTAATATACTGTATGTCGGAATGACGCGATATTCCTTTTAGTAATGGTTGTTTTAAAGCTCTTACCAGGTAAATCACGTTCTCCACCAAGCGCTAGGCCATCTTTGGTCCACTGCACCATGCCTCGATACCCCACGATGACACATGGAAGCGTCACCGATTGGCCAGCCACCACTACTTGGTCCTTGGGCTGCTGGGAAAAGTAGGCTCCTTCAGTAGCTGTTAGAGCAACAAAGAGTGATGATTAGTAATTGAAAAGATCGAAACTTTCCAAAAAAAGTTTCGAAAACTTAGAAATGACACAAGGCACCCAATTAAGAAATGATATTTCAAAGTACAATGTCAGTTTTAGCAGACGAACTATTTAAACTAATTTAAACTCCAATTTCTGAATCAGCCAAACTACTCTTGCACAAAAGGTTCAATAACATCATAATGCTATTGCTCTGAAGGTTTTTTTTTTTTTTTTATGTCCTGCCTGCTTCACTGATTCTGTCTTTTAGATGAGCTTGCTTGGCGATGGCTGCGCCGTGGGAAAGCCATGCCGATACTCCAGCTTCAGTATGATGGACTATCTGTCATGCTAGTTGCACCGGCACTTTGAGGTCAGTGATTTTACAGGAGGAGAGGGACAGCCAGGCACAGAGCGCGTTACCATGTTTGAGCAGAATCAGCAAAAACCCAGGCCGGGCCCATCTGTATTCGCAGTCCTCTGTCACCAGTACTGTGCTAGCATTAGCATCAATGAAGCACGTGAGCCAAAACACTACCATTACTCAAGGTCTGCACTGCAGGAGGGACTTGGCTTTTTACATCAGTTTGCCTTGTGGGAATGGCTGCCTGGGGGATATAAGCGAAGCCGCAAAAGCCTGTCGTATATCATTCTGCGAAACGGCACGCTCTACAGGGGGCTATCTGGTGGATGCTGGCATGGGCTAATCTTGCATCATTCTCTCCTGCCTCAGACATGGTTCGGTTTCCCGCGCTGAATGAGGAGGCTGGCTGTCAGCTGTTCATGACTTGTTTAACCCTTTCCTCTGTCCATATGGCGCACTGACGGCAAGAGCAATGACCTACTGAGCCGTGGAATCTGTCACCCTGTCCGGAGCTCGGATTGTACGAGGGGGCGTCGCACCTTTTGTACGGACGGATGTTAAACAATCAAAGCGGTATTTGGCTTCCCATGAGGGCCATCAGTTGTGCACAAGGAAAGAAAGAAGGTGGGAGAGAGTAGCACCTGCTTTCAGTCCTGGATGCACTGCTCGCAATGTTCTTGATCTTCATCAGTATTTTGTATATCCTACTTGTAAATTATACTGTAGATGTTCTTAATCCTCCAGTGAAATCACAGTATAATACATTTTTCTAAACTGATCCTTATTTGCATTAAAGCAATATTGCTTAACACAAGGATGCTAAAAGTTTTTTTTTTTTTCCGGGTTTTCCCTCAGGGGAAAATATTCTATACAAAACTCAGTAACAGGTTTCCCTTCCTGAAGTAGATTTCAGATTTCAGAAAGATAAAACCATTAACCGTCTAAAAATCCTTTTGTAACACATTTTATTCGCCCAACGGCAAACTAAGCGAATTATGCCGGGGATCGTGACCTGGCACAGACTAAGAAAAGTATTTCAGCAGACCAAACCGAGTACTTTAGCAAAGCTGATAAATGTTTAAATAAATAATAATAAATAAGACCTGGCTAGACTCTAAAGATGGACCATCTCAGCTTCTGTTGCAGATCCAATATTGTGCTTTATCCGGTCGTGTTTATTCCTATAAATGATTTTGCTAAAGGCGGGTTATCAGACCAAAGACTGGATATAAGGGTTAAAGACTTTAGGTCGGAAAGGGGAAAGTTTTCACTTACTATTTCTAGCCTTTCATTGCCTCGTTAGCAAAGTGATGACATGGTGTGTTTTGAAAGGTCAACCATCAAAACCAGATCTTTTTTAAATGAAAAGGAGAGACGTGTGCATCCATGGCGCTGGTCAAAAGTGCTAACTACAAAGCAACAGTAACTGCCTTGGATTTTCTTATATGCAGCCATGAAACAGTTAAGAATGGTTAGACAGTAAGTATTAAAAGGTTGAAAAATTGGTTTTGTACATTCAGTGATGTTAGGTGCTTATGTGTACCTTTTTGTAAGCAATGGGTTTTACGTAATCTGACCTGCTAACAACTAAGTAAATGGATTTTAAAGTTTCATAGAGCTGTTCATAGCTTTTTATGCCTTTATGCTTTTATATTTCCTTTATGCTTTATAGGGTTTCAGAGCTTGGTCACTTTATCAGGAGATAAAACACCTCAAAAGGTTTATTCTGTCCCAGAACTTCGATTCAACCAACATGTTAGTTCCATGTTAGTCGTTTTTTTTCCCCCATCGTGAGCCTCTTTTATTTGCTTCCTCATTCTTTCTATCCCTGACACGCAGCAAACCCACACTGAGTGTCAATATGGCTGTTCCCTTGCTGCGAGATTCACATCGCTGGAGCTCCCAAACCCCTACCGGATCCAGAAAGATGGCAACCAGCCGGAGGTAACAAATCCATTCAGAGACACAGAGTTTGGGCTTTAGAAGTTTTAAAGAGGTGGTGAGATGGGGAGGGAGGGTACGAGGGGGGTGATATTGGCACTCTTGAAAGAAAATGGCCTTCCCTTGGTTTTGTTATTCCTCTCCCTCCTTCTTTTTTTTTTACTGTGTGGTTAAATAGTAGACTGGAGGATAAAGCCCGGCCCATTCATTCTGCCCTAAGCCCACTCAAACTCCTAGCTCCAGGGCTAGGGTGTTTAAACAGAGGTGATGAGGGGCGAAAAGGGGGTGAAATCAGGGCAACATACGGCGTCCAGAGCTCAGCCATTGTCCTCCTGTCCCTCGCTTTTAATAGGCCTCTTCATTTCCAATCAATCCTGCTAAATGCAAGTTTAATAGCTTTTCAATAGCGGCTTCCCCCGCCCCTCTAGGGAGAACGGGATTTTCTCCCCATTCTCTCTCTGTTTTTCTTTTTTCACTCGCTCTCTTTCACTCAATCATTCCAGCGACTTCTTTTTCTCACCGCTGAAAAGGGGCTTCCGAGCTTAGCTGACAGTGTTTGGGCCGCACTCAATTATCCACTCCATCGAAGGTTGCTGGAAAGAACCCCCCAACACACACACACACACACACACACACACACACACTACACACACACTACACCACTGCCACACGCATACCGTTATACTTCCATCTCTGTCTTTCTCTTTCTTTTCTTTGTCTTTCTGTTCTGAGGCGCACACTATCTGTCTTTTATGCTTTCTTTGTATTTCTCATCTATCGCGCTCTCTGGTTCGAGCTGGTGCACGTTATTCAATAGAGCTTCTGATTTTAGAGAGAGAGAGAGAGAGAGAGAGAGATGAGCAATTCAGTGGTGAAAGATATTCCTTATCCGACGTGAAGGTGTGTAAACATGTCTGTGTGTGTGTGCTGAACAGAATATTTGAAGATTACCAATTGGTGCTCCCATTCTGAACTAAGCCAGCCGTGCTCATGGCTGTTTGAAGCTTCTTTTAAGAAAAGAAAGACACGTTGTTTCCTCTCCTCTCTCACCTTTCCCTTAACGAAAGAAAACGAAGGGGAAAAAAAGTTATCGAGTCTTCTCATGGACTCTCTAATTGTACTGTGCTTTTGGGATTCTGCACGTTGAATCCGGCGCCGTCTAAGCATCGATTGCAATTTAAAGCACGTTGCTCCGTCTAAACGTTTACGGCTTGTGATAATTCATCACAGCAGCCGCGGCTTTGAGAGGAATTCACACATTGCTAACGCTTACTTTTGAGTAATCACCAGATCCCATTAATAAGTACGCATACATGTTCTCTCTCACACTGAGCACTCCAATATGCTCACTTCTTATCCAAGCCAGCATGATGCACATGCCAAGCTCAAAATATAAACACGAGACACAGACATGTCACCTGATCCACCGTGACACTGCTCCAAAAATGTAAATCCTGTAATATGCACATATATCACAACACGAATAAGCTCGCGCCGTAGGACTGATTCACTGCAATCCAAATCTATTTTCTGGAAAAAGCCCGACAACACATCACTGCTGGTTAATGACTCATTTCAAATTGGAATAATTCCTCTTTGCTGAATTACCCAATTCTTAGACGCTGGTTTAGCAGCTTAATTACACGAGAGTGCTCCTTATGGGGAAGAGCGTGATGAAGGAGCGAGAGACGGCCGAGGTTAGACAGGCACGGTGTGAAGTTTTGATAACCCACAGGTCTCAGAGCTATATGAGGCTAATGACGTCTACTGAGATGTGAAGAAGTCACATACGATAGGTGAAATCAACACCTTTGCATTCAAGTGAAAACTACCACTTCAGAATGATCCTAACATGTTGAGGTTTCTCTGCGAGCTAATCTTACACTCAGGATTTATATTTAGCAGGTAATTAGGGGCGGGGGTAGTTCAGTGGTAAAGCCATCGAACTAGTGATTGGAAAGTCAAACCCAGGTTTAAATCCCATTAGGTTGCCACTGTAAGGCCCTTTAACCCTCAACTGCTCAGATGTACAATGAGATAAAAATGTAAGTCACTCTAGATAAGAGCATCAATCAAATGCCGTAACGTAAACGATTAAACCATATTCTCTCACAGTTAGCGTAACCACACAGGTACACTTTATATTCAGAAGTTAGTTAACCAAATGTATTTATTCATTTATTTTGCTTAGCAATTAGCTGTAAACCATCCTCTAACCTTTTCTTACTTAGCAGTTAGCTAAATCACACGCTACACTACTTAGCAGTTAGCTTAACCATGTTTATTTATTTATTTTTCCTAGATTTGTCTTATTTTGCTTAGCAATTAACTAAAACATATTCTACATTTTGCCTTTAGCTCATATTTTGTACTTTTTACTCAGAAGTTTGCCAACAATTTTCACTTGGATATTAACTAAACTATATAATTACTTTTTAGCTAGACATTTTTTACATATTTGGCTAAACTGTTCGCTATATTCTAACATTTTTCATTTGACGGATCAAATGGCTGCATATTTGTACACCGTTAGCTTAGCATTTAGCTAAAACATATGTAACATTTTCACACAGCAGTTAGCTACACCACATTATTACTTTGTAGATTTGAAACATGTATTTTTGACTCAACAGTTAACAGTTAGTCAACTAACCTAAATTATTGCTTTTTAGATAACAATGTTTTACCTCTTTTACTGTTAGCTAAACCATAGTTTAGCAGATTGCTAAGTCGTATTACTGCTTTGTACTTATAGCTCTGACCTTCCAACTCTCACGCAGTTGTTCATCTCTCACACTCTTATGTCCAATTTCTCACACCTTCATATTCAAAACATTTGTTTAAAAAAAATAAATCACAGATGTCCGTCCTCTTCCTGACAGGTCAGCTATACACGGCTTTTATTTTGAAGTCAAACTGTGACGGCATCAATCAAATGCGCATGAAAGGATAATAATTGTAATGGTCATAACCGTGCTGAACAGATCAACCGTCTAATAAAATAAATCGACAAATGCATTTCCAACTGCAGCAAAGTTACACACCAGCTGGAGCATTAAAAGAGTGAGTGAGGGCAGCGACAGTTTCATCCAAAGAGGGAAAAACATGTCAATATTTACAGTGGCATTAAAATATTTACATTGAGTTTAATGGTGTAGCACTTTTATAGTCATGAAAAAACTCAAGGACTAACAAAGCTGATTAAGAGAGAGTCACGCACGATCGAGACGCTCTACATCCGCTATCTTTATCTCTTCCATTTCTTTCCTCCCTCCCTTTTTTTTTAATCAACAATTATTCTTTTTTTGACTGCACTTTCTCTGTTCCTTATTATTATTATTATTATTATTATTAGCTTTGCTTTGTGCGTTCCTTCTGACTGCACAGTTCAATGTGTATATATTTGTTTTTATTAATGAATTTATTTCTGTTGTTATTTTATGACTTGAGTTTGAGCTTCAGAAATACGACAGTCCGGGGGAATCCCCTCAGCACCAGTGGCTGATACACTTTGCTGGATTTTTCTATCCTACAATCTATAATATCTTGATTTTTCTTTTTTCTGCATGGTCAAAGTCTCCTCACTGCGTCATACATTCTCTTTGTTCCGCGGCTCCTGCGCGACTGATTGCGTTGTATTTTCCTGTAATAATTTTTCTTAGCCCCTGAGTGTTCTTATGGATATTAATAGTGATACATTGTTTTATGTATGATTAAACACAACACAAATATTGTCATTTTTATGTGCCCTCGGCACCGTCGTAGCGGTATGGAGCGGGACTGAGTGCCTAAGGACCCGGTGACGAGACGGCCTCTTGTAATTCTGGAATGAAATATTTACATTTACATTTAGTCATTTGGCAGAAGCTCTTATCCAGAGCGACTTACATTATTATCTCATTACACACCTGAGCAGTTGAGGGTTAAGTTGAGGCTCAAGGGCCCAACAGTGGCAACTTGCTGGTTGTGGGGTTTGAACCTGGGATCTTCCGAACCGTAGTCCAATGCCTTAACCACTGAGCTACCATATGAGAGATGTGGATGGAGAAGAGAAGAGGTCCAGTGGCGCCGCTGATGTCCAGAGCCCAGAGTTCTGTGCCGTGACCCTGCTGCCCTACATGGTGCTGCTGGAGAGCATGTGGATGAATCGGGTGGGTACAGTAGGTCCTATTTGTTTTGGTGAATATTTAAAATTTCAGTTGTATTGGAGTAAATACAGTCGCATGCATGTGTTGTTTCACTAAACACTAAAATGTGCCTAACTTAGAGTGTTTATTACCATAATTCTAAACAAGCTTAATGTTTTCGTGCTGGTGGTTGTCGGTTCCGAGGTTTCGGATGTGAGATATTCCAGCTCTGTGCTTATTTTCTCCACAGTTAAAATGATTAATAGTACCACTTATATGGATTATCTTTTGGTGTTGTTGTTTTTCTTTTTCCGACTCGGTGCAACAATCCAGGACTTTCCTAACACCAGTGCTCGAATTGTTAAGAATGCTATATTTCTTACAATATGGCGTGTGTCAAACGAGGACATTTGGAAAGGACAAAGAGTCATAGCTTGTATAGAACTGTCTCTTATGTGTGTGTGTGTGTGTGTGTGTGTGTGTGTGTGTGTGTGTGTTCCCCTCCCCCTAGTAACAAGGTTAAAACACACTTGGCCTGTCAGACTTTAATCCGGATTTTTCAAAAAAAGGGAGATCGTTTCACAGGCCTGGATGCCAGCAGGGCAGAGTGTGTGTGTGTGTGTGTGTGTGTGTTGTGCATGCGGTAGGGGGTTGTGTAATGTCGTAAATAGGGCAGGCATGCTGAGGGGATTGCAGGGTGCATTTGCCAGCTACTTTGACTTGTGACTTTGCTTTTTGGTGTCGTCTGAGCTCAGTGCAGCCGTGGACGCGAGATGTCCATATGAGGACTCGCTGAGAGCCAAAGGGATGGACAGATGTTCGCAATGATCCCTCTCCAACTACTATCACCAGAGACTACCCAGAAAGACAGACCCGATGGTGTGTGTGTGTGTGTGTGTGTGTGTGTGTGTGTGTGTGTGTATGTGTGTGGTAATGTAAACTGTTGGCTGGTACTTACTCCTTTCAGTCTGCTGTAAATCAGAATATTCATCTTAGCTCTGACCTTATTCGGTGCTGTGTCGTGCCCTGTGTTTATCACGCCGTGACGGTGCTAAAGAGCAGGAGAGCTCTTCGTCACTGCACGTCTTCAAGCCGTGCGATCACTGCCAGGCGTGCGCGGTTTTAAACATGTCACCCTTTTAAAAATAAAGTTCGATCTACATGACATGTGTTTCTTAAAGGGATTGGCGATGCATCCAGGAAATGACCTCAATCTGAAATGTCAGCCCTGTGATGTCATGCCCTCTGATACCTGGTTATCATTACAAAACAATAAAACACCACTGATTTTTCCCTAACTCATATTTATATAACCTCCTCATATTTAGCAAATACAAACCTCTTCCATCATGCACCACTAAAAGAGGAGGGGCTTATCACATATAATGGACACAAATACAAACGTACACTTTATTTCTATATTAGAGACATTTGTGTGAATGACCCGTTCTGACATGTAAGTGATTCCAGTTAACTAGTCTATAGTCAAACTATATTCAATCGAAATGTAACTTTTTAATTTGCTTAAAAGTCATGTTAAAT
The DNA here is from genome assembly GCA_030522415.1 of Channallabes apus. NCBI lineage: Eukaryota > Metazoa > Chordata > Actinopteri > Siluriformes > Clariidae > Channallabes > Channallabes apus. Next base: position 30,242,581 of record CM060126.1, read on the forward strand.
AATTGCCATAATGACGTTATTAGTTATAGTTACGCCACCTTGTGTTAGGCTGCATCACACCACAATGTCTTTGATTATTTTCCTATCATGGCATTGTCTTTCTTGCTTTATTGGATGTGCATAATAACTTTTTATCAGCTGTAGTCGGTTACAGTGCAGTCGATCTATATATAAAAATCATCATATACATCATCTTTCATCAATATCATCATAACTCCGAGGATAAAATAAAATAAAGAGATAAAGTAACATACGAGGGGCGTTCAAGTCGAATCGCAGTAAAACTTGAATGAGGCAAATGTTTAAAAACAGACCGTACGTTGGCTAATGACGATCCCGGCCGAGGTGGCTTGTAGCCCACTGAGGTCGCTCTCATGAGCATTTCAGCGAGTGGGATGCCTGATCCTTGAAAATTGTGCAGAAGAGATGCATCGGGACTGTACACACAATCATTCACGGACACCACTTGACTGGGGGTTATTGACACATCCAAACGATTTCCACATGTTTAAGCCATAAAAGGAGTTCCTGGGAGGCCAGCGTTTCAGACGTGAATGGCTTAAGAAAACTTTCTACCTCGATGTTATCCGAGCCGAGGCCTGTTTATATGCCACCACTGGCAATTAATGGCTGGTTCAAATACCTCAACACCCACTCCCCGCTTCTCTGCCTTTTAAAAACTATGAATGCTGTTTGCAAAAAGATTTTAAGCCAGTAAGCAGCAACACACGCACACGCACACACACACACACACACACACACACACATGGCCACCCTGAGTGCTGTGATGACTCTAATGGTGTGGTTAGCCAGAGAGGCTGACCCAACCTTATATCCATTACGCTTAGCCGCCATGCTCTCAGGAGAACGCGCCCGGGCGCTGCCCACTCCTCATACTGATAATTCAACAACGTGTTAAAAAAGCAGCAAATGCTGCCCTGCAGACCCTCACTTTCAGCTGACCCGCTCCGTCTTTCTGCCTCTGGTCTCATTTCGGTGGACAGATAGATAGAGAGTGAGATGGATGGATGTGCAGAGGGGAGGGAGAGAAAATTAAAAAAAATAGCTCGCTGGAAAATAAGCAGGCTGTGCTGCCTAAAAGCGATGAATTGTGTCTCCTTTAGATAAGGCCGCTAAAGCCGAGACTGGAGAGAGAGCGAGCTCAATTTCGCACTGGGGAATTATTATCCTTTTGTTTCGCCGTGGAAGGCCCTTTTGTCTCACTCTCATTGTGGGAGTGTGTGCGTGTGCGTGTGGGCGGCCAGGTGGAGTGTGTGTTAAGCTGCGATATAAAAAAGCATTTGTTAGGGTCTTTGGTGAAGAGTGTGCTGGATCTCATAAGCAAGAGTCTTCTGCTTTCTCCAGCAGTCTAAACAAGCCACCTGTGTCTAGTTGTGCCCTTTCACAACCTGACGCGCATCAGGACTTTCTCTTCTCTCCGCCGCTTTCTGGCAATTTTTTTTTTTTATACTCTTATCCTCTGTTATTTTATGGCTAAATTGCAGACTAACAGTTTTTTTTCTGTGAACGGTAAACACACAGGAGTTTAAACCTCCGAGCCGCTCTTTCTCCCTCCTCGTCTTTGTTGGTTTCCTGGCACTAATCGGGAACCTTTTCACAATCTTGCAATTCCTTCAAACAACCTTCTGCACCCTTCCATCCATTTTTTTTCATCCTCGCCCCCTATAGTGCTCTTCCATGGTCAGTTTTCTCCCCCTAAATATCTCCCAGGGCTCCTTTTACAGACTTATCTACAGTGTGACCGATTTGCCTTCTCCACGCTGTTACTTTTCTGCACTCGTCTTCTGTTTTCCAACCCTCCCCTCTTTTCGCTCTTTTTATCTCTTCTCCCAGTTCGTCTATCTACGGCCTTGAAAATTACAGGGGACGGACTGGGACTGGCATTCTAAGAAGAGGGACATGGAGACAGATAGAGAGAGGGGGAGGGGAGAAAAAGGAAGAGGGAAGGAAGGAAGGGATCACATGGACTAACGGACATGTGGACACGCCCACGTCACCGCTGGAGGTTTAAAGGCGTAGGACGAGACCCTGACAGATTGAGGACTCAAACGAAGACACTTTGATGGAGCTCTAATCACCGGCCCTCAGCAGGAATGTCACCCCCGGGTTTGTGTCTGTCCGCTCTCGCTCTCCTGTCGCAACGCTGTTCCAATTATGTCGTCACGCCGTCAGTCAGGCTGACCGCATCATCGTCAGGCCCTGAGGACACGAGCGCACGCTGTACATGTCTCACATGTTGATGTTTATGAGACAGAGCAGTCAACTCAGCAACATTAAACATTACTGTAAATGGACACTAATGATGTGTTACTCTTTAATTAATTGACATCATTAGTGTTCACACTTGCTGTGATGTAAGAGCAATAAAACGCTTGCTGTTATTGGAAAATGACCAACTATAAAGGGATTACAGTAACCTATCCGCCCCCCTCCCACCTCATCGTACCACCCCATCATTTATTATTTTCCTATCACAGCATGACACAGAGTGTGATCTTTCGTTAAATAACTGCTCTTGTTTGCGTCGTGCTCACGCGCCATGTTAGTGTGTAATTCCCCATGAGTCACGCCAACAGTTGGATGATATTCCTCTGTGGCTCACGTCTATCCTCTCATCTACTTTTGTACCAAAGCAGTTTCTCTTGCAGCTTAAGGAATCCCAGCGCAATAAATAAAAAAATATATGAGACATTGGGGGGAACGGGAGGAAAAGACTGTCTGTACACATCAGCGAGCTGTCTTGACATGATGTTGATTGAGCCCATCTTGTCATTCCGTGCCCCCCCCCGGTGATATCCGGACAAGACTGACGAAACTCACTCTCTGTCTCTCTCTCTCTCTCTCCCTCTCTCTCTCTGTCTGTCTATCGTTCTCTCCTTCTCTACATGGTGAGAGTCTCTCAGTATGATTTACAGCGCTTTTAGATCATTAGCTCGGTGCGCTGTTTGCGTAAACGCGCCTGCTCTATGATCCAAAACCCGGAGCAGCGTCTACTTTTCGCCCTGAGACGGATGCCGCGCGCCACGGAGTGAAAAAAAAAAAAACAAATGAATAAAGGAAATGGAGGGGAAAAATATAAATAAATGAATAAGCTTGAGGCTTCGTGTCTGTATCCGATACGTTCCTCGGGTGGAGACATCAGGGTAAACAACGGGCGAGGAAAAATACGCAGCACGATAAATAAGACAAGGCGATTAAAAATCCATAAAGACAATAGAATGAGCGTGGTATAGCGGAGTTCTCTACTGCGCCCCGAGTCGATCTCGCTTCTACTTAAAGGCATAGCGAATGAACACGATATGAGAATATGCAGCTTACACAAAGGCGCTGCCAATTCAGGTTCAATACCCAGAGGTGTCAATTAATTTAGTGTAGGGATTTGTGGCCTATGCTTTCTAATTGAGCCCAGTAGAAACCCCAGTGGGTCTCCTCAACTGAAAAAAAAGTGTGTTTTACAATTAATCATTTTCCTTTTTTGCCTTTCCTTTTGTTAATAATAATAATAATAATAATTATTATTATTATTGTGATTCCCCGGCCAGGCTCGATTCCCGTCTCTGTGTGCATGGAGTTTGCATGTTCTCCCCGTGCTTGGTGGGTTTCCTCCGGGTACTCCGGTTTCCTTCCACAGTCCAAAGATATGCAGGTTAGGCTAATTGGCGTTCCTAAATTGCCCGTAGTGTGTGATTGGGTGTGTGAGTGTGTGTATGTGTGTGTGCCCTGCGATGGATTGGCACCCTGTCCAGGGTGTACCCCGCCTAGTGCCCGAAGTCTCCTGGGATAGGCTCCAGGTCCCCCGCGACCCTGAACACAGGATTAAGCGGTATAGAAGATGAATGAATGAATGAATTATTATTGTGATTATTGTTGTTGTTGTTGTTGTTGTTGTTGTTATTATTATTATTATTAAGTGGTTGTTATAAATGTACACATCTTATTACTACCATTCAAGACATGATATGCATCTGAATATGTATTTCATATTTTCCCCTATGCTGTAAAACGTAAAAATAAATCAAATAAAAAGATGAAAGAGAACATATTTGTCCCTCATTAGAAAACAAAGCATTCAGCATAGAGACAGCCTACAGTAAAACAATCCATAAAGTATCCTTGTTGGTCTCTTTTCTTGTCCTTTTAACATCGTCCTTCAGACCACCTCTTTTGGAGGCACCTTGAATCCCAATCGAGCCGCATCAAATCAAATCAAACGAAAGACTCAGATGGTGAGCGGTCTCCGTCGGCTGCTAAAAGGCTGACGCGCGAGTCTGGGCTTCGTTTAAGTAGTCACAGATTAATCAATGCTTGTGGTTTTCTTTGTCTACCACAATGTCTGCTTTTTTTTCCTTCCCTCAAAGTGGGTTTGTGTGTGACTAGTACGGGGAAAAGTGTTTTAATTAATATAATAATAATACAGTGGAACCTCGGATTGCGAGTAACGTGGTTTGCGAGTGTTCCGCAAGACGAGCAAAGATTTTTAAAAAACATTTTATTTGAAAGACGAGCAAGTCTTGGTTTACTGTGTACGATGAGAAGGGGGAGATGGGAGGGGCTGAATCCTCCTCTTACTTCCCACACACACATACACAAACACACACACATACACACACATACACAGCGCCTGCGCGCATAAACGGAAACACTTATCTGTCTGGATTTATTTTTACTTTATTTAAAAGTAAAGTCCAGTTTAATTTGTTATATTTTTTACTTTATATTTTGTATTTATTATTTTAATGTATTTTTTGTTTCTTATGTTTTGGAATACGAGCCCACTTCCGGAACAAATTATGTTCGTAATCCAAGGTTTCACGGTTATAATAATAATAATAATAATAATAATAATAATAATACATTTACTTATTTCTGCCTATTTTTATAAATGTGAAATGTACTTTAAACAATCTTTTGAATAAAAAAGAAAATAAATGAATAGTGGAAATATTACACACACAGTCTGATTTGTGTTCTCGCAGAAATGCTATTAAGTTAATGTTGATTAGGAAAGGTGTGTAATTACACTGAAATGTGGAATCGGAGGGTTTTTTTTCCAGAATGAACATTTCCTCTTTGATTAATGAACAAATGATTAATGAGAGAACAAATTAATCGATTAATTATTAAGCATGCGGTCCAGAGAAGGGGAAATAAAGGATAAAAGAAAGTGAATATGATCATGTTCTGTTTGTTTCTTTTTTTTTTCGTGGTCGGGATGTCAGGTGGAGGGGATACACCTCGTAAATGTCAGGTCGTGAACTCTGCTTTGACTACCATATGGCCCGCAGGTGTCCGAAGAAAAACAAGTCGATCCTTATGCTAAGCGCAAGCTGAAAAATTCGCGGCTCTGATGCAAATCTTTAATGCACGCACTCAATCTTCACCCACTCTCTGTCACTCAACGTCCCCCTTCACACCTCATGTCGAAGCATGACACTTGTTACACGAGTTCCGCCGTGGCGTGACGCCGACCGAACGCTACCCAGCCCCTTCTGACGTATGAAACATGGCTCGTGCCAGAAACTATGATGTACTATTGCATTTTTTTTTTTTTTTGCCGTGAAGTTTGACCTTTTTTTCCCTCTCCTGATATTAATCGTTGCAGTGCCAGAAAACACGCATGATCTATTTCTCCCTCAGGACCTCCATGAACTTTCAGGCATTGCTGCATCCTCACTACATCTTTACTTACTGTAGCAATGTTTTTTTTTTTTTTTTTTGTCTTTCCTCTGGCATTCTTCTGCACAACAACTCTGTTCCTGCCTTTTGTCGCCTTCCCTCTCCCCCCATGCACACTTCCGCTCTGGGATTCATCTTCGCCCACAGTTATTTTATGATCGGTGCTGAGTTTATGGCCGCCTTTAAAAAAAAAAATGCGATGCTGCATCCCTGGAGAAACCCCCCGACTCGAGCTTAGGAGGAGCTGCTCCGTGATATCCACCGTTATATATCTCAGCGGTTTGGCTGTGACATTATTAGCAGAGTCTGTGACCAATGGGAAGAGCCGGAGAGCTTTGGAGAAAATCTCCAGGGGCTTTCGGAAAAGCCAGAGAAGAGGAAGATGAAGAAGGAGAGACGAGGGAGGAAAAAATGGATGGAGAAGGAGCCTTGAGGCTGTGAGGCGGGATTGTTTTCGGCTAATGTGATGGAAAGGATTCTCTTTGTCAGTCTCTCTCTTGTGCATTGCCCCTCACCCTCACCCCCCCCCCTCACCCCCCCTCCTCTTTTCTCCATCTTCCTGTTGACTGGTTCTGTGTTGTGTGTTGGCAGCGTGGAATTGCACAGTTTCTCAGTGCACATGGGGTGAAAAGACCTTTGTCCTTCCAGTTGGCTTGGCCCATTGACTGCTTTTCTTGGACATATGGTTCCTGTGTGTCGGTTTCAGCCCGTCCCTGCGCAAGAATGCTGTGGGAGGGACGTCTGACTCCCACCGTTCCAAACTCCCTCTTTAACACCTCGGCCTGCTTGTGCTTTTGATGAACTTAAACACTTCGTTGGGAGTCTTTTTAGTGACCCTCTTTCGCCACCAGCTTTGACAGTTAACGGACCATAATGTAGATAATGGACACTCCGTGTGTGTGTGTGTGTGTGTGTGTGTGTGTGTGTGTGTGTGTGTGTGTGTGTGTGTGTGTGTGTGTGTGTGTGTGTGTGTGTTATAGAAAAATGCTAAGATGTTTTTCTAACACAGCCCACACATTAATATCCATTATGAAATATGATTTCCTGATACAATCTCTCTTCCTCACCCTTGGCCATTCCCTCCCATCTGTCTTTATCTTCTACTTCTTCAACATATTTTCTGTACAACATACATGTTCTTTCCTCCATCTCATCCTTATTGATGCATCTTTTTCAGCATTGTCTCACACACCCACGCTGTTTAGTCGGACAGAGGCTTAGGCAGCGGTAATAGATGGATGCTGGGCAGTGAAGCCTGTATCTCTGATGCCCAGGCTCCTGCTGGAGTGTCTCAGCATGTCTCGCTGTGATAAGCCTTTTAATTAAGTGTCTAACAAGGACGTCTAGGGGTATCCGTCGAGGGGACACGGTCGGCCGTGTATGAACCCATTAACTAGAGGGAAGGAAGGTTTCAGAGAGAGCGAGAGAGAGAGAGAGCGGGAGACAAGAGAGTGTCTTTAATACTGCCTTGGTTATTTTGTATGAGAATGAGAAAAATAAGAACTAACTCGACATCTCCGGTTTCGCAGATGAGGAAAAAAAAAAACTTCATTTTCACACCTCGCTTAGTTTCTTACGCTGATAAACAGGTGACACCGGAAGGTCTCTTATACCATCAGATGCCACTATTGATCATTAGACAGAGAGGCTGGACAACCTGGAGATTGCCTGCCTGCGGCTCAACGCCGATCCAATACCGGTTTCACAGGATATGGGGTTTGAATCTGAGGAAGTCCAGATCAATCTATATAGATCGGTAATGAAAAAAGTCCCTTTTTGCTTATCTACTCTACTTCGCTGTGTTGAAGAGAAGGAATAGATAGGGTTAGAGGGTATCTCCCAAACACAGAAGGAGGGAGACAGAAGAGGGCGAAGTGGCACAGGAGAGACCGAACAGGGGAAAATGTGCTTTCCTGTCTTTCTTCTGTGATGCAATCTGTTCTGCCTGCACTTGTCCCAGTTGTCTGCTCAATCCCAAACGCGGTCTTGCCGTCTCCATCTTAAAATCCTCCAATCTTCTTCGGAGGAATTAAACCTTAATTAAAACCAACTCCATAAGCCTTTCTCTTTCCAGGGGGTAAGTCCTGAAATCAGCTTAGAACAATCAATGGGACGGAGACAGACGAGAAAAAGGAGGAGGGAGAAAGAGAAAACTAACAGCAACAAGAAGAAAGAAGGAAAACACACACAGGACTTTCATCTACTCCTAAAGAATGGTGGTCAGAGGCTCGGCTTGACCTCTTGACCTGGAGCTTCTTGCAAGATTAAGCAGCCAACAAAGCTTCTCGAGTGAGAAAACATGGCCGGTGAACAATGGCCGTCAGGCGTGAAGCATATTGGATTTTAATTAAGAGTCTGGAGAACACGTTGGATCCGTGTTGAAAAAGGCCGTGGGACCCGGAGGAGCCCTGGTTCTTCTAGCACTTGACCATCCAGTGCAGCTCTTTGCCATTTCCCTCCTCTTTCTTTTCTCTTTCTGTGTGCTTTTCTTATCCTTTCACACTCTTCCCTCGCCTTTATTTCTCAGAGCCTCAAACAAGAAGTAAGAAAAAGAAAGAAAGAAAAAAAAAACCTGTTTGCCTGTCCACTCTTTCACATGTGCCTGGTGAGAATCGCAAACAGAGACTTCTCTCCCAGATCCTTAGAGAGTTATCTGTCAACCTCCTTCCTCTTTTTTTTTTATTTTTATTTTTTGTCGTGAGTTATTACTCTCTCACTCTCTTTGTGCGTTACAGGTTATAAGGCGCCAAAGCCTCTTAAAGACAAGTGAGAACGATAAGGTTAAAATTGACAAAAAAATGGGTGCGTGATTATGTGATACCAGACAAAGTGAATTATCTCAATTTAGAACGCGGTCTTGGGATGAAAGAACGGATGAGAGAGGGAGAAATAACTATTTGTCAGCAACTCTGCCAGCAAAGAGGCGCCTTGTGCCAACGTGGAGAGGAAAAGACTAGCGTTAATTTAATTGCCGTCTATTTTTCTGGAATACTGAGCGAGCGAGTGAGTAATTTGCTGGAAAGATTGCTAGATGTGTAAACTCTTAGTGGGCTGGGTTGTTTAAGTGTTGCTCTTATTGGTCCATTCTTGTTTTATGTCGTTATCCACACACGCAGCTAGATGTAGCTAACGGTGTTAATGGTGAAAGCTAATGAACATGGAGGTTGAGCAGCAAGCATCCGAGAGTGTTAGCATGACGGAGAGAGCCAAAAAAAAAAAAAACCACATACACCAAAAAAAACAGAGTGACACATATAGTGGAATACCAAGCGCCTGGTCAGAGACAGGTCATCGTCACCTCCACAGGCAAGAAAAGCAAGTCGTTAATTGGTGTGAAAACACACACCGACTTGTGTAATGGGCATCTGAGAAGGCTGGATCTTGTTAACACAATACAGTAGATCATGGTGAGGTGGGAAAGACAGGGACAGAAGGAATGAGGAAAATGGTGTGTGCGAGAGAAAATAGAGAGAGGAAGAGGCCTTGTTTGGCGAGGATAGACTCAGTTCAGCACTAGCGTTACTTTGTCCCCTGCCTAGCTCCGAGGAACAGTTAATGGACCTTTCCTCTCCCACTGCTGTGTAAAACCGGCAGCAATGCCATCATCAAAGCCAGAGGAGACGCGTTAATGTCCACAATACCAGGAACAAACTTTGACCCCCCCAGGACATCGCATTTGACCGGTGTCTCATTTTTTTTAAACGTGCGACATGAGGAGCGCGTATACTTATGAAAAATTCCCTCCTCTCGCAATCCCCCTCCTGAGTCAAATCTGCTCCTCTTTTACACTAAAGTGAACTCGTTAATAACATTAGCAAAACAAAGGCGGCTCTGCGCCAGGCTGCCACATCGGAGTCCCACAGAAGAGCCGGTTTTTACCCGAACTCTTAGAAAACCCAAGTGCACAATGCATCTCTTTCGCATTCATTTCATGCTGAAATTAGAAGAGTATGAAGAGCTAATCAGCAACTGCATTGGATTCGTGACCCTCCCTCTGGTTCGGATGAAAGGGGCTCCAGGGCTTCTCGATTGCCCCGGTCAGCCTTCCTAAGTAGCATGTGATTGAGTAGAACTGTTAAGGGATCATCTATCACTACTCTAAGCTAGCGTAAGGGAAAGAAAATGGACACGTGACACACCCGAGAGGAACCCCCACAAGCACATAAAAGCCATATTAAATTAACGCTGGCGTAGTTCAATTACGTGAGATTTACACTGGAGTACATTACGCCAGCAGTTTTATTGTGTACACTCAAGCCTATAGACAGTACTCTTTTTTTTTTTTCCAGTGATGTAATCTTCAAGGATTGATTGTATGATAGACTGAGATCCACAGCGAACATGCACGCCGATCCTTAAGGCGTCGCTTTCATACAAGCTAAACAAAATGTTTTTCTTTTTATTCCTGCCCTTGTTTTTTTTAGGGGTTGCTCATAAATCAGTTCTTTGTATCCTCTCAGCATGTTAACTGAAGTCATGCGAAAGCCGAGGCTGCTAGCTTCGGGCTAGTGTGACGGAGGGGAGCATCTCTCTGCCGCTGTTAGTGCCACTTCAGGACTAATGCAGAGATAGCAGGGTGTCTGTCTGTTTTTCTGTCGGTTTTTCTGTCTATCTGGCTACCGCTGAGAGAGTACAATTCCAACATTTCTCCCCAACCTCGCCGGTGTTCTGCGGCAGGTTTCTACGCTTCACTGTGTCTGTTGGTGGTCAAAGAGCAAAGCGAGTCTCCTAAGGTGAAGAAGTCACACCTTACTTGTGCTTTCCTATCTTCTCCCCACTGCCTCAGAAAGCAGATGTTTTACTTTGGTTAGTTTCAGTCGCTTCTTCCGCATGTTCGCGTTCCCAATCTGCGACCGTCTGTTTATATATACATACATATGTCTAATTACGCTGTCTGTCTTATGTAATTTGCGCCTGGATAAATGGTTGTCTGCTGGAGACCCTTTCCTCCTCCGCCTCTCTTGCTTCCACATAACAAATTATAGAACAATGGCTGCAAATGGGCTACTGCATCAAACCGGAAGAGGGATGAGTGATGGGCGCTCACAGAGGGTCGAGCTCTCATTCCTTCTCCCCCCCGCTGTCAGCAGCTCCTTGCGCAGATAAAGAAACTTCTAGAGTGCTCAATCGCGTGATCTTCAAAAGCGCTTTCATCCAAACTCCACGCGTCGCCTGATTGTGTCTGTTTTTCGTGCCTGCCTTCTTGTCATCATGCTAATCGAGCAACTTCTCGTGCTCTTTCTCTTCGCTTTATTTCCATCGCTCTCACTCTGCCTTCCCACTTCTTTCCACTCTCTAATCTCTGTCATTACGTCTGAGTGACAGGTACTCCATGCTAGCACCCACCGCAAGACTGAGCTCGAGGACAGAACATCGAGAGTAAACATCTGACATCCTGTATAGCAGGGCTGAGGTAGCTGTGTGTGTGTGTGTGTGTGTGTGTGTGTGTGTGTGTGTGTGTGTGTGTGTGTACGTGCATGCTTGCTTGCATTTCCTTCCTAAGGATCAGCAGGGGTGGATGCTTCAGTTGCCATAAGATCCACACTGAAAGTTCTCGGTATCCTGCTGAAAGAAGACTTCTGGGAAATCTCAGTAGAGTTTTTGGCATGCATTCAGACAACATCTCAGAGTCCCTAGATCAAATTCGGGCACCCACTCATTCCTTCTCGCCTTTCCACACAGCTGGCACCCCGGAAGAACCTGCGTGTCCATGGTTACTCAATTTTCGCCATGTTTCCCTTATTGTGTTCACCGCAAGGTGCTGAAACGTTCCACCTTGTTGTCCCTCTCCTATTTCAACTGGTGTCTACCACAAAGGCTCAGACACTGTTCTTCCCCTTTCACCAAAAGAGAACACAAATGCAGGGGTTGCTTCACTTTGGTACAAGGGTATCCATTACTTTCTGCGCTAAGCCGTTGGAAGTTAATCTCTTTGAGCCTCCTTTCTAGTCCGCGATGGCACACTACTCTTTCAGGCTCCAAAGCCTCCTGTATCTTTTCACTAAGTGCGTTTTGTTTTTGTTCTCTTTCTTCCTGCCTTTGCTGTCTTTCCTTTGTTGACTTCTTTCTCACTTTTGTTGAAATGGCTTGCCTGGTAGAAAATTTGATACTCCACCACACACATACACAGACATTATCCTTTCACCATTTTTCATATCTCCGCAGTGTTCAATATGATTACCATGTTTGGACTAAGAGTCAGCCGGGCTTGATCGATGAGCTTTGACTGACACACCTTTCCTTCCAGCCTTCCAAATCCGGCTCAGAGAAATAAGGGAAAGAAAAGCACAGAAGAAACTAGACATTATGGAGACTTTCCTTGGCCTGAAATCCAGCTGTGTGACAACAGAAGAGAAGACCTGTTCACCTCTGCCCAGCAAAGCGGCCTCATCCAGCGCTTAGTCTCCAGTTCCATGTGTTATGCTTAACGGTTGAATCACTGCAATAATATTTGCGCTCGCATTCCACCCAAGCCTTCAGGGTGTAGAGCTCTTACTTTGTACAGAGAGAGGGACTTCAGACGATGATAATGAGGTTCTTCTGCTCTCAGTCTAAGAGTCATTCAGCGCCTTCGTGACTCGTGGAAAAAAAAAGGTCTAAGATCGGCCGAAAAAGATACTCGACAGTCAAGGACGAGGCCGGATCGTACGATCTGATCCGAGAGGGTGCTGGAAAGTTCGAAGCTGCAATATTTGAGCATAAACAACACGTCAAACTTAATATTTTGTGTTTCCTTTGTTTGTCTGAGCCGTGTGAAGGCTTGCGACACTCTGCAATTGTTAACGAGGCAGCCGAGCTTTGACTAATCACTCTGTAAAGGGCACATAGTCGTAGCCATGGGAAACATGCGTCTTAGCTTAGCCCCGTGTGTTTGCACCGCATTGAAGCCAAAACAATCACTCAGAGCAAGTCATCTGTGCATGATTCACGTATGAATATTCATCGATGACTACAGTTTCAGCCGGTAATAAACCAGTGGCGTTTCGGTCTATGGAAACATGACAGCCTCTGCTTATAGGGCAGCTATATTTAATAGTAAACATATGGCTATATAAACAGTGGTTTTCTTTACGAGCTGAATATCCTACTCATAAGGTTTTATCTTTAATACCGGGTTCAAGGGCTGCGACCCAAAAAATTATATAGACACGCAGAAGATGAATTTCCATCTTGTTTTCTTGATTGTAAAACAGAAAACCGGAAAATGGCCGTGCCGTATTTACACTATAATGGTTTGGGGTGTAAATCAAAAAGCAAACATTCTTAACTCTGCATTGGATGCAAATTTTGGGAGATAACTTTTTCTAACCTCTCATGCTTAAGTAGTTTACTCTCCTTCTTATCTCTTTACCTGTTAAACAAAGGGTGATCAAGTCAAAACTGGACTTTTGATTGTAAAAGAAGCAGTTATAGGAATAAAAACTTTATTTCTCTATATAATCTCTTGCTACACTAAAATGCACTTATCCTAGCGTTTCACCGGTGCTTGGATACCATCAAGGTAGAAAGTTTTCTCAGTGCACCACAGCCAAGATCGCACTGCCTGTTTCACCTCTGAAACGCTGGCCTCCCAGGAACTCCGTTAATGGCACAAATATGTGAAAATGGCTTGAAGGTCTTGGAGGTCAGGACTGGATGTTACAATGACTCCTAGAGTTATATGTTGCAGATCTTTACTATCACTTTTACACCATTTACAAAAATAAAAATGTTTTATTAGTGCAGAAATGTTCAGTATTTCTCCAAACTCTAACATATTAAACCAAATCAAGGCACAATCCAGACAAGCTCAGCCATGACTGCTGTTCACATTTAAATCAGAATATCTCTAATTACCAGTGGAGCAAACCTCTAATCTCAGTCTAACCCAGAACACTCTAAACTAATCTTTCTTCTGAGTGTCTTGGCTTTGGGAACAGAAGGATCAAGATTCTGAGAGGTCTGCTTTTTATGAACCACCAGGACATCATGGAGGAACAAACTCTCCATTTTGATCAAGCTGAATACTGAGCCAGAATGACATAATTGCCCTGGACTTGAATAAGGAACTGAGCACAATTCGGCTTTGTCTCCGTGCCTGAGCGCCAGGAAGGGAGGATGTACGAGAATGGAGACAAGACCAGAGGATTTGAAAAAAAAAAAAAAAAAAAAAAAAAGGATGGAAGACAGGAAATCCAAGTTCCTGTGGTTGAACTGGACTGAACCGTTAGCCACGTGTCCTACAGTCGCCAGTAGCTATTAACCCCAGAGCCTCTGCAAACAATGCCAGGCTCTTTATCTCTGAGGCTCTGCTTGGGTCAACTGATTAGCTTCCTGTCTAATTGTCTTGCTCTCCATTTATTTCCAGCAGTGACCCCCTGTATGCATAGTGCTGGTGGTAGTGGAGGTAGTGGTCGACAAATACGGACTCTCTGAGTTCATTATCTTGCTCTGACGAATAATTCAACAATGGAATGCAGTTTGTCCTTCTTACCGTGCGCTTTTGTTGTAATGTCCGCTGTACTGTACGTTCTAGCACTATTATCTAAACGTTAAGTCAGGCTAACAAGAGTCTGGAATAACAGTAGGGGAGTGGATAAATGATTCTGGAGCATCTGCTCCACAGGGGGTTAGGAAATACTCAGAGGAGATCTGTTTCCTGACACTGGGAATCTCATCTCCTGTGCATGTCCGCGTACGCTAAATGAGACATACCATGAAGTAGGTTTGACTGCGGGCGTCAACACGTCCGCTTGCCCCAAATTAGATCCTTTCCTCTCCGATTATCGTCACTGTTGTTGGAAGGAGATAAGAGGGCTTTATTTCCAACATGCCAAAATAAGAACGGAGTTGATCTCTTCATATCTGGAGTAGAACAGAGAGCGCGGAATCGAATGCATAAAATATATATATATACACACCCTATATAGTGTGAAAGCAAATCAGTAAACGGTTTAGATCTGTAAGCAGTGTATATGTAGCCATCATGTCTGGTGGATGGTGAGCCAATCAATGAAGGCCAAAGTGCGTCCATGTCTCGGGCATGTACGGATCTCCTAAATAATGCATAAAGAATTCTGCTACATCGGCGCTATCGTAGGACCTGCACGTCATGATAACTCACACACACTAAATCCTCCTTCGATTTCCCCGCCATTCGTCTGCCTCTGTCAGGTGATTGGGAGCGAAGTACAGGAAACAAGGAAATAAAGAGAAAGTGACAGATTCCACCGTGTCTTTCATCACACATGCTATCGTCCATCACAATGAACACCACACACATGCACACACCCACACCTAAATCCCTTCATAGAGACTAAAAACATGGACGTGGCTCCCTAGCCAAGCTGCCACGATGCCATGGGGGTGTTGTCTTCACCAGGAGAAAGAGGAGGAGGGATGAGTGGGAATAAACCATCACTCAACCTGACAAAATATACATTATGGCTCAAAAGTCTGCATTTTCTTTAATTCTTTTGATTTCCGATTCAGGATGTCTTTGGAACTAACAACAGAAGATGGAATAAAACGTTTTCTTTTTTCCTCACATGGAGATCTTAACAGCGTTTCTTTGTTTGCCCATGGACCACGCTGTATGTTTATTCGAGCATGTTTGAGTGGCCATGTCATAACCTAATGCCAATGTGATGTTTCTGTACAGCTAATGAGAGCACGTAGACCAGATCTGAGCAGAGAGCAGGAAAAGGGAGTAGAAGTGCGGGATGAGATCTCTCTCTACAATTCCACAGTTCTTAAGTGGGTGGTGAAGGGATGGGCAGGAAGAGGAAAGATCTGTGTGATCTCCATGCACTTCCTTTGAACCCCTCTGAGATGCAGCTCTAAGCTAAAGGTTCCAAAAAAATGTAATAATAATAATAATGTCCAAGATAACTCGGAATTCTGGGTAGAATTCCACCAGGAGGCAGAGGGACATTCCGAGAAAGAAACTTCTGGATGCTTTGGTGGGGGCATACATATGAATATTTGCCATGGAGGCAGTGTGTGTGAACAGCTTGTTTTTCTCCAAGCCTCTGTCATGTTCTGCCTCACTCGCTGCTAGTTCGAGTTCTAAGCTCCAGTGCTGTCACTTACTCCCCCAAGTGTGTGTGCATGTGAGTGTGTGTGTGCGTGCGTGTGTGTGTGTGCTTGCATACGCAAGTAGAAAGAAGAAAGTAGAGTGTAGGAGCTCGGCTTTGTGTTTGTATGTAAGTGTGTGTGAGAAACGGAGAACTCCAGGCATTAGTGTACGCCTTGGTGTGTGTCCATTAGCGGGGATTGCGCGGCGTGGTGAGTCAACAGCGTGATAGCTGTCACCTACGCACAGTGAGGAACGCGGCACTGTGTAGATGTCAGGTGAGATGAGTAGTGGCCATCTGGGAGTGTGTGAGAACCTCAGCGCTCCTCCTGGAGCAGCTGCTGCCAGTCTGTCAGCGAACACTGTCGGTCTGCTACCAGCTTGCGCGCGCGCACACACACACACACATACACACACACATGGTGTCATTTGCCTGGAAAACCACATGTGAGATGCAAGTGCACTTTTGTTCATTGTTTTCTTTTTTCATTCTTTCTTTTACGCACTTTTGTCACGTTGAGTTTTTACAGAAAGAGGATGATCAGGTACTGCTTGTAAACATCATCACTGGTACTTTGCTTCATCTAAATTCTATTTGTCAGTTTGGTCAGGCAGGCTTTTTATTAACATTCCCCACTAATATTTTTTTGTGTTTTGCCTCGCAGTCTGTCGGCGCACATCCTGATTTCACATTTAAATTTAATTACAGCCTCCATCCGTGTCAATACTCTGCTCTCATTTATCAAAAAGACACAGAGAGATGGAGAGAAAGTGCAGCTTAACAGCCAGTAAACATTTGTTTTTTCTGCGTTTTTTTTTCTTCTTTTCTCATATTCATTTACCGGAGCGTTGGCCGAAAGCATTTTAATTGGTTGCACTTTTGGGAGTGATTGAGGGGATTTGAAGCCTTTATCTCGAGTCGAATCAATGCCGCCGTTAATAATACGGCCGATGAATAAAACATTTGGTTTCGAAAGGTAGGGAAACAAACGTATGAGGCAGGAACAAAAAATGAAGCTCTGCAAAGATTGATGTTTCCTAAACCATCTTATTCTTGGGGGTGTGAACATCAGCCGGTATTCAATCTTACGATTCCAGGAGAATCAGGTGTGATTGATTCATTTAATTTACAGTCTAAACAAGTAAAAACAGCATACAGACGGGTGACGTCCTGCTCAGACACCTGATTAAACCTGCTCGTGTGCTTTCTGCCGTCATTGCTCATACTTCATACTCGCCAAATATTTTCAAAGGAAAGTAGCGAGCACATGGTCAAAGGCCCTGTTTCCTCAGGGGGTTTTCAACACACTCTTGTCGAGTTTTTTTCTTTTGCGAACAAGCGGCCGCTGGTGACACAAAGGGACTCGTGTGTGAAACAGAATTCTCAACACAATTGTAGCCCGTACTTTATTAACTTAATTTCCTTCAAACTCTGTGCAGTTGTATTGCTAGATAGCGAACATCATCATCATCATCATCATCATATATTCATGTGTGATGCAAATGGAAAAACCTTTTCTTAAATGTTTCAAATGTTCTTTGCTAGTTTCTTGTTCTTTACATCCACAGTAACAAGTGCTCTGAAAGTTTACTCCCAGTTTGCATCTGTGGTGTTCGATGCATCGGGCAATTAGCAATATTCAAATCACAGCAGTGCCTAATGGCCTCGAAGAGCATACGTAACTAGTACACCCAGTTTGCTTTGCTAATCTGCTAACAAAGCCTAGTACATAAAAAGTAAATCAATAATCAGAGTGATGACATAACTCTTCGACATCAACAAGTGGGAAATTACAGTACTGAGTGATAACAACATTAACACTATATGACATATGAGACAAAACTAAGGAAAACCCTACTAAGTGACACCAGACGCTAATTTGAATATTCATGCCATCAGTTCTTTGCATAAAAAAATGGGTTACAAGCAAAACATGTGCTCTTTCTACTGTTTGCTATACTATTATAGTCAATCTAAAACTTTAATTTAATAAGAAAGAACAAAGGAAATTTCCTGTTGCATGGAAGTGACGTGGTGGGTGTTGCACAGCCGTTTGTGGGGATCAGTCATTCGTAGTGGTTCACATTCGGGTGGTTCGATTGGTCGGTAAGCAATGATTGATAGTTGATTTACAGTGGTAAATAGTGATTGATTACTAAGTGGTGGTGATGATTGGTCACTAACAGTGGTAATTAGTGATCGATCGCTAAGTGTTGGTGATGATTGGTCGCAAAGCAGTGATAAGGGATTGGTTGCTAATCAGCGCTGATTAATGCCTGCTGGTTGCTAGGCAGTGTTGATCAGTGACTGGGTACTAAGCAGTGGTAATGCTGATCAGTCATTGGTTAGTAAGCAGTGAAGATCTGTGGTTGCCAAGCAGTGATCAGTGATTAGTCGGTAAGTAGCGCTGATCAGTGATTGGTGGTTGCTAGGTGATAATGATCACTGATTGGTCGCTAAGCAGTGCTGAACAGTGACTTATCGCTAAGTAGCGCTAATCAGTAATTATTGGTTGCTAAGCATTGTTGAACAGTGACTGATCGCTGAGTAGCGCTAAGCAGTGATTAATTGCTAAGCAGTGGTGATCAGTGATTGCTAAGTAGTTGTGTTCAATGATAGGTTGTTAAGCAGTGATAGCAGTAGTTGCTGTGCGGTGGTGATCAGTGATTGGTCGGTAAGAAGCAGTTATCAATGGGCAGTTCTGATCAATGATTGATTGCTAACCTCTGCTGATCAGTGATTGGTGGTTGCTCAACCAGTGGTGATCAGTGATTGGTTGCTAACTAGTACTGCTCAGTGGTGATCAGTGATTGGTGGTTGCTGGGCATTGGTGATCAGTGATTGGTCGGTAAGAAGTGGTGATCAGTGATTGGTCTGTAAGAATTGGTGATCAGTGATTGGTGGTTGCTGCGTAGTTCTGCTCATTGGTTGCTCAACCAGTGGTGATCGCTGATTGGTTGTTACTGGGCTCGCGCCTGCCTGTTGCCCACGAACCTGCGCTCGCGCTCTCTGAACCCACACTAGCAGCAGCAGCAGCTGTTAAGGGGAACTATTGCGCTGAGACAAGCACAGAAAAGTACTTAACATCTGCTCAGAAAGTCTGTCAGTTCGTTACAATGGAGGTACTTTCTGCTGATAAAGTCGTTAAAAGTCGGCGAAGAGTAAAGCGCACGAGCGAACTCTTCGACAGTTAAAGAAAGTCTTTTCAGATGACGTCACCCTGCCCTGTTACCTCACATGTATTAACTCAAACAATGAATTCATCAATATGCCACTTTATTAATCCGAATTAAAAATAAATAAATAAACAGTCATCTCCTTTTCTCTCCCTCAGCTTGTCGCCCAGTGAGCAGCGCCGCCGCCTCTCCCGCGCTTTCTGCGCTGTTTATTTAATGTCGCTGCATTATTCCGTTTGAAAGAGATACTGTATTATCCACATTCCTGGCAGTGCTTATGAAATTATGAAGACCCGCGCGTGTGTGTGTGTGTGTGTGTGTGTGTGTGTGTGTCTCTCCCCCCCCCCCCCTGTGTGTGTGTGTGTGTGTGTGTGTGTGTGTGTCCTTTACGCGGCACTGTGCGCGAATAAAACCCTCCGGGCGTTAAGTTTAAACGCGCTTTATTTCCTCCGTGGATACATTTTATATATAATCTACATTTTGCTCCGAGTTCCCGCTCCGTCAGTCTGTGCAATACTGGGACACAGATGTAATGATGTTAAATGAATAGCCTGAGGGCTCCAAACTTTATCATGACCTAAATGATCTGTTCTGTTTGTGCACTGTAACTCGGTGAGAGCTCGGTCGTTTACACACACACACACACACACACACACACACACACACACACACACACACACACACACACCTATCTATCTATCTATCTATCTATCTATCTATCTATCTATCTATCTATCTATCTATCTATCTATCTATCTATCTATCTATCTATCTATCTCTAGATGAATATCCCCTACTGCAGTGGCACACGTGTGATGTCTAAGCTTCACTATCTTGTAAGCAGTTTGAAAACACACACACACACACACACACACACACACACAAGCCGCCTATTCAGCATCTAATCCAAATGAATTAAATACCCAACAACGCACTAAGCAAAGTTTCTTTTTTCTTTTTCAGTCACACCATTCATTCATTCATTCTGAGCCCATTAATAACGTGGACCACACACACACACACACACACACACACACACACTACACTACACTACACACATCACATTACAATAGACAGACACTGAAATGCGCGCACAACTCGCTCACATCTTCCTGATTTAAATACTTCGAAATAAACCAAGAATTCTGTATAATAAAGAGTGCAATGTCTCATTCCAGTACAAGAACTGGGGAGAAACACGCAAACACACACACACACACATTGCTGTAAGACTGGTGTTACTGGTTTGACGCAGCGCGTCCAGGGAAGTAAAGGAGAAAGAGAGAGAGAGATACAGAGAGAGAGAGAGAGAGAGAGAGAGACAGAAAGCAAGCAGGCAGACCATGCTACAGTGTGAGCACTACGGAGAGGAGAGTGAAATAAAACTAAAATAAAATAAAGACTCTCCAGGGCTCTTACCTGCTCCTAAAAGGATGAGAGCGATGCAGAACTGCAGCATCTTGCTTCAGTCTTCGTGCGCTGGTTTAAAGCTGCGCGCTCTCGACGCACCGGTGCCGATGGCTAAAATCTTCCTGCAGCACCTCTCCAAAGCGAACCAAACAGCAAAGAGTTCACTCAAAAACAACAGCCGTTTACAACGTCCTCGGTGTCTCTGCGCTGGTCCGAGAGATGTCCCCAGAATCCCGGGTTCGGATCAGTGTTGTCCGTCTCCTGTCCAACTTTCTTCCCGGACGCTTTGTCTTGAATTTCGCACGAAATCTCCTAAAATCTCCGTTTTTTTTCCCCTTCAATTTTTATTTTATTTTACTCCGAGTCAGCTCGGTTCATCTATGCGCTGGACTGTCCATTCAGGAGAGAGTGAGTGTGTGTCTACGTGTGTGTCTTTTGGCTGTGCCGATGCTGAATGAAGCTCCGCTCTCTTCTCCTCCGCAGCTGAACGCGTTTCAGCACCAGGCTCTAGCTGAAAGCACCACTCGTATCCATCCACACCCCCTCCGTATCCTCCTCCTCCTCCTCCTCTTCCTCCCCCCCGCGCCTGTGCGCGACATCACACTCCTCTCTCACACTCCCCTACGAGCACACAGACACCTCTGCTTTGCTCTGGACTCCTCTCACTCTCTGAGATGTTTCACACGCGTGTGCACTCTTTACACAGCTGGACATGTTCTCACACTCCTGTGCGCACTTTCACACTCCTTCCATGTGCTTGGACAGACAGCAATCATCTTTTGTCGGTCCTTTCTTTCATCCTTTCCCCACTGGTTTAGAGAGGTCTAAGTGATGCTCCTGAACAGAAAAAAAAAATCAATATTTAATAGCAATTAATGACAGAATTTCCAGGCAACCAACAATAAATTACTGTGTGTGGAGTGTGAGCATGTTCTCTCTGTGCTTGGTGGGTTTCCTCCAGGTGCTCCAGTTTCCTCCCAGCATCCAAAAATATGCAAATTAGGTTAATGGGCATTCAGAATGAATAAATTAATGTGTGTATTTGTGTGTGTGTGTGTGTGTGTGTGTGTGTGTGCAAAGCAAAAGATTGGCACCCTGTCCAGGGTGTACCACGCCCCATGCCCCATGTCTCCTGGGATGTTCTCCATGCCCCCTACGATCATGTATACAGGATAAAATAGACGATTCAGAATTTAATAAGGTAGATTTAGTGCAAACTAATTAAATCAAATTAAACATATTTACATGCCAAAACCTTGTTTTATTAAAATATCAATATGTTAAACAACCACAAGGCCACAATCCTTTCTGTGAGTGTGTGCTTTTAGAGTAATCTCAGCCGTTTCTGTACAACACACTCGCTCCTACACTTTAACCCCCACTTTAGACATACGTATATATTTAACCAAAAAAAAAATTAAGCCCATTCCCTCCTCTCTGCATGTTTTAACATCTAATCATCTCAGCTTTCATCCTCCTATGACCACTCAAAGAACACCCATGTTCTTTCACACACCCTTCAGAGCCTCTCGTGATACATATGCTCACATTTGTCTCATCACCACGGTCTCTCAATCTGCTCTTTTTTTTGCTCTCATTTAGACAGCTCTATATGCTCCTTCACTCTACAAATTGTCCTTACACTCCTCAGCATGGGGCATGTTTTAGACTCCACACACATCTGTCTGATCCTCTACACTCTGAGGACTATGCAATATCAAGCTCGATACACTTTCGTAGATGCTTTTATGCCACTCTGTGCTCTCAGACTTGTTTTTTTTTTTTTTTTTTGGCATCATCTATGAACCGGTCATAGGGTATGTTTTGGCTTCGGTTCTATCCTTCTTCCCAGGCATAAATAATAAATGATATTTCTTGTTTGGGAACTAGAACACCCACTCATGCACACTCCAGTGGGCTGCAACCCCTAAGGACCTGTGATTAGTTAAAGAAGAAGAAAAGGGGGGAGGTGGGGTGAGGCCTAGGATGCTTTAACGCTAGAACAGTAGGGGCTGCTTGGTTAAACACTGAAATCCCTTGTGTTGAATTAACACCTCAAGTGCTCCAGCTGAACACAAATGAATACTATAGTGCTATTTTAACATTAGGGAGTTTCCTGGAGTCAGCATAAATGTTGTGGGAAGAAAATAGACAGAAGATTTAAGTAAAAAAAAAAAAAAAGGAATGGTCTTATTTTTCTTTAGCAACTTAACTTATTTGTGGAATATATCTAAACAAAGGTTGCATTGCATATGTCAAGTCAAGTCAAGTCAAGTCAGCTTTTATTTTCATTCCAACCATATACAGTTCAGTACACAGAGAAAAGAAACAACGTTCCTCCAGAACCATACATGCAACAACATACATTATAACACAACTCTACCTGAACCAGCTAGCTAACTAAGAGACCTAATTAACTGACCAGCTCAGATAAGTTAACCTAAAACTACTTCTATACAAAAAAGAGACAACGTAAAATAGACATCAACAGACAACAGAATATGTTTTATGGTATTATATACTGTATTATGCAATTCAGAAAAATATTATGTATGTCATTTTTAGTTGTTTTGTATGTTCCTAAGGACATCAAATTCCTTTGCACTTTAAACATGGGTATTTCTCTGTTTAAAAATTTTGTCAGATGAATAGACGGTGATTCACAGACCTGGGAAGTGTACTCGTTTCTCATATGAAATATGTACGATTTCAAATAATTAACTGTGATTTCTTATTTTTGTATAAATTGTGTCCTGGAAATTCTTTTAAACTTGATAGACAGGTAAATAAAAAGTCATACATAAATAAATAAGTAAATACCTATAATCTGAAAATCCGATTATGTAATCGAGATAAAAATGCACTACTACTCGGTCTAGCACGTTTCTAAAACCAACTAGGTGATTAAATTTATCAAGCGCACGATTGTGTACTGAAAACATTTAAGTGCTCTGCATTAACTGTTGGGTCCTGATCAGTGATGTCCTTTTATCTGCTCTGTCTGTCGTTGATTGGAATCAGTGGTGTGATAGAAGATCAATGAAGTTCACCCAGGTGTGAAACACATCACCGCTGTGGCAGGTGGCTTGGATATTAAAACACACGATGAAGCATTTAGGTACAAGCACTGAATCCCAAATGAATCATGACTCTCTACATTACATAGTTTAGGAAATAACAGCTTGTACACCCTATGAAGTGCACTACATCCCCAGTAGGGGGCTATTTGGGCTTGAGCCAAGCACTTGTCAAATTGTTTGCTCACAGCAACCTGCCAATCTTAGATATTGTGGGTCTCTATAGAGTAAAGTGGTAAGTCATTTTCGCCAAGACCATTTCTCCTCCATCGTCGAGGTTGGAAATTTATTATTGATGGGACTCTAGTTGTTCAGCATGGTGTTGTCTCAGCATGATGATGAATCAAAAATTATGTGAAGAAGGCTAGTAGGGCAACCCAACCATCATTTATTATTGGAGGCAGGTGGTTTCCTGCTTCTGGAGGGAGGTGGAGGGGGATATGACCAGCACAGGAGAAAGAGAGTAGCATGGAAAGAAAACAAGAGATGCGCAGAGGTATTCGCAACTACAGTTTATCCATACCTGTTTTTGATATATTTGATTTTGATTGTTGAAGACATGCAGTATAAAGGCTATGCATTTCTACTTTTAAAGGTAAAGTACTGTAGAAGTCTGTAAATTCCACCCAGTGGGGAAAAACGAAATGCTCAAATTTTAAGTAAAAGCCACACCATTCCATCTGATAGTGGTTACTTTTACTTGATGCCAACTTTATCAGAATGAACTTTGTCCTTCAGATTCATGAGCCTCGGTCTTGTGAGCCAAAACAAACCAAGTGGGCGGGACTGTGGTTTCTTTGGTTAGTTAAAAAAACAATGTATTAAATAGCATTTATACCAGACTTTTGCTTATATAGTTTTCTTAATCTTGCTTGGTTCACATTTGAAAAAAAAAGGAAAAGAAAAATACTACGCTCATCCACTAACATATTATTTTCTGTGTAAAAAAAAAATCCATTTTTGTGTTTCTTTTTTTCTTTTCTTTCTCTCCATGCTAGACCTTTCTTGTTAGCATCACTACCACCATTGGGTTTGAAGAAGTATTATTTTTTAGTAAATGAAGAGAAGGTGAGAAGAGGAGGAAAATGGGATACCTGCTTTGATAAAATGGAATAAAAAAGATGGATAATGTGATGAGAAAAAGACAGGGGGACGATGGGATGCCACTAATGTAGATAAATGAAAGAGAAAAAGATATCAGCCGTACGCTGAAGGAAAAGGAAATGAAAACGTTGGGGTATTTGTAGTCGAGGAAAAGAAGAGAAAGGAGGAGTATGGGGCACTAGAGCTAGAGGTGTTAAAGAGGATGAGGAAGACAGAAGAGAGGAGAATACATCTGTAGAAATAGAAGAGTAGAGAAAAGCTGATGATGGGAAAAGACGATGATGGTGGACTTGGTGATACTCGAAGAGACAAGAGAGGACTGGGTGATTGGATGAATGAAAAGAGGAGAGAAATACTGTAAGTGATGGGGCATATATATTAGAAGACAAGAAGTGGAGAGGAGGATTATGGGAAATGGGAAAGCTGTAATTGGAAATTGACTAATAGGTTGTTTGAGGCTTTTTGGAGAACATGATACAATTAAATCTTTTCAATTAAAATTTTAGAAATGTGGTTTTTTTTTTAGATACAAAAAGTGAATCTCAAGCCTATCCTGGGATCAATGGAGGATAGGGGAAAACCCACTAGTCCAGCTCATGGCACACAAACACACTTATTTCCAACAATTTATAATTTAGCACAGAAAAAAAACTGGAGAAAAAGGCTGGTGGGATGGCCATGATGGAGACAGGGGAAAGAGAAGAGAAGAAGGTGACTGAGAGATATATTGCAGGAGGAGAACAGGATGATTGGAGATCTATATTGGAAAAAGAGAAGAACTAATAGAAGGTTAGGGTTCCTGCAGTGTAAAATGGTCTACAAATATCAGAGCTTCACACTAACCTTCTCAGTCAATATTGGACTCAGTTGATATTGCAAAAAGTAAACTAAGAATGTCTTATTATTGGTTGGATGGACCGATTTACCAGCGTATTAGTTACCACATGATAACATCTAACATCCCTACTTAACATTATTATTTCACAATGAAGATTTGTGAAGAACCAGCTAAATGAAAGGTCTGATTAGTAACTCTTATGACCTATAAGAAGTTATATAAGGTAATATGCTTTGTTGCAGATGTCAGCCATGATACTGCACCACTGGAGCTGATAGGGTTAAGGGCCTTGCTCAAGGGGTCAACAATGGCAACCTTCTGGAGCTTGGGCTTGAACAGCAGATCTTCTGATCAGTAACCCAGTGCCCTAGACCTCTGAGCTACCACTGCCCTTATTGCTTTGTGCACAGGGGCGTTGCCATGCTCGGTAAGTCCAAACATATTAATGGCTTCCAACTACTGTATGTTGCAATAGTTTGGAGATGGCTTACATTTTGGTGCGATGTGATGATGAAGATGCCCACAAACCTTTAATCTTATTACTGTATGTACTTGCTGGACTGCCATTTTTCATTTGGTAATAACTACCTATTATATTTACATAAAGGCTAAAAACTGCATTGTTTTCAATGTTCATTCTGATTCTTCAATATCAACAGGTAAAAAAGAAAAAATCTTATTTTTTCAGATTGAACAGCATCTATAATATCTCTTTCACCAAGTCTTTTAAATGCATGAATTATTAATCTAAAAAAAGTAAAATAAAGGCAATATCTTGGTAGAGGTTTATTAATAATAGATATGATTTGATATTTACTAAACTGTCCTGTGAAAGACGAGGCAGACAGTATGGATGTCACTTCCAAGGTAATTGTAAGAAAAGTAATAAATTACGCATGAGGCGTAGCACTATGGAAATGTGACTCCCCAGGAAATGAGAATATTTTAACGAAATATTATCTCAGTCTCCGTTTGACCTCGGGGTCAATTAAAAAAGAAACGTCAACGGCGGCGAAGGTGCTGGTCCGAAATTAAAACGGGAGCTTCCTCTCCTGTGTAATTTGCAAGGCTGATGCAAAGTTAAAATGAAGCCTGTATGTTTTCTCCAGATTGCTGCCTAATTGCACAGGACAATGAGGAATTGATTAGGACAATTAGGGGCAAGGCAACCTGAAGCACGACGGCTTGAGCAAACAAACAGCCAAAGCGCTTCTTGCATAGGAGGCAGTTTCTGTGGCATGGCTGAGCACCTGTCACATTACAGTATGTATTAGATACTGATGTTTCTCATTTCAGTCTACAAGATTGGCTTAGTGTTGCAAAAAAAAAAAAAACACTGGGAGAGACATCTTATTACTATTTGTAAAACATCTCTCATATAGTGTGTAATAGATATGCATATGGACATGACATATCGTACATCATTCACATTTAAACAAAGCTTAGTACTCAAGCACTCATTCATTCTCTATTCATAAATTCCCTGGAGCCTACCCCATAGGACAGGGTGCCAATCCATAGCAGGACCCAGAAGCAAGCACACACACACACACACACACACACACACACACACACACACACACACACACACACACATTCACTCACTCACACACACACACTTTGGGCAAATGCCACTTAGCCGAATCTGCATGTCGTAGGACTGTGGGAGGAAACCGGATGAAACCCACTAAGCACGTGGAGAACATGCAAACTCCATGCAAACAGACCCGAGGAACAGGAATCGAACTCTCGACCCTGGATGTTGGAGGCCACAGGACTAACCACTAAGCCACCGTTCTGCTTTTCTTGGCATTTGAGATTCTGCACCTACTGTAACTCACCAGGTAAATATTCAGTAGTATTTTTTTTTTGCATAAGTGAACTGAACGGTATCGCCGTAACTAAACTGCCACATACCCTGGTCATTCCTCCAGTATGGTTGCTGCTGATGGGTTTTACAACTGCACTCGTTAGACAGAGTCACTCAGAAGAGGGCGGGATCTCAATCGTTTGAAAGTCTGAATCATTCTCACATTGAGTCAGAAATCATGTAATGTGCAAAAGTCATATTTTGCTCAGATTTGAGTGATGCAGCTGAGGCTGAATAACTGTCAGAGTCAGAATTCACACACCATGCTGACAGTGCTGGCATTTCCACCTACCCACAGATTTCCAGGCTTTCAGTGTGGAACATTGGTAAGGTGCAGTATTGTCAAGTAAAAGTCATGCACCACACATTCATTTCTTTGTATTTTGCTCTCAGAGAGGAACATTTTTAATTTGTTAGGCCACATGGTGGCCTATGAATCATTTAGGCATTTAAATTAAGCCATGAACCATCGAGAAACATGTGATGAAAGATGATCAGGCCGGAGATTAGTATACTGGTGATGCTAAATGCCGAGAGGTTGGAACAGACAAGAGGGGAAATGAGGTTGCTGCTGATGTTGTTGCATAAACAACCAAGTTTTAAATTGTATCTTTCGGCAGCTTACAGCCTGTCACAGTAAAACATTTCTTCATTTAATACAAAACTTTATAAGACTTTTCACGATACCATAAAATGCTGTACACAAATACATAAAGTTGGATTGAATTGCAATCACATGCATAAGGAGCAGACTTTTTATATCATGCGAATGCGGGATGTCAAACACGATTCACTTTCTTACTGAGCGCATGAGTTGAATTCATTGAGCTGTGTTTGAGCTCAGTACGTCTGAGTTGGAGATTTCCAGTGCTTCATTGCACTTGAATATTAAAAATAAAACTAAATAGAAACGTTTTTCGGTTATTTCACTCTGTTCAATGTGTTCGTACTTAACATACTGTATCACTTAACTGAACTACAAAAAGAGTCAAAATCCTGGGTGCACAGTACACAGTATGGATGAAGCTATATGGACACCTGACCATCACACTCGTATCTATAGGATGTCCTTGTGTGATGTGGAGCTACAGTATGCGGCCCAAACCTGTTTGCCTCTCTGTAGACAAAGTCAACTCCATGAAAACATGGTTTGCTGAGGTTGATGTAGAAATGTCCTGACCTGACCTGACCTGACCTGACCTGACCTGACCTGACCTGACCTCACCTCAACCCCACTGAACACCTTTGGGATGAACCAGAACACTCATTGCACCTCAGGCCTTCTCACCTATGCATCACTGGTTGACTTCACTAATGCACTTGTAGCTGAATGATCACAAATGCCTACAGATCTAGAAGAAATACAATACAAAATAAGCATAACAATAAAACAGGGACTAAACGTTTGATATGATGTTGATGTAACACATCAAGCACATATGATTATGCATTAAAGTTATGTTCAGGTGTCCACACACTTTTGGCTATAGAATGTATATTGTGTACATTGCGTAGAGGTTTTTTTAAGTTAATAAACCGATTATAAAGTCTCTCTGATGATGATGATGATGATCTCTGAGGATATCATGGTGTGTTACTGTGTTAGTAAATGGAATAAAGTTGCAAAGCTGTCCTCTGTATCATCATGATACACCACTGTATTGTCTTTTTATTGAAGGAGGATGTCACTGCGGTGGCAAAATACACTGGTGTGCCATCATTTTTTGATAATGCTTCTGCACGTTGGAGCCATCCAGCAAAGCCGAAAGCCTATATTTTTATTTCCACTGAAGCCGCAACAGTCACTGGTGTACTTTTATTGTAAATATTTTATTTTATAGACTTCTAAGGGGCTATTTCTGAAGAAGTGGTTTAAAAATGGATTCCTGTATGCTTCCCGTAAAAAAGAAATTATGATTATGATTCTGATTCCGACAGCAGAGTTGCTTGGTGGTTAACGTTTTTCCAGGACTGAGGGTTCGAGTCTCACCTCTGGTAGTGTGTGCATGGTGTCTTCATGTTCTCCCTGTGCTTGGTTGGTTTAATCCGGGTACTTCCTACATCCTACAGTCTGAAGACAAAGAAAGTACAAACCCTCCCCAACCCGACCCAGCATATAGATAAGCAATGAAAGATTCCGATTCTTCTCAGTCCAACCGCTTGCATGTTTTTCTCTCCAGCTTCTTCTCAAACTTCTATGACACCTGAGAGCAGTATTTCTCTGGCTCGGCTTCTTGGTGTTGGAACTAAATAATAAACAAAAGTAGAGTTGCTGGACTGCCCGAGGAGCAGATTCGGGAATCTTTGACCTGTTGGATGCACATGACATCGTGCACATTGTTGGAAAATACACAACGAGCGATGCCTCGGCAACCAAATAAGTTGGAAACATCGGCTTGAAAATTTGACAGTGAAAGTAGATGGCAATTTCCAAAATGTCAGAACGACGTTATTAATCAGAGGTAGCATTTGCATGCTGTTATGAATTTATTTTAAGAGTCTTGTCGAGTCCATATGGAGTTCAGGCACATAACAATGCTTTTTGTTTTCACCTCATATAAATCGTGACTGTCTATAGAATCACAGGCCAGCTGTTGGTCCCAGTCTGGCGTCATCATGAAGACACAGCAGGTCTCTCTGTCCAGCGCGGTGTGTCCTTCTCTAATCCCAGAGCGAGCTCTCACATATGGCCTGACAGATTTCGATCAGCCGCTCAGACTCGCTCGTCAGCGTCTGCAGACCTCCTAGTCTCACAGATCTCCACCAAATTGTATTGATTGCACTGACTAAAGTTATATTCGCGGCATGACATATTGTCACTGTCACGAGATGACAAGTTTGAACTGATTTGGAAGATGATGCATCAGTCTCATGGTGCTGCCTGAACAGTTCGGTAATCTCATAGCACTTATGTAGCACTGTGATGTTCTCTTCCTAAGGTGCCTGTAATTTAACAAGAGGATGTGAATGTTTCCAGGGGGGGGGAAACACGGCTGTCATTTATAAATAAATGTTTTTTTCCCCTTTTAAATAAAGGAAGGACTTAGATATTATACTGAGATGCAATTCCAATATCATACTGTACACTGATGTGCTGTTCGGGAATGTCGCATCCACTGTGTTCTAATGCGTCCCTTTTTTTTTTGAAAGTTAGATGTTTTATTTCTGAATAGAGATGAAGTCATACTTAATGGTGTGTTTTAAAAGCAGAGCCTGAATGCTGAATGCTGAATTTCGTTCATCGGTGATGCATCAGGTTTAGTTTATATTTTTTTACATGATGTACTTCTTAAAAGACGATTTTATGTCATATATTACATCATAATTGCAGTGCTGACATCATGATCATACATCATCAAGACACTGGCTTTTTGCTGTGTATCATTTATTTATCCGCTCAGCTTCAGTCAAAATTGAAGCAATCTTTGGAATAAAAGGATCAACCTGGGAATATTGGACTATCTGATGCAGGGATGAACTACCATGTTTTTTTGGACAGTGGGAGGAAATCTGAGCACCCAGAGCAAACTCCCACAGAGATTTCTGTTTTTTTTTGTTTTTTTTTTAACAGAGAATATCTCAACTTCAGGACTGATCCGGCGCCCTGGAGCAGACTCTGTTATAATAAAACATTGTAGATTTTTTTTTCTTTGTAATGTAATTCCGGGATGCCTACCAGCCTACAAGCCCTATTGTTAATGCTACTAAGATAATTACAGCAAAACAGTTATTATGTTAGTGATTGATTAGCCACTTAATTCTCTTGCTGGACGAATAAACGTTGAATAGAAAACAGGAATTGTGTCAAATCTACTTTTGCATGTTGGCACGGTGACCGAGTGGGTAGCACAGTCACATTGTGACTCCAGGGTTGGTTAATTTCTGCTCCATGTGCTTGTAGTTTGCATGTTCTCCTCATTCTTCTTGGGTTTCCTCCCACAGTTTAAATTGTGTCTAGGTTGATTGGCATTTCCAAACTTCTCAGTTGGGGTGAGGGTGTGCCCTGTCTTGTGCCCTAATTTCCCTGGGATAGGATCCAGGCCCCATAACCTGATGCATGATAAGTATAGATGATGGACGGGTAACAGTAATGGATGTCCCACTTGTGATATTCTAAGGCCAGTATTGGATCATTATCAGGAAAATGGTTCAACAATCAGTTGAACTGCAATAACGAGGGCATCGTGGTCTTGCATGATAATGCAGCTTTGCACATTTCTGCTCTCACGGTCGACACTCTGCAAACGTTTTTTTTTTTTGAGGTGTTAAAGTATCCTCCGTATAGTCCTGATCTTGCTCCATCGGACTTTCACCGGTTTGGTGGAGGACAAAGATTCACTTCTGATGAAGAAGTGAAGACAGCGGTGCATTTGTGGCTCGCTGCTCAGCCTAAAAACAGTTTTTAATGAGAGAATACGAAAGCTTGTTACCAGCTGGATAAAGTGTATTGAAAAGTGAGGCGATTGTGCGGAAAGAAGATTAAATTCAGTTCAATTCAATTTTATTTGTAACAATGGTCTTTGTCGCAAAGCAACATTATAGAAGTATTTTTTTGTAAATATGTCAAAAAAAGATAATATTTGGCTTTTCTAAAAGTTAATTCAAATAAATTCTACAGACAGAAAGCAGATCATTTTTGACTCACCCTTGTGTGTTTCAGGTTTCGGTGCATCCAGTGAAATTGGCTTCATCCTTTTTAATTTATTCATATAAGCCTTAAGTATAAAAATCATACCTTTGAAAAAAGACTATTTGCAACATCCACTGTTAATGTCATTAACAATTCACGTAATTGCTTCGAAACTACACACAATTTGGTGTGTTCAGGATTTAAAATGAAAACATGAATACACTTCATACAGTAGCTTTCACAAACTCTTATACCTACGATTGCAACTTAGTTTCTTATATAACATACAGTATTGAAATTTTCTTGCCTTGTCGATTTCGCAAGTAGGATCTCTTCTAAATCGCCATTCTACTAAGTCTCTACACATCAATAACGCTAGTAAAATAATTGGCCTCCCGTTTTCTTTGAAGAGCTGCCATAACACCTGTTCATTCAGCAACCTGTCCTGTTGCGAGTGGCTTAAATCAGGCGTTACTCGGGATAACAGCAGATTGTTTGCTTAAGTAATTAAAGCTACCGTGGTCCAAAACAGCAGGGAACCACAGCTGGGAATTCCCTGGCGATCGCATGGCTACTTAATTATCCAGAGGAAACTGAACCAGAAATTGTGACGCTCCACCCCGTGGGATGTCCGGCGTTGGGAGGCGGCGTTCGAGTCAAACCGGGTCTTGCGATGCAATTTCCTCTGAATGCAGGTGTAAAAGCACAGTATGGTAATGAGACACTTAGCCGCAGTAAAACGTTTGAAGAAAGGCTGTATGTCCGTGAATAACTCGACACCAGCTTGTGGAAGAGCCGCATCTGTCTTCGGAAACTGTACACTCACAAACCACTTGCACATCAAAGTAACTTGAATCCTCCGTACAGTCCTGACTTCACTCAAAACATTGAAGGTGTTCTTGGGAGGCCAGCATTTCAGATGAGGAGCAAGGTGTTTGATCATGGTTCCGATCATGGAAAGTCTACAACACGATGTGTGTTACAGTCTGTTAATAAACTGGTCCTTTCTCATGCCCTAAAAAACTGTTCAAAATAAATGATATACATTGTTCTAAAATCGAGAGTTTGGTCCATATTGTCCATGCATACTATGTCTGGCTTCTTCTCACCTCCCGAAAGACTTTAGACTTTTAGACTTCGTTATTTTTGTTATATCTTCACTGTGTATGTGTTATGTTGGACAGTTAATCCCTGGATCACTGGGAGTGAAGCAGGAATACATCCTGCATGGGATACAGTACCACCACAGGGTAAATATTCATGCACTCTTTCACAGCTAGGGGCAATTTAGAGTTGTCTATCCACCTACTGGTAGTGTATCTGGCTGGAAGATGGAAGATGGAGGGAAAGCTGAGAATTCTGAGGAAACACAGACTTAATACTTAGAGTAACCAAAGCTCAGGGTAGAACCTGAAAGTGGAGCTCACAGAAGAATAAAGCACTGGCAGGATGAGATTGACAAGGTTGTATTGGTATGTGCCACCTAATGTACTAGAAATTTTATGTTAAATATATTTCTATATAAATATGTTATTAATGAAGGTTGAAGTCCAGTTTGTTCGTAAATCCACAATTGGCTATACACAGTATAAACATGGTTCATTGTCTTGTCCCGCCGCCAACTTTTGACCTCAGTCGATCCTCTCAATTATTTTCACTTATGTCTCCATCATTGTTGCATGGCGCTTCTTAGCAGTGCCAGTCTAATCACAGTATATATATAAACAAGTTTATACACTGGTAGGATTGTAAGGGACTGTAGAGTACCTTTTAGCTCCAGGTATGTGACGCTGCACATGCGGTGTGATTCTATACTCATGCACTCATACTGTATAGTTATACTGTTTTTCCTCAAAATCAAACTAAAAATGTATCTCTGTCAAATATTGCTTCTTCTTCTTCTTCTTCCTGGAATGAACAACAAAAAACAACAAACCCTACACTTTTACCTGTTACTATGTCATGTTTACTACCTTGCCCTGATGGACTGTCAGCCTGCAAATAGCTAAGATCTTCCTCCTCTTTTGATAGCGGGAAAAAACTCTTCCATGCTTTCTGAAGTTCATTCTCAAAAGCCTTCCTGAAAATACTTGCACTAGCTTTCAGGAGAGTGAGTCTAAAGAAAAAACACTCTCTATTGTTTGCATCCCCAAGGCCTGATGTGTCTACCAAGCTGCCAGCAATAGCCTCCTTGTGTTTCCTTCTATCTCCAGGTGTTTTTATGAACAGCTAGAGTCTTGTTATTTTTTGGCATGGTTTCGGGGGTTTTGTCCCCCGGCGTCATAATTGAGAGGAGACAGACAGACAGCGGCTGTCGCCCACTTGCACGGGTCTTGCTAACGTTAGCATTAGCAACAGGGCTAGCTGACAATCATGAGAATGGGCAGTGACTGGCTGCTTGTTTTGTGCCACGATTCCTCAGCACTCACCTGCTCTGGGAAAAAAAAAAGAATCCTCTAGCTTGAGGGTTATAAATAATGAATGACTTGTCCACTGTCACTTTATATCTTGCATCAAGCCCTGGCTTGGGCATTATTAGGACCTTCTCTTTCTCCTTCAATCTTTCTCACAATCTTACACCTTTGTCTCGGTTTCTGCTCAAATTCATCACACACCTTCTCTCCAGTTCAGCTGTCACTTCTCCTTTAACTCATTAATGGATTTTCTGACTGCGACAGGAAAGTAAGACAACATTGCTTTTCTTTCTCTTTCTTTATTTTGTTTTTCATGGCTTTGTTTCGGTTCACTAAGTTCCTTGCTCTTGTTTGATAAGTGCTTTGATGTGTGTAGCAGCTCCGGTCCTCCATTTGATTCCTCGTGCCTGATTGCTGCAGGGCCGGTTCCTCATACGTTGACCCTGTCATGGTGATGCACTCATCTGGACACGATCTCTGAGTGTTGCGTCTACAGAAAAGCCGGCTTGTTAAACACTGAGTGAAGTCTGGTGAAATTCCGCCCGAGGCTGAGGAGACAGAGCCCAGACACACCCTTTCAACAGAAGACATCATGGATTATTCACATTTGCAGCTGCGCTGGTGAGAAAAATTGATGAAGAACAGCTGGCCGGAGCAAGATGTGTGGGGGGTCTGGGATGGCGATGCTGCTCCACCTTTAGCACGTCTGGAGAAAAACTCAGCTACCATGAGGCCCTGCTGTTCACTCTGAACTAAATAAATAACTGCAGCAAAGACCAAAACCGAGAAGCACCGCTAACTCACACAGGCTGAAGAATCAGCCTTCAGGGCAAGAGTGACGGCAGAGATGGGGGTTCGGGCGGTATTGATGGCTTGGACAGAACCTCGGCGCTCTTTAATCAGAAATTCTTTCAGAGGCTAAGTAGGACTAGTTGGAAAACCTGGAGCCACACACACTCTGACTTCAGAATGAGCCAGCCTCAGAGTCCCATCAATCAAACTTGAACACATGTGGTTACTACTTACCAACTAATGTCTTATTAATTAGGATATTTTATCTTTATTTTAATACTTAGCATTATAAACGAGATTCATTGAAACGGACAGGTAAATTAGTTTAGAATCCTTTGAGATCTTTGATCTTATTAATTATTTAATATATAAACACAATATCCTTCTGATGTGTTTGTTTGTTTGTTTTTGCTTTTGTAATTTTCTAATTTTCATTAATCAGGACTATAAACATATTTAAGGAAGATTGTTGAACAACTAAAATGAAAATTTTCTTTTCTTTTTTTTCAAGTGAGAATATGGTTCTGTGGCATATAATAATAATAATAATAATAATAATAATATTTTTTTTTATGTAGCACTTTTCATTAAAAAAATAAATAATAATAATTAACTGCATGGCCAAAAAAAGAGGTTTTGGACGGGTCAGATTATTGGCCTACATCAAGCACAATTCATAAAAATTGACTGGAATTGGGTTATGACCTGCCCAATACATTATTAAAACTTGAAGGATTAAACTGTATCATTAACTAAATAGGAGAAATGTGTTTAGAAAAAAACGTAAATGCGAGTGATCAAACAACACTGAGAGGAGAAATTATAGCTATGTTTAATAGACAACGTAAAAGCGTTTCCACACATATAATGTGACAAGAACTCATAGGATCGAGACTAAACAACTGTGTGGCCATCAGGGTAAGAAGGGAAGCGCATGAAGCAATGCATTCCTTATGCATAAGCAGTGTTATGATCTGGGGTTGCTACAGTTGGTCAGGTCTGGGCTCTGCAACATTATGTGGCAATAAATGAAGTCAGCTGACGACCTTAATGTACTGAGTAACCAGGTTATATACTGTCCATCTATCATCTCTTCTCTGATGGCCCTCTTTAGCTGAACATGGCTTTCAAAATGGGTTATTTTGTTTCAGAGGATTGAAATGATGTAGGCCATTTAGATCATGAGACATTATTAGATAAACGATGAAAATGTAGAACTTAATAGGCGTGAATAAAACTGAAGGAGTGTAATCAGCCTCTAGTCTGTAATCCAGTACAGTATATTGAAATTGCTGTCAATAATTTTGCTGAAACAGTTTGACACTTTTCCATAAAAAAGGGCTGGAAAAAAAATCAGTCTGAGTGGCAAAGTGGTTTGATTATATAGGCAGTCAAGAAAGTCATGCTATTTACACGACCGTCATAAAATCAGACGGGAAACTCTATCTGATTCTGGTCCGGATAGACTGAATATGGTGGTTTCCTGAGTAACTGATTTCTGGAATGCAGGTGAAAAAGCGGTATTAGTATAGGAGCAAAGAAAATAAATGGAAGTGGGTGAAGAGGAGCTGGTGTGTGTGTGTGTGTGTGTGTGTGTGTGTGTGTGTGTGTGTGTAATGGGGGTTTAAATTAAGGGCTTGCGATGCCGCATTTAATTTTTCATTGGTCTGCTAAATTAAAAATGTGAGTGGTCATCACTTATTTGTCAAGCTGTCTCAGCGCAAAAGGTGGATGTGACAGAAAGGTTTACGTAAGGCGCAAAGAACCCGTGGCTGAGAAACAAGTAATCAGAGACATAGGATGAAAACTGGATGGATTGTAGGTAAAAAAAAAAAAAAAAACAGGAATGGAAAATTAATGGAAATTTTTATGGAAGGATGTTCAACATGAATGTATTTGGTTGGTGTACATACAGTATGTACTTAATCAAAATGTTGACAATATAAAAATATACAAAGGTAAGACAAATCATGACAAATCCATACGCTCTGTAATCAGACAACTAATAGGAAGAGAAAGGCTCCTGTGATGTGATTAGAATCTAAAGGCTTCAACACAACTGTTCTGACTTTGTTAATTATATAGAAACGAGCAGTGATGGCTAATTCCGCACCGTCTCCAGAAGTATCTCTGCTACTCATTATTTTTTATAGACACTTCAAAACTTATATTCTTATATAAGAAGGAAACCAACCAGCTGTCAGATGAATCGTGATGTTCGGAATGTTTTTTTAAGAACAAAAACGGCAGACAGAAGTGAAATATGATGCCATAAATTACATTAATGCAACATTTAGAAGGCATCGAGTCATTATCTACAGAATAACGTCTCAACTCGTTCCTGCTATAAGGTCAGGAGTCTAATTTGCTTGCAAGTTATTATTTGTTAGCTATTTATTGTTGCATAGCAGGATTCAGCCTTGTGTGATTTTTTTGTTTTGTTCTTTCTTTTTTGTTTTTGAATGTCGGCTTTTTTTAATCCTTTTTCCCCTGATTACACTGAAAGCACTATTTGATGGATATGAAGATTTTACGACTTAAAAATGTTTAAATGTTTTTAAAATGTCGCCTTAAAGCTGTGAGTGAATGCTGAAAGTTTTATATATCATTGCTAATAGTCACACTTGCTCTAAATGTTTTATTTCCAGATCTTCATTTTAACCCATTTTTTTTTTAAGTTAAAAGGCGACAACGGGACAGACGGCTTTTATGTAATTAAAGATCCTCTTTATATAGAATAATGATGTTTATTAGTTATGCGTGGTGCAAACATTTGGTTGGTTGTTATATATGAGTAAATGATGAACAAGTCTTTCCTTAATGAGGCATAAATCACATAAACGATGTTGATTTTGCTCTCAGGGTGTTCGTGCGTCTATTTTAGGATGTTTTGTAGTGGCTTGTTTTGCCTCCTCTTGCTTTTGGCCTCATGCTGGCTTGCTTTTCCTCTGGAGGTGGTGGCCGTCTGTTCAAGGGTCAGAATAGGGCCGCAAAACATACACACACACACACACACAGGCACATGCACACACACACTCACACATGATGATCCCTTGTGACAGCCCGTCACGCACTGCAACAGGTGATGTGCCAGACCTGAAAGCAATGGCAGAATGGACAGCAATTGATGGGCAACAAACACACACACACACACGCACACACACACGCACACACACACACACGCACTCATAGAGTAGCTCAGAAGTGCCTGTCTCTACAGCTGACTGGTTAGTAACTCAGCTGCCAAATGAGGTGCTGCTTGGCAACACGTCCCCTCCTAAAAAGTGTGTTTTCTGTTTTTCTTCACCCGTCCCAAAAGGTCATATGGCGTTTTTCCATTTTATAACAGTTCCAGCTCTGTATTCCCTTTGTGCCAATACACATGTACACACACACACACACACACACACACACACACACACACACACACACACACACACACACACACACACACACACACACACACACACGTCTACAGATGCTCCAGAGCGTACTAAATCCCTGGTATCAGAGCCTGCAATTGTCTTGAGTTCCTCTAATCATCCTCTTTCAAGATCCGGTTTTCTATTTAGAAAACATGTCATTTCCAAAAGTTGCTTTTTCTTTTTTTCATCCCTCAGTGCTCTCTGAAGACCGGGAAGCTGATTAAACCTCCACAAACACAACCCAGGAGAATCCAGGGTGATCCTATGGATAAAGCTGTAAACCAGCCTCGCTTTATTACCGCGCATCTGGAATGAATGGACATCTTAAACCGCTTACAGCAACCCGGGGCTGTGTCGGTTTTCAGACTGAAGGATGTGCATATGTTCCTGAGCTTGTTCGAAGGAAAGGAAGAGAGCTGACAGGATAAAGTTTCAGCATGACGTTCCAGTTTGCTTTCATTCCAGAGGAAGACGTTCCTCATCACAAGGACTTCCGTCTCTGTTCCTTGACCCTGGAAGGAGGAGGCCAGGAACCAGCCACGAGCCACAGGGGTTTTTATAGGAAAAGCAGGGGTCAGGCAAGATCACCTGCATTGTTCACCGTCTGACTAAAAAGGAGAAGATGATTCAATTGATGCTTAATTTTTCTTCAGATGACTTTGTCATCTTTCTATTTATGACTTCAGTCAAGCCAAGACTAATTGAAAAAAAAAATGGACAGACGCAGATGATATTCAGAACCCTATTTGGTACCCAAATGAACTGGCTGTATTGACCTTTTGCAGACACACCACCATGGCATCAGTCACAACAGTGGATGGCGAAAGTTTAAAGGTTAAAAGACATTAGGATACTATTTATTTTCATAGTTTGAAATATTGTAATGCAATGCATACTATAGTATAGTATACACTACCAGTCGAAAGTTTGGACACATCTTCTAATTCCATAGTCTTTCCTGATTTTAATTTTTTAAAAACATTTCAATTCCAAAATGTGGAATAATGTCCTTTGAACAGTTGGTATTGAGATGGGTCTGCTATCTATCTATGCTTCCCTGTGATGGGCTTCATGAGAAACCTGGTTTCTCGCGACTGCACTTGACAAAACTGTACATCAAGAACTATTCCAGATGTTACATTGTAACATTGTTTTATAATATAATGTTGTGTGGTTTAGTAACGTCATGGTACATACAGTATCGCATGCTACATTATAGTATGGTATCACTGTAGTGTATCCTCGGTAGGGCTTGACTATATAGTATTGCATAGTACAGTAATTTCATGGTATGGTATAATATGGTATAATATGGTATAATATGGTATTTTATCATACATTTAAACAATATCACATGAGAGTGAGTGCTGTTGTGATGAATATCAGCACATATCAAATGTCCAGCCGTATAGCATGACCACAAGTGTGATTTTGCTGTTATACAACAGTTCACCACACAAACACCATTTATCATCAACAGATTATGATTTATTATTTTGTTCCGCCCACACATGTCCTTGTTCGACTGGCAGAACTAATTAACCGCAACAGGCGGAGCTTGTGACTGACAGGGTAATTAATTGAGGTGAAAGTAGTTTTAAATTCTTACTGGTACAATGGGGCCGAAAAAGGTGAGGAGAAAAAAATATTATATTTACATTATATTTACACTTATTCTGCTTTAGAATATCAGCTCAGATTACTTCTGGGTTCTGGGGTTAAATTCAAGATGGTTAAATGAAAAGATAGAGCACTAGGATACATGATCCATGATCTCACACATCAGGTTAGGGCCCTTGATCAGGGAGTTGGAGAGTGATTTTCAGCCTTGTGTGCG
Source organism: Channallabes apus (assembly GCA_030522415.1). Classification (NCBI taxonomy): domain Eukaryota; kingdom Metazoa; phylum Chordata; class Actinopteri; order Siluriformes; family Clariidae; genus Channallabes; species Channallabes apus. The sequence goes on from CM060126.1 coordinate 30,282,906, forward strand.
ATCAGGGGTTTCACTTGCGCTAGGGAACTTCATTCATTCATTCATTCATCTTCTATACCGCTTTATCCTTCTATTCAGGGTCGTGGGGGACCTGGAGCCTATCCCAGTAGTCTTAGGGCACAAGGCGGGGTACACCATGGACAGGGTGCCAATCCATCGCAGGGCACACACACATACACACACTCACACACCCAATCACACACTACGGGCAATTTAGGAACGCCAATTAGCCTAACCTGCATATCTTTGGACTGTGGGACGAAACGCTAGGGAACTTTGTAGTCATAAATAAAAGAACACTGGTGCTTTAGAGGTGATTCAGAACTTCTTAGAGGCGTCGTCTATGTGCGTTTTTTTTTAAGATGACAACGTTTTTAGGTGTTTTTTTCTTTTTTTGCTGGAAGTGCTTCTGTGACTGGTTTTGAATGTGGGTTTTGGCAGGCAGCTGCTCTCTCCTCATTACTGCTGAACGTACAAACCTTCTTTTTCCCATGCTGCGACTGTAGTTTATTTGAATACCTGGGATGTGGAGGTATACATATAGGCAAACATCCCAGTGCTGTTATGTTTTATATCACCAATTTGGAATGACTCTTGTCTAAGCTAGATTGCTCGGTCGGAACTAATTGTTGTATAATGTGTGGTATGGTTTAGTATGTTATAGAATGGTATAGTATGGTACGTTAGGGTACGGTATGGAGTAGTATAATATAGATTAGTGTAGTAAAGTGCAGTATAGTAATTGATTTTGAGCAATACCAAAGCCAGAGATGCTAAAGATATGTATATATATGACACGACATTGGTTGTGTAAAAATAGATACGTCTTAGACTGTAGGAGGTGATACCAGATTACAGCATTGAAAGTAAAAGGCCTATACTGAAATACTATTAATTAATCAATGAACATTTATTTGGGTTTAATGTTCTCTGAATCCTCGCCAATACTCCAGTGGCTTAGAAGTCGTGTGACGCATAGTCTTGGCATCTGTGATCATCTATTACAGTTAATATATTCAGTGGTCAAAACTAGGAACTGTAAATCCTTTTCCTTTTTTTTTTTTTAATACGAGCTGCTGTGTTACAATCAGCTTATAGTTGCACTTTTACTCTGTTTTGTGGTGCGTTTCCTTATCGAAATCCAAGCTGTGCCTTGTAACCCTTATTTGAAACAGTCAGACATACTTCTATCGCAGTAGTAAATGTTCTCATTAGTGTGAGGTTTACATTCATTTATTTTACGGTTGTATTTAATTGTAGACAGACCTCAAGCCGCGTGCATGTTTCTTATATGCATGTGTACAACCCCCCCCCTAACCCCCCCCCTAACCCTAACCCTAACTCATTCCTATGTCTCATTCATTCCAATTACACTCTCTCTCTCTCTCTCTCTCTCTCTCTCTCTCACACACACACACACACACACACACACACACAGTACATACCATTTCCCCATTCATTTTCAATTCCAACATTTGTGGTCTATGCGGTGTGTGGGATCAGCCTGGAGCAGCCAGCCATCTTTGGCTTTGGCCCTTTCTCCACAGAGACATGCTCCATTTACAACCTCCACTTAATTACACTCCACACTGCTGAGCTACGTTTCACTCCACCACTGCAACCGCCGTCAATAAAGAGGACACACGGTGCACCGGCAGCCAGACACATTCATTTTTCTGTTTCACAAATTGGCGCACACTCCACAGTCAGACAAGAGCTCATTTCTGGAGCTGAATATTGGCATTGGGATCGCTGCATTTGGCTTGGGGCTCCTGTTCTGTTCGTGTAGCTCTGAGATGCTGCGGCATTTCTGCGCAATTAAGCGAAACCACACACAGGTACCGTACAAGACCAGCGCAGGAGGAAGCCAGGTCATTCTGCATAATGCGATGCATTAAGGAGCGTGTACAAATTAAGCGGGCTGAGTGAGGGGTAAAATAACAAAGATCTGCAGAAAAAGCCTGGGGAGATCAGGGCTTGATAAACCATCATGTGAAAATTGTGCTGACGTGAATAAGTGAATGTTGACCGCTCGCTTTGAAAAACTCGATTGATGTCAGCAGCCAGGCCCCATGGGCTGAAGCACGGTTGCGAAATTTATCAGGGAAGACTTGAGTGGATCAAAAAGACCTTCCCGTGCACTGTGATGTGATCTGGAAAGCAGTGAAAGTGGGAGCACATGTGGTTAAAAACAAAACCCCTTTCGATTAGCAACGCTCATTTTCGGCACAGTATCATGTTTCCTTATCCCACAGTGAAGCCAGTTGTGTCCAATCATGACTTTACATAAATCAGCCGGATTATGATCCAGTGCGGGAAGGAAAGAGTAAAGCATTGTTCAAGTCGTAATTATAACGGATGACCTTTGCTGCCGCATGTGTGCCTGCATGCACATGTACACCCAGAATTCCCCCCGCAAGACTAACACGCTAATTATTGGATGCCAGCAGTTCGTTCCAGAGGGTTTCCTTTTGTCAACAACTCCTGTGATTCATTAGTGCACGCCGTCTGACCGTGAACCCCAAGGGAGGGTTTGAGCAAAGGTAGTAGAAGAGTGGAGGAGGCATGGACTCAGTAGTTTGCCTTGTTCACTCAAAGAACCGAAACATGATTGATGAGTAGAGTGCACAGATGACATGTCTGAGCCCCAGCTGAATCATGTTAACTAGATGTTCGCTGGGTGCTGGATGGGGAGTCAAATCTGTTGCGACTCAGATGCTGCACCGCTGAGAGAAGGATGGAGGATGAAAGAAAGGAGGAGATAATGGAGAGTGACAGGTTCCGGGGGTTCCGTAAGCGTCTGATTGCATAGGTTTAAACGACTACGAAGTTGGATTATTTCCCTCATCAGTCTCGCAGCATAGATGCCACATGGTCCATGTGCATGCTCGTCTTTCATAGCAGACAGTATATCCTAATTAGAGTTAGGTTTGTGTCAGCAATTTAAAGATTATTATTCTCTAACCAGTAGATATGTTTAGTTGTCTAGGAGAAAAACACCAGATGTTACTATGGCTGAATTATGCAGAAAAAACGGAATATACTTTTTCGGCCAGTAATAGACATAAGAAAAGAAGTACAAGTTTTTCACCAAACCATTAAGGAAAGATTTTTAGACATGGCTGTTTATTGTGTGTGTGTGTATATATATATTTTTTCTTTCTTTTTTTCTTTCCCATTTTCTCACCAATTTTGTCACCAGCCAGGAGAGTTGCCAACCACAGCTAACAAAGTGATGCCATCCTACTACTTTTAGAAATGCTACTCATGGTACATTATGACAAAGAGAGGGAGAAATAGAGAGAGAGAAAGAGAGAGAGAGAGAGAGAGAGAGAAAGAAAATGCCACTTTCCCACCTAGAGCCCATAAGCACCCAGTGCTGTAGCAACACTGGGATCGAAACCTGAAATCTCTTCATTTCTCAGTGTCCACTGATACACCTATCACCCATAACATTAAAACCATTAATGTTAACACCACCTAGGTTTTGGGTTCTCCTTGTGCCTCCAAGTAGGCTCTGGTCCCTCATGTTGTGGCTCCGTAGGCCTCTGTGGCCTCTATGGGTGTGCTGTGGTGTCTGGCACCGAGATGTTAGCAGCTGATCCTTTGGGTACCGTGGGTTGTGGGGTGGAGCCTCGGTGGATCTGACTTGTTTGTCAGGCAAATCTCATGGTGCTCGATTGGATTGTGATCTGGGAGGATTTTCATGCATGGTGGACTGTGGTGCACTGGGTATTCGGGTGGCTTTTTGTCATGGCCAGCACACTCCACGTGCATGGGTGTGCCTTGATCCTTTGATTCTGCCTCCAGTTTATTGGTGTATAGTTTGTGATCAGTGTTGTTCAGTCCTCCTAATGTGATGTTTATGGTATGACGGAATAATATTATTTCCATTACTTATGTCCCTTATCTATTTTTGAAGCGGCATGATGGCTTAGTGGTTAGCACTGTTGCCTTGCACCTTGAGGTCTCAGGTTCGATTCCCGTGTTGGATCTGTGTGCATGGAGTTTGTATGTTCTCTCTGTGCTTGGTTGGCTTCCTCCTGGTTCTATTGTTTCCTATCATGATCCATAGACCTGCAGATTAGGCTACAGTGTGTGAATGGTTGTTCAAATTGGACTACATACCATAGTGACCATTGACCTCCAGAGTCTCTAATTGTACTACAGAGGTTCCTGGATGGATGAATGGATGGATGAATGGATTCATTATGGCTATGTAGAGTCATGGGGGCCTGGAGTCTTTCCCAGGGAACTATGCCAGGCCCAGTATGGAGTGCACCATAGTTGAGGTGCACACACACACACACACACACACACACCCTAAGGGCAAATTGGAAACACCAATCAACTTAAACTGCATGTCTGTGGTTCATAAGGGAAAACCAGTTTACCCAGAGGAAACCTTCCAAACACAACATGGAAAGTCCATGCACTCAGACTGGAGGTGAGATTCAAACTCCAATCCTGGTTTGAGAGGACGGTGCTAACCACCAAGCTGCCATTATGCTCCCTTTTTACATTATATTATAATATTTTTTTTTATGTTTTCATCCCCTCTTTTTTGATGGTTGAGTGGCTGGTTGCTTTTTGTCCCAGGGGACGCTTGTGTTTCATTGTGTGACAGTAAGTGTACCGAATATTGTGTTTTTTCCCTCTCTCTCTCTTGCTACAAGTTACTCTTGAGATACCTGTAACTCTGACCCTTTCTGTTTTCCGGACCCGCCTGATCCATCCTGATGCCCTACTTCTGACTGCTGCTGAGAATTGCTCCATACAGACAGACTAAAGGTGCACTTAAAAGCCATGTGGATGGTTTTGGACTGCAAATGATACCAACGGTTTTGCTAAGATGGTTGTTTTATTGCTGTATTAGCTTTAGGATTAAAATATCCATAAACAGTTTTACACTCAGGTCTCCATCAGTCAACATCATACATGATAACATCAACAAAACTGCCTTCATACTAAAATTGTACTAACTTTACTAACCGGTTGCACAATTTCACATTTTGACTTTATAGCATGGAGTTATAAAAGGGAATGATTTATAATTTTGCGGAGGGGGATGAGAACGGATTTTCTTTTGAGTCTGGTTCTTCTCTGAGTTTTTCCGTGCCACCATACCCCCTGGCGTGCTCATTAGGGACAAACTTTATATGCAGAATTTATATAATGCTAAAAAGCTGCTTTGTGACAATGTCTATTGTTCAAAGCTCTGTACAAATAAAAAGGAATTGAATTCTTTTGGAAGGCAACTGTGTTTTATAAAAACTTTGTTATCGTTTCAATGCATATTGTATTGTGTGTGAACAATAAAATTGAAATTTCGATAGGGCAGACTTTTTTTTTTTTTGCACCACTTATTTTTTATTTGAGTTACTTTCCAACCTTGCCCTGGCTTCCAGTTTGCAACTATTATGTTGGGTAACAAACTCGGCCTTAAAACAGTCTGTCTGCCTACAGATATGCTTTTTTTCACCCACTGTTATCTGATAGCTTTGTGCCATAATAAAACGGCTATAAGTCTAATCAGTTTAGTTTGTAATCAGATACTGGCTGTCCAAATGTCTGTGATGCTCCTGCACCATTACATTAGTAGCAAAACATAGAAGATCGCTTACACACACTGAGAGTTGATGGTGGGTAAAGTTTCTAGGCAGTAAAAGGATTACAATGAAGCTTGCATTTAAATTGAACTCATGTTATAAAAAAAATATTGACATGAATGATGCTGGAATTCAAACTTATTCCTTACTGTAAAGTTATAATTCATTAAAATTTGACATTAGTGTTGTCTTCCATTATAGATTAGATTATAGAGATAGAGAAAATTGCCAATGTTTAGTCAAATTGAAGCAAACTTTTCACCCAAACATGGTTGAGATACAGTAGGTTATTTGCAAGAATAAAACATATTCAGTCCAAAAAGATTTAATATAATAGTAAATGTCAGATTCATACCGTGTGGAAGTGTATTAATATTAATAATATTATTGAGCGTCAGCAGCTAGAACAAAGCTAGGATGAAAACATAAATGTCATCTTACTTAGATTTTCTGTCTTGAAGTCTTTTTTTGTGTGTAACATCAACTTTATGTCTCCTTTAAGTATGAGTGTGCATGAGTGCTTTAATAATGTCTATAAAATAAAACGCCAGCAATGCAATAAAATGTATTTGTGTGTTCTAGACTAGAAATGCGGACTGGAAGTGTCTCTCACGCTTTACGAGTTCACGCCTGATCTCCCCTCTGTCGTTAATCCCGGGATGGACTAATGTGAATTTGTCTGGGTCTCCCATGAGGACCCTGATTAAATCGAGCTTCTGAAAGCCCGAGTCACTCTCCATCCTGCTCTCTATCTGTCTCTGCGGGTCGACGGAGGAGAGGAAGCCCCGCATGAAGCAGGGAAGTGGCACTGTCGCTCGCCTGTCTATCATCAGCGATTAGCGGTCAGATCAAAGCCCTGATGCAATCACAGCCCCATCGAGGAGTATTATCAGGCCCGGAGAGACTTCCAGTCATGTGAGTATGCGCATGTCGACATAAAGTCCTCTATCAACCCCATACACCCTCTCGACTACACCCCTAATGTCAATGCTTTGCTTATCCAACCTCTTCAGGCACTCACAGTCCCTGAATACACACCTTTTCTTTCTGCTAATTAGGACACAATGCTGTGAAGATGGAAAAAACTGTGAGCTTCAAATGTCACCTGTGGAGACGGTTAAATAGGCTCTGCTTCCTGTTGGCAAGCGACTCTGTGATATGCTAATGCTAATTAATGAGATCTTGTCATGGTGAAATGGGTCATTCACAATCAAGCAGGTCTGACTGTCTGTATTTCACTTAATGTCTCTCAGGCGTGGAGATTGTCGCTTAACATTGTTAACCTTTATTTGGACGCACAGGAAGGAGACAATGGCTGCGACAATTGTGTTTGATCAAGCCTTGTCTGTTTTAAAACCCTCTTCCTTTTGTCTTTCAAAATGTCAAAATGAAAGAACATGTTCACGCAACCTTTTCATCCTTTCTCAGCATGGCCATGGAGTGAAAAATACAGGCTTCTCAACTATAGGTTCTACAGCAAATTATATAAATTTAATATTAAGTAAATAATTAAATTATATCTATATAGCCATTCCATCTCCCAGTTCCAAAGCCTCTGGCTCATTTCTAGGCTTGGGTTATTGGTCTTTGTGGAATGTCTTCCATGGGTTTTCCAGGTTCCATCCACCTCCTGAAAATCTGCATATTGGTGGACTGGCTATGGTAAGTTTCTCCATGCTGTGCAGATGCTGCCCAGGTATGGACTGGTCACCCGTCCAGGAGGTATTTCCACCTCATAGCGCAGCGTTACTGGGATCCAGATCCATCAAGCTTCAGTTCCACCAAAAACCTGTCCAGGGCAAAGTGTCTGTTGAAGGTAAACGAATCAATGCAACAAATCAATAGTGACTCAAACTCAAGCAAACCTATAATCAGTTGAAATCTCTGACTATACTGTCTGTCTTAGTATTTCTTTTCAAATCATTTGGCTAATCCTCTGAACATTAATATAAAATCACATCTTAGATTTTTTTTTGTGGTTTATTAGTCCCTCAATAAACAAGACAAACTAAAAAATAAAAATAAAATTTTAACTTTATATGTTTAGCCAGCATAATTCTGATTAGCATGGATTTAAAAAATATTTTGCCTGAAACCTCTAGGATGATGTATTGGCCCCTTTTTATTCATTGTACATCTACCTATTCCATAACCATAACCGGTCCCAAGTCTGGACCTGGAGTATCTGGATCTTATCCTGCAGTTTTTCCTTAGTTTTAGTTGATGAAGGTGTCCTAAAAAACGTGCTGGACAGTGAGTGGTTTCAGCAGCACCAGGATTGCAAACCCGATATAGCACCAACGTATGAGGCATGGAGATTACCAAGTAGAACCGGAATCAGGATTTAATTCATCTTTAGTCGCCTCCTATACAGTAAGTCACAGGTGAAACTGGTCCCAAAGCATGAACATCTGTTCGCTCACAAACAAATCATGTATGATATTTTTATATCCATCCTTTTATCCACTTATCGTGTGTTGGGTTGCAGGTGGCCTGGAGCATATATTAGGGCACACCATAGGGTCCACCCTAGATGTGATGCCAACCCATCCCAGGACACAAGTCCACACCCTGCCATCCACTAGAGACCATTTTGAAACACCAATCAGCCTACACAGCATGTCATTGGACTGTGCCAAGAAACAAAAGTACCCGAACTCTGGAGGTGCAAGGTGACAATGCTAACCACGAATCCACTGTGCTGCCTTTTAATGTAATATTACATTTCTATTGTACTGGATATTGCAGTTGGACACACACAGTGATTCGTCTTTACATTTGGAGGTGGGGTATAATTCTGCTTGTGGTCGGTGAATGAGAAAGGTGTGTGTGTGTGTGTGTGTGCATGTGTGTTGAGAGACCTGTGTCCTGAGAGGTTTTCCATGCAGCTGAAGACAGTGATCACTGTAATCTTCACCATGGCAGGGGACGAGGCAACTCACCCGGGATGTGACACGGCTGTCACCGGAGTCCACGCTTGACAGAACTCTGGCCTGACGAGTCCCAATGCTGTAAGGCAACCATCCCTCTTGCTTCACACACCCCTCTCCAATACACACATTTTCACAATCGCTTTCCTCCTCCCCCGGTCACAAACTAGACTCATCTCATCTCTCCCCCATTTAATAGCAAGCTTGAGTGACAACCTTGCGATGGTTGAGTTCCTTCCTGTCTTCTCACCGGCCTTGTAAGGGCATGGAGTGTGTACCAATGTGCATTGATTGTGTGGGTGGGATATTGCATGGACATGTTGAGAGGATTGTGTGTCCAAGCGCTAGAGGACACAAGACTGACATTCGACCAGTCGTTTTGTTTACAACATCCTCGCACCTCAGTGAGTCACTTCACATGGTGATGGAAGACATCTCATGTCCTTATTCACTAATGAAGCTCTTGGTACAGTATATGCTGACGAGTCCAAGTTCCTGGAGGAGGCACGTGAACATGACAGCGGCCTTCATACGTCATGTGCTGTTACTTCTCATAATATCTTTTCCTTCGCTGCATATAAAGCAAACTTCAGTGCATTTCTTTTTTTTTTTTACCTTGTTTTTTCTGATCTTAACAGTTGGGCTATTTTGCCTCTCTTGTTCAAGCTGTAGTCTAGCTCATTATGGCCTGTGAGTGGGCTGAACCTATTCCACCTCAGGCATTCTTCCCCTTCAAATCAGCCTCATTATCCCTCACTAGTTTCAGCAAAGGGTCAAAGAGTCACGGTCATCCCTCTACCATTGCCACGGCAACCAGGTCTCCGAGTGAAATTCGCAGCCGGTTTTTGGAGGACATAATTCGCTCACTTTAGCCTACAGCAAAGATGGACAAGAGTGAAAGATCTAGGACCTGAACTGTCGTCAGTGATTGATAGATGCATTTTAGTCAGAGTGGGGCGTCTAAACCAGAGGACATGCAGAGTTTTAAAGGTGCTTACGCCTGCTGGTCATGGCTCTGTTATGTCTTTTTCAGGGTCAGAAAAGGAACAGAGCAGAGAGCGAAAAACAACTTGAACGATGATGTTCAAGAGCACGCTCTCAGTTTAGACATCGCTCATCAATCAAACCCAGACCCCGGGCTCAGGTCTATGATAGGACACCTTGATGGCTGACAGCTACTTTCATAGAACAGTAGACAAAGTTAGCGTTCTGGTGAATGATTGATATCAACTAGACAACGAGGTATGAATTTTATTCACTGCTATTTAAAGAAACCACACACTTCATGGGGAAAACAGAGTCTTCTCTATATTGTTGTTCTTCGTTGTTGACACTGCATGCTCTGTTAATAATCTCATATTGATTTAATGTCTCTCGATATTATGTTCAAATGATGGTGTGTCTTTTATATTCACCGCATTGCCTGGAACGTCTACATTAATAAGAATGGCATCAGATATCATCGTTTTTTTCATCGAGAAAAAACAAAACAAAACAAAAAGAAGTTCTAAGATTTAAGAAGGCATATTTCCCACTAAATCAGTTTTATCAAGTTATTATTAATTTACTAGACTCACTTTATTTTCCCTCAACACAGTTGCTTTGAATACACATTCGACAACAGCAGAGAACTTCAGTTCAAACCTTACTTTTAATGAATGACTTGTTGTGATGCGAGGCTATTATCTGGATCTATAGCTGTTTCATGCTTCAGTGTCTGTATTCACATTTATCCCAGAAGTGTCTGTGGCCCAAACCAGAAGGGATTTGTAATAATGAGATTTCTTCAGCCACAGTGACATAATATTTGACATGTGTAAATGCACAACTTGATTTCCCCCTTGGTGGGGTTCATATTGTCTCCTGAAACAGATGTATGTACCAGGAGGAGACATTTATCTAAAAGCTCTTATTGTTGCTCTTTAAATGGCCACGACCTCGTTGCTTTATCCTGTGCCACTTTCCAGTCCTCCTGCACACCAATATATTGTTATCAGTTTTGCCAGAGTTGGTTTAACCATAACAACATATGCTACTGGTTTATTTTTACGAATTCTAAAAGTTATTCAAATGTTCTTTACTGAGAGATATGTCCGAACACACGGCTTTCAGATTGTATCAGGGGAAAAAAGTTTGAATGTTATACATAAATAAGAAGCCGTGTTGAGTAGGAAATTAAAATGATCAGTTGAACAGCATATATGATGTTAATTATTACAACTGGCTGAAACACAGTATTGGTGCTCATTTGAAGTATTGATCGAGTAAAATTGAGTATTGAGTATTGATCGAGTAAAATTGGTGTAAACTTCTAGAAGCATATGACATGTAAAAATTATTCCTTAAATATATTTTTTAAAAGCTTAAATCGCAAAAATGTCTGTAACCATTAATGTGGCAATATCTTAACAATTTTGCATTTTAGAATAATACACTTTTTCAGGTTTATGTCTGTCCTATGAAATCTAAATTGGCCAAGTTTCATCTGAATTGACAATTAGTTAATTGTCCAAAAAGTTACGGACACTACATAAAGAGCATGAAATTGTATTTAGCAAATGTGTTTCTTTAAGCATTAATTATTAGGAACAATGGTGTAATATGATCCTATCTGAAAATGATTTTTTTCACCTAGAGTGTGACACTACAGCACGAATTCCATGTTGTGGCCGGTTGTTATGATGATTGCATAAGTTATCCAGTGTTATCCAATGTGTGTTTGTGTGTGCAAACTAAAAAATTATGAAAAAAAAGAAGAAAAAAAAAACATTTCTTGTTTTTGTCTTTTTTTTCTTCTATTTTTGCATTGTTGGAGTTTAAACAAGACCATAAAATTTTCCCCTATTATGACCTCATATAAGAAGAGCTCCTCCCCTGGTTGGTTGCTCCACTCTGTTGTTTCCTGGAGGGGGGGAGGGGTGTGGCTGTGCAATGGCTTATATACATAGATTATGAAACAGCACATAAGGTGGGACAAACGTTATAATTATAATTTATACATATTCCCTCACACTTTCAAACTCCTTTCCATATCTTTTGATTCTGTGTAGATAATAGCTTTGTGATAATGACTATTGTTAAAAGCACTATATTGAATATTGAAAAATTAATTGTATTAATTTGAGGAGTGAAATAAAGACAGTTTGAGAAATGAAATAAATTGTTATCTAAGGGGTATTTCATCTGAAGTATTACCAGATACACTTCGGGGAAGCTGTGAGACCTGTGATAACTTGTTACAGACGTCATAGCAACATCCTGTATGGGACCTTTAAAGGGTTTACTATCGATTGTTTGGATATAGATAAAGCTTGTCTCGATGTCTTGCAGATAGAATTTTGAAAAGATGTTGAGATGTTTAAGATAAATGTTTTTTATTGGACAACAATAATATACAGTACCATATACTTAGAACTGTATGTCTGTAATTCAATTCAGTTTTATTTGTATAGCGCTTTTAACAATTGACATTGTCTCAAAACAGCTTTACACAATCAAAAGAATTATTTAAGTTTGTATGGAATGTGAATGTGTATGAATCAAAATGTTCAGATAGTCCCTGGCGAGCAAGCCCGAGGGCGACAGTGGCAAGGAAAAACTCCCTGAGACGGTAATAGGAAGAAACCTTGAGAGGAACCAGACTCGACAGGGAACCCATCCTCATCTGGGTGTAACAGATAGCAGGAAATGATCTGCATTTATACAGTGTTAAGTGTTAGGTTCAGCTATAATAGTTGATGTTAATTGATGTTATAATACTTGATGTAAAATGGAGTCCAGTAGTTATTGGAGACTCAGATAGACTTGTAGAAAGTTCCAGTCCTGAACTATCGAATTGTCAAGTCCTCAGAGAAACAGCTGACAACACCAGTCGAGGCCAGAACCATCTTCTAAGTAGATAGAATCATCCCCAGACACCAGACGCATCCTAAAGAGACACACGGGGCATCCATGCGATGAGACCTCCAACCAGAAACCGGGCACCAGGATGGATCAGACAGGTCCGGAGGGCAGAGGGAGTCTGGATCACTGGCAGCTCAGGAACCACATGTGTAGCTCGACAGAGAGAGAGAGAGAAAGAGTGAAAGGGGGAGACAGGGGGAGAGAGGAAAGAGAAAGAGGGGGAGGAAGAGAAGAGGAGGAGAGATTGCAATTAGGTATGGTCACAGTCACAATGTCTAATGTGAATGTATATTTACTGTAGAGTGCAAGCAGGGACTACGGCAGGACTAACTATGACATCATAACTAAAAGGGAGAGCCAGAAGGAAACACAAACATGAGGGGGAACTGAGATGTAAAGCAAACAATCACCTCACTGTCAACAAACCTGAGTGATCAAATGAGAGTGAGGAAGACAGCATCTAAACATACCAGTTCACCATAATACTCTACGTCCATGAGTCCCCCAGATCTGCTCCTTTACCTTATGGCAAATCTATTTATAAAATGCTTGGCTAAATAAATAGGTTTTTAGCCTAGACTTAAACACTGAGACTGTGTCTGAGTCCCGAACACTATTTGGAAGACTATTCCATAATTTTGGGGCTTTGTAAGAAAAAGCTCTGCCCCCAGCTGTAGTTTTCATAATACGCGGTACTGATAAGCAGCCTGCATCCTTTGACCGAAGTAGGCGTGGCGGATCGTAAGACACTAGCAGTTCGCTCAGATACTGCGGCGCGAGACCATTTAATGCCTTATATGTCAAGAGTAGTATTTTAAAATCAATGCGAAATTTCACAGGGAGCCAATGCAGTGAAGATAGGATAGGGGTGATGTGCTCATATCTTCTGGTTCTAGTGAGGACTCTCGCTGCTGCATTTTTGACTAGCTGAAGCTTGTTTATGCACCTAACTGAACAACCAGACAGTAAGGCATTACAATAGTCCAACCTAGGAGTGATAAAAGCAGGAACTAGTTTTTCTGCATCATTTAGCGACAATATATTTCTTATTTTGGCGATATTTCTAAGGTGAAAGAATGCTATCCTGGTGATATTATCTACATGAGCTTCAAATGAAAGGCTGGAATCTATAATCACACCGAGGTCTTTTACTGTTGCACTTGACGGAACAGAAAGGCCATCTAAAGTTACGGTGTGATCTAAGATTTTACTTCTAGCTGTATGCGGTCCTATGACTAGAACTTCTGTCTTATCCGGATTAAGCAGAAGGAAGTAATGAGGTGGGCTGCAATTTGGCATATTCCTTCCAGCTTCCAGAACAATGATGATAAGTGATCAAAATTATCTATTGCATGGGTGTGTGATCGAGGATGTGGACATGCAGCTGGAAAATGGACTTCATCCGTGATGGACCCTCATGCTGGGGTTGGGTGGTAATATAGTAGCACCATATCCTGTGATGGAAAAATAAATAAATAAATAATTAAATAAAATCATGTTTTCCAGACCTGGAAAAGGAATAGAAGATATAAAATATCTGAATGTTTTGCAAAAATTCTTCATGTGAGTGTTTTAGTAATGACAGTCGTGCACGTGTGCATGCAGTGAGATGTTGTTAAGCTTCCATCTAATAGTTTGGTTTGGTATAGTTTTCAGTTCGAGGTCTCGGTGTGGATGTTCTAGACTTGAGTGTGTTGCATCTCTGTGCACTCAGTCAGTGAGTGAAAATGTTAGCATGGATGCTACAAGAAAAACAGCTCATGACCCTTCTCACGGTGCATTTGCACAGCCACTTTTCCTGAGGGTGGGTTAATCTAAAGCTACATGAAGGTTTTAGGGGCACGGGTTTTACACGCTTACTGATAACAGTTTTGGCAATGCAAAGCGAGCGTCCGTGAGTGTCTACACAAGCACTGCAAGTTAACTTTGTACATTTGAAGCATGAATTTTTATCTATATATCTGAGTAATTCAACTCTACTAACTTAGTGGTGGTGGGGTTTGAACCTGAGACCTTCTGTTCTGAAGTCTAATGCTTTAACCAGTGAGCTGCTCTTGCCCCATAAAGCAATAATCTTAAATTAATAAATAATCAAACCAACATAAAACTACATTGTATCTGAATATACAAGCTGAGTAATCCTTTAGGGGTTAGCACCGTCGCCTTGCACCTTTAGGGTTCTGGTTTGATTCCAGGCTCGGGTCTATGTGCATGGTGTTCACATGTATTCCCTGTTCTTGGTGAGCTCCTTCTGTGCCCCCTCTGTGCCCCCTCTGTGCCCCTCTGCGCCCCCTCTGTGCCCCGTCTGTTTCTTCCCACAGTCCAAAGACATGCGGTTTAGGCTAATTGTTGTTCTCAAATTGCCTGTAGTGTTTGAATGAGCATGTGTGTGTGTGTGTGTGTGTGTGTGTATTTTTGTGCCCTGCAATGGATTGGCACCCCGTCCAGGGTGTACCCTGCTTTGTGCCCTAAGTCTCCTGGGATAGACTTCAGGCCCTTGTGACCCTGTATACAGGATAAAGCGGTTAATAAGTGAGAGAGTCAATCCCAACATGATCATCGGTAGGCAGACGGTAATACCGTCATACGTATGGAGTATAATACTGTACACTTCTTAATGCGCGGTGTTCCTGGCATGTTGTTCAGCTCCGTCATGACGCCACCTGGATAAAGCTCTTACTGAAGTAGAATGATATCTGTGTTGAACTCTGCTGCAAGTCAAAATTTTGGTAAAAAGGAAAAGAAATTTGCATACTGCTAATGCCTTAGAGATTCAACAATATCAAACCAATTTTAATCTTCACAGCAAGCTTTTATCACTACAGTAATTACTAGAGGAAGCTTATTTTTGTCTCCTGTTTCCACTCTTAATGCACTTGCGCAAAAAAAAAAAATCCATTTGCAGGCAGCTGCTGAAGCTACCACGATCTTGCTAATGCCATTCCCATAAGTAGGCTGAATGTTACTGACGTTTGACCTTATGCTTCTGAAGCAGACAGAAACTGCTTCTGATAAGCCTTCAGTTTTTTTTTTCCTAATGATCTTCAGGGAAGATAAATATAGCAGGATTCTTTTGCAGTTTTCCATAAATGCTTCACGTTCACCCTGCGGGCGTGGCATTAAGGAGGACTAAGTTGATATTTCCTCTTGTGCGTGTGTGTATGAGATTGCGTGCAGGGGAAGCCACAGGGGCCTGTCGGATTCAGTCACTCTTCCAGTGAGGAAATAGGCCAACTGGTCATTCATTGTCCAGACAAAGACTGCAAGCATATTTGATTGCCCAAGGAGGCATCAGGACTCAGAAGACAGTGCCAGGTAGTGTTGCTCACTTGGGCATAGACCACAGGGGACAGTTAGTGTGTCACTTATAGGATGATCAGCCTGGTGGAGAAGAGCTGCCAGGTCAACTTATGCCATAAGGGTAACATATTGCAACATTCTTATATTGCAGCTGGGGAGATGATTATTGAACAATGAAGAAATTGTTGAGGTCCACTTCCAGTTACTTGTTTATCTCAAAACATGCTACGTGGACATGTAGTTTTACAGGAAGTAACCGCTTCACCAGCTTCTTTTCGCCAGCACTTTTGCTCAGTGCTCGAAACAATACTCTCGGTTTAATGCGTAGTTTTTGCAGAAAGAGGATGGAGACACTGCAAACGTTTTTAATGAAAGAATTTGCTTCAGTCTTTCTTATTGGTACTGGGAAAATGATTAAGAATATTGTGGACACAAAAGGGGATTTGAACAAAAACACTCCCACACACATCTCTAGTTGGAGACAAATAACGAACTTGAGTGATGTAGCTGAGGCTGAGGAACTGTCACAGCCAGAATTCATGCACCATGCTGACAGTGCTGGCATTTCCACCTGCCCACATTTTCCCAGTGATTTTTAGGATTTGCAGGGGGAACATTGGTAAAGTGCAGTACTGTGGAAAAAAATCTTGAGCTGCCCTTCATTTCTTCATATTTTGCATCCAAAGAGCCAGAAATTCTTGTATTTTTTATGTAGTCTTGAGGAATAGTTCTCCAAGCTTCCTGAAGGACCAGTTCCTGTACCTGACCACTTTTAGAGGATTGCTTTTAGTTTGATAAGCCATATAAAAGCAAATTTAAAAAAATAAAAAATTAGTATACTGGTGATGCTGAATGCTGAGAGGAACAGATGAGAGGGGAAATGAGGGGAAAAACTGCTGTTTTTAAATTGTATCTTCTGGCACTTTGCAGTCTGTCGCACTTTCTTCCCGTTTTCATCTACAACATTTAATTGAAATCAATTTAAGGAAGTCAAGGGTTGCTCAAAACCTTTATACAGTACTATATATATGTATTAATTATAGCAAAATTGTTGGAGCAGAACTTCTTTTGGTAAAAGTCAACATATTTTCTCTTCTGCACCCAGAAGATGACTTATATTTATAAACTTTACGTCTTGGTCATTTTTATAGCACTATGGCCTTCAAAAATAAACTGCTCTTGTATGTGTGACAAACATTACACATTCTGAATAGATGAGATTTTTGGGTGGTAAGTATCCAAAACAAGCAGGTGTCTGTGCGAACATCTGCGTGGTAAGGACTCCTTCATTTCCATAGGAACGCACTTGGGGGGCTAAAATTTCAATTACTCCTCCTTCCTCCACCCTTGACCAATCAGTCAGCTTGTTTATCGGCACTTTACGAAGTCGTATAAATCACGTTGGACTCCATCGACCAGCATCTCACTCATGATCAGTAGCTCAGAACAACTAATGGATTTGCTGCTTGCTTTGATCAATACCAAGTTTAGAATTGGATGAGGCAAGATAGTTTTGTTTGTTTACATTTTTTTTGGTTGATTTTTTCGGGTCTTTGAGAAGGTTGCTGTTTCTGGCTGCGTTTTTTCTTTTTTTCAGTATTTGCACTTGTTCTGCGTGGTGAGGAGGGAGAGAACTAGACCTTGGAATCAAACTAGCGCACAGACAGAAAGCGAAAATGAGCCATGGCCAGCCTACAGAAAATAAATACGGATGGCGGAGGGAGAGATGAGCCACTGATCATCTGTTTTGCCATCTGCTCTTGCGAGTGTGTGGATGTAGCCACGGCGCTGCTTGCTTAGTCCTCTGAGGCTTGTTGTTTTTCGGGCACTGGATCACCAAGCATACAGAGATGAAACTCATAAGCAAAGGTTAGAGGATCTGATTGAATGAATGGCACATATGTACTAAAATATGCTAAAGACGTACGAGTACACACAGATATCCAAGTGATACGTCAGTCAACAATTTTAATGCACACATTCTTTATGCCTGGGATCTTGTACGCACCTTTCCGTTTCATTACAGAAGGTTTTGAGATGATAGAATAACATTAATTATATGCATCAATAACTATGTCAATAACCAGCTTCTCACAAGCATAGTACGACAAATGTGTGCATGCGATTGACTCTACCCTGCATATCCCCCCCCGCCCCCCCAAGCATCTGGCTTGCTGCTGACATCAGGAGCAGTTGGGATAGTCCAGTGCCAGGCTGCAATGGGATGGATGATTGCTCAGTTGGCAGTGTCCTGCAATGTGACGGTCTGCTACACTCTCTCTGCGATCATAACTCCAAATTCAGTGTTCTCGATAGGCTAAAAGACACACGGAGAACAAAAAGAATGACTGTAAATGCTCCCAGTCCTGTCTTTGGGGGTGATTTTGCTCCGTTGGCTGGTAATAGTGTGAGTGGGCATTTATGAAAATAAATAAATAAATAAATAAAATACTGCCTGCTGAATAATACATATTCCTTATGGGAGACGAGACGACTGAAACACAGTCAGAGCTCTCGAAATCAATCTCGGTTGCACGGATGGAAGCTGCGGAGCAAAAAGAAAATGGCAAACATCTCCGTGGTCGGATGCCTTCATATGCTCGTAAATGTCTTTTTATACCAGGACATTTGTAGCATGTGAGTGTGTGTGTGTCAGAGAGTAAAAAAAAAAAAGGCCACGGGTACACATGGGCAAGTGAGGCATTTTGTAGTAATACAGTCGTGTGTGTTGGCCTGACGACGTGTAATGCTTCATATAGGGACTCATAAAGCATGTTTAATTTAATTAGCTGTGCCGTTCGAGGGATCGATAGCTTGTCAGTTGCGATTTAGTGAACGGCAAGGGATCTGTGATCAAACAGAAGCAGAATGCTTTTATTCATGCTGGCAGGACGGGATAGGATCTGTCTTTACTGTTTACATTCTCGGTTTATGACTTTGTTAAATGTCAGCAATGACTCTTGTTGATGAGTAACTCCTGTTTGTCTAGCACTGCAACCCCGCCCCTCTTCCACTCCTACACCCCCCCACCCCACTCCACATCCCCCTCCATCCTCCCCAAGTCCATGGGGTAATGGTGCATTAGACTCCTCAGTTAGCCTCTGGGTGACATGCTGGAAACTCAAAAGAGTGCAAACATCGGAAAAGAGAGCGAGGGGGAGAAGGAGGAGGAGGAGGAAGAGGAGGAAGAGGAGGGAATGACTCAAAAGGCTCTGTCCGTCATGTTCTGAATGAGGCGGACCTCGGGGGTGAAGCGGGACACACACAAGCCCCCCGCACTACACTGAGCTCTTTCTTCTTGTCCAAATGCGGTCTTTATTTTAAACGATGAAGCCAAGCAAAAGAGAGACAGAAAAGACGGCCAGAAGCAGAAATGCAGCCAGTGTTAAGGGGGATTCGGCCCTGGTCTAGGTCCAGAAGCTCCAGTATGTGTGTGTGCGTGTGTGTGTGTGTGTGTGTCTGGCTGTGTTCTCTTTGATACCAAATGCCTCAGTGATACACAAACCCGTCGTTTCATGGACGCTTTTGCATTACCCCATGTGCTGGAGACATTACCCCCTATTTCCCTCCCGCGGACATGCCCTGGTCTTCAGCCTGTTTGAAGCTCTACCAAGTGCTGACATCCTCTGTCATTTGAAATAGCTCTGACACTCACATACTGAAGTGGAGGACTATGAAAAGCATCCTGGCCGTGTGCTGAAACTCCTCCACAGGGTACCGCTACAGTCCCGTGTGATTCATCTCAGCTGCTAAAACTTGTTTAGTAACCTACTGTAGGATGTCACCATCTTCTGTGGGTTTGTCCTAAAACCCATGAAACAATGCTTTTTTTTATTTTTTACTAGGAACAAGCTCTCCAGGAAGAATACACCCACTCGGTTACCTCATACACAATTGAAAGGTTAAACTCTGAAGGAATCTGCCATGCTGAGAGAGAGAGAGAGAAACAGCAATGGCCATGCTGGTCACATGCTTCGCAACACATGCTCAGACAACACGCACACACACACCTGCGTATTTGGCGCTTTAGATGGAGTGCCACTTGTTGTAAATCAGGAGGACATAACAGGCTGTGATTAAGGGCAGAGCCGGTGCTCTTCTGAGGATCGTAAATAGCCTCAGGGCTGCAGGAATACTCGTGATATAACAGCATACTGTAGCTTGCAAAGGAAATCTGGTATACTGTAGTGTCGACTCGAAGTTTATTATTTTGATTCTACAGTGGGGATGTAACTAAATATTTTTTAAATAAACAAGTAATATATTGTAAAATTATTAATTTTTTATGTGTAAGGACAGTTTTTTTTCTCCCCAAAAGGATAATCAGGTACAATGTTGTATTAAAGGTTATATATGACAACAACATTCAATCGTTCATCCTGATTTCTTCATCTTTACAATTGCCGCCTTGCACCTCCAGGGTCCAGGTTCGATTCCCGCCTCTGTTTGCATGGAGTTTGCATGTTCTCCCAGTGTTTGGTGGGTTTCCTCCGAGTGCACCGGTTTCCTTCCACTGTTTAAAAACCTGAAGATTAGACTAACTGGCGTTCCCAAATTGCCCGTAGTGGGTGTGTATGCCCAAGTGAAAAAAAGTATGCTAAGTATATTAGATCCAAGCATATTATAGTATGTTTGCATCAGACTAATGACTAGTATACTTGAAGTTTGCTATTTTGGAACGACTAATTTTGTACTAAGTGTATTTAAGTTGTAATTAAATTGTACAAAAGCACAATTTTAAGTGTATTAAGTATAATTTTGTGTGCTAAAGTGGAACAACTTTAAGTATACTTTAGTACACTTAAAGTATATGGCTGTGTGTGTACTAACCTACATACCTGACAGTAATTATTACAATTTAAGTATATATTTAATGTATTATAAGTACATTACAGCTATTTTTACTGTATTACAAATACATGATTAATATATATGAGTATATTCTTATTGCAGCAGTAGCTGTTATACTTCTGGCCAATTACAAATACTCATAAAGTACACTTTGTGGTTAATACAAATATACTTTATTGTATCATACAGTACACACAACCTTCTATAATACTGTACTGCAAATGTGTTACCAGTACATTAAGTGTTTAGGATAATTTACAAATGCTAAATGTATTTTCTACACTATAACATGTTTTTGAAACACATTACATCAGTAATTATGAGGCAGATTTTATTCATGAGTTCAACAGATTTAATTTGCACAAGGTTAGAAAAAGCACTACTATAGTGAATGAAACTAGACAAAGTGAATGAATAAGTGAGTGACTGTTAAACTTCAGCTAAAAGATCCAAAAACAAATTGAGGAAAGTTATGCTCTGTAGTTGAGTTCAATGAACCTCCTGCGATTTCCATTATTTCTAAGGCATAACGGTGGGCTTGAAAAAGAAAATGCAATAAAACAATCCATTTATCTCTTTCGTTTTTTGTCATGTCTGCTTACTCATTCACACGTCGCACCAATTTATCTTCGCCAATCAATTTACTGGCACTTTTATAGACAAGACTTTTCACAACATTTAATGTAGCCATAAATTGAACAATGTGACATTCTTTAATAAATCAAACGCTGTAATTGTTTGCCCAAAAATGTAATAAATATAATCATAATAAATGGTGGTGGTGCGAATATGTAGTGGCCAATTCATGTGTGAAAATAATATTTCTCGTTCAACCCAGAACCATTCTTTCACAGTTTAAGTCCTGGAAAATGCCCGTGCCATCAGGGAAGGAAAAAAAGAAATCCATAGATGGGATAATCTGCTCATTCTGGACATTCATGTCGTCAGTTGAATGAACTCATTTCATTTCCCAACATTGCTGAGCCTAGACCTGAGCAACTGAAGCAAACCCAGATCATAACACTGCCTCCAGAGGCTCGTACAGTAATCATTATGCATGATGTACGCATGAGATAATGTGGTCTGATGAGCCCAGATTGACCTTCTTCCAGAGTGATGGGTGTATTAGCGTAAGAAGGGAAGCGTGTGAAGTTATGCACCCATCACTCTGAAATAGGGTCAATCTGGACTCATCAGAACACATTACCTGTTTCTACTGCTCCAAAGTCCAGGCTTTATGCTGCCTTTATTTCACTAATAAGTGGTTTTCTTATGGCCACACAGCTGTTTAGTCCCAATCCAACAAGTTCAAGTCACATTGTGTAAGTGGAAATGCTCTTTCTTTGACTATTAAACATCACTGTGTGTTTTTTTAGCCAAATAAGTGATCACAGTCATTCAATATCATTTTTTAACCATATTAGTTAATGTTTCAGCATTAGCTTGTCAGGTTTTAATAATGCATTGGAGAGCTCTTAATCAAATTCCAGTAAGTCCCTTAGTTGTTTTCTTTGCTTGATGCAGAGCCATCTGAAACAGTAACTTAAAAAATAAAAAGGCAGTATATAAAAAAGAATCAAGGGGGGAAAAAGCATCAGAAGTAACACAGCATCAGGCAGCATCACACCAACCAGTCATTGATCACGTTCCTTTATTTCCTTGTGTTGTTTTCTGCATCCAATGCCAGATTTCTGTAATAACAGCAATAATTATATGTTTGAATTATATGTTTTTATGCTCAGAAAGAGGCGGCGCGGTGGTGTAGTGGTTAGCACTGTCGCCTTGCACCTCCAGGGTCTGGGTTCGATTCCCCGGCCAGGCTCGATTCCCGTCTCTGTGTGCATGGAGTTTGCATGTTCTCCCCGTGCTTGGTGGGTTTCCTCCGGGTACTCCGGTTTCCTCCCACAGTCCAAAGATATGCAGGTTAGGCTAATTGGCGTTCCCAAATTGCCCGTAATGTGTGATTGGGTGTGTGAGTGTGTGTATGTGTGTGTGCCCTGCGATGGATTGGCACCCTGTCCAGGGTGTACCCCGCCTAGTGCCCGAAGTCTCCTGGGATAGGCTCCAGGTCCCCCGCGACCCTGAACACAGGATTAAGCGGTATAGAAGATGAATGAATGAATGAATGCTCAGAAAGTCAAATCTCTACACACATACAAGTACATTTAAACCAAAAAGTTTCCCCCACTTTTTTAGTAAATCACACACATACAGTATGATTCCTTGGATCCATTTCGAGGAGGGTGACAGGGTCAGATTATCAGCAAGTGCGATGATGAGACGATGAGCTCTAATCCCTGCTTGCGCAGAACCGTGACCGAGATCAATTAAAGCAGCGGCAGATAGACATCAGAACCGTAGCGTGAGCATCAGATTAAGGGAGGAGGATGGGGAATCGGATGCCTGCTATCTCTCCTCGCTGCTATCTCTCATGCTCTCTCCTATCTCCCTCTTTATCACAAGCTCTCTCTTTCCCGCTTTTATCTCTCAGTCTCTCTCTGTCTCCGGGTGCTGCAGTGCTCTGCAGAGTCCCAGTGGGAAAGCTGGCAATCGGCAGATCGATTCTTGACGCCTCCTTACAGCTACAGAAAGACGATAAAGAACAATAACAGTCATCATCAGAACGCCACTGGCAGCGTATCTCCAACCATCAGCACAATCGTTATTACCCCGAGAGATGCCCCTTCTCGGGATGAGCCGATTATGCTGCCATGTTGTGACGCTGTAGTGGTGACAAGGATGCCAGGGTGATGATTTCAAAGTAGGCCTTTAAACTCACTTCTCCAGCCACTTCCTGCAACATAACAAGGCACTTTAAGGGAAATCATGAAAAGCAAAAACCAATGATGAAATCACAGTCTGTGTACCGATGAATGTTGGACATAATTATATTTTCCTACTCGTTCTTACCAGTCAGTAGGTATTTTTCAGGTTTCTAAAATTGTGAAAGTAGAAACTGGGAAAGAGACAGAGAGTCTTGGATTGTTTATGTATTTACTATAGTTCACTCACTCACTCATCTTCTTTACCGCTTTATCCTGTATTCATGGTCGTGGGGATCTGAAGCCTATCCCAGGAGACTTAGGGTACAATCCATCACAGGGCACACACACATACACACACTCATTCACACACTACATACTATTTGGGAACGCCAATTAGCCTAATCTACATGTCTTTGGACTGTGGGAGGAAACCGGAGTATCCGGAGGAAACCCACCAAGCACGGTATTTACCATAGTTACAGAGGTAAAGTATATCCACCTTGTGCTACATTTCAAGTTCCAGTACATTATTATTCTGTAGGAGAAATTAACTTTGCTTTTCAATTCAGGGTTGAAATCTAAAGACTCAGGTGCATTTTGTCTAGGAAACCAATTAAAACATCCATTTCAATGTTGCCTTCTTGCAAATGGACAACCTGTCCTGCTACATCATTGCAAACACAAAAGTGACCAGAACCCTATGGTAGAATGGTTAGAATCCATCTTAATGGCACACAGGTGTATAGTATCCACTCATTCATAACCTGCTAGATCTCTGCAAGTCCTCATTCCTTTCATGGTATACATATCATGGTAGCTAGTTCAATCCAATCTGCTCACGATAATTACAGTGTATTTAGGAGTTTCCTACGTTACTGCTCAGTGAAATTGTTCTTCGCATATCCCAGAATAGCTGGGGTCAGAGTGCAGGGTCAGCCATGGTACAGCAACCCTTGGTGCAGGTTTTACATCGAATGACCTTCCTGACACAACCCTCCCATTTTGTTCTGGCTTGGAACTGGCACGACATCCAGATAGCAGATAGGCTTAGGAGCCTTGCTCAACGGCCCAACAGCAGCTGGTGCTCGAACCGCCAACCTTCCGTTCAGTAACTCAGAGCCTTAACACACTGAGCCACCACTTCCCTCATTAAACCTGCTTAAGGTACAAATAATTGTGATCTTACTCCAATGCGGTTTGGTGAAGTGTATGAATGCTTCTTTTGTGCAATCCTTCAAAAATGTTGTTGGTTTTATGGCTTCTTCCTTCAAGGGGTAACCATAGTGGGCTATCCAACTTGGCACAGGTTTTTACATCGAATGCCCTTCCTGACACAACCCTTTCTTTTTGTTCTGGCTTGGAACTGGGACTGCATCCAGTCGCTTGGAATTGAATCCAGGGCTTTTGAAGGCAGGCAAGAAACCTACAGTACCAATGAGCCACCAATGCCATGCGACCCTTCACAAATAACGTCCTCAAAAAAGAATTATGTGGCATTGAAGTATTTATTTTTCTTCAGCACCTGGTATCAACTAATTACAATTCTGTACATGTCTGCAGTGATGATTGTGTCACAGGGACATCCTTTTTAAGAGTTTAATAAATAATGGCCTTGGTGCAAATAGCGATGGTGGTTTATTATTTACAGTGAAGTCTCCACTATGTACAGACCAAAAGGCAACTGGAATCAGTAAAGCGAAATAAAGACTGTATATGCGAAGTGAAAAAATGTCTTTACATATAAAAATAATTAATAATAAAAAAAGCATGTGCAATGTAAGGCCTTTTAGATTTTGTCAGTGGTTTTACAGCATCAGACTGAGCAATGAAAACATAGCGATTGGGAAAGATTTTCTAAGATGTCACATTTGGTGGTTCTACACTGCTCTACACCACGCTCGACACTAAAAGACTTTAAATGCAGCTTTATTGTAATTATTATTACTTTTTTTTCACAGTATAATTTAATAGACTGTGGTATAGGAGCAGGCTCTATGTGTGTGGAGTCTGATTTCCTTTAAAAGGGTGGGAGTTTTTCATCAGTCTTTAGCTGTTAGGGCGTTAATGGCTAAGAATGGAACAGCAGTTTTTGCTTCTCAAGCAGAGGATAAAGCTCACTCATATTCCACGCTATTCCTGGTTCTTTAAAACATGTTTTCCATCTACTACATGGCTTTCCCCCTGATAAAAATGCTAACATAATATATCAGTAACAAAATGGCAGAGGCTGGTGAGTGCGGTAAAACATTATATTCTCCATAACAAATTGAATCTGTCATGTGGGAGCGTTTTGGATTCTATAAAGACGCTAAAGTGCTAAACTGCAATCTGTATGTATGGTTTCATGATCAGTGCTGTGTAAGCATCAAGGAAAAAAATGAGGCTTATACCTGGAACAGTTTTAAAACAATAAAGCATGAAACTTTAATTAATTTTTAATTTTTTTAGGATTTATTTATTATAAATGTATGATTTTTTTTTTTTAATTTAATTTGCACTTTCCATTTTAGTTCCATTAGGAAGTAAGTTGATTGTTGATTTTAACTTTTTTTTTTTTTTTTTACAACATTTAATATATCCAGAACTGTAAAAATAAAAGTATTATGTTATCCCTTAATCATTTCAATAATTCAAAATCATTGTGGGAAAATGCTTCAAAATGTTCCGTTAAAGGATGGAAATCACACAACACCATCCTAAATATCTTCCTCACACACACACACACACACCCTGTGTCCTTTTTTTCCTTCCATGCAAATTCCCCACCTTCTACAACCTATCAAATACAATATTGGATTTTCTATTAGTGTGTTGTTCGCTGGGAAGACATCCCGATGTCCCGATGACATCTCCCACAGTACAACGCTATTGTGGTGTTATGAGAATTTAATACCCCAAAGTGCCTAATGTGTGGCATGTGTGTGCCTGAGTGTCTGTGGCATGTCTGAGATGTTTGCTGATTCTGCAGACCTCCAGCAGGCGTGAACAGATCAATTCGACCGCGCCCGTATCTCCATATTCCCAACACAACTGTGATGTGACTCCCCGGAGCAATGCATTTCTCTGTCTTTATTTTTTATTTTTTCCGTACTGCCTACATCAAAAACACGACCTGAGAAAAAAAAGAGAAGAGAAGTGCAGATATAAAGGATATCAAAACACTATGCACAAAATTTCATTCTGCTGTTCAATCCTACTGCTTGTCACTCCGCTCTCCTCAGAGACACACATACGCATCCGACCCACTGCAATACCTTTCAGCTTGATGTGGGGGGGGGGGGGACTAAACAAACAAGTATGTGTGTGTGTGTGTGCGTATGTGTGTGTTTTGGAAATTTGGTGCCCTCGTCTTGGTGAACATGGATGGCATTTAGCTTACATTTGATCAACGTCCCACACAGCATGAAATGCTTGTTTATATTACACAATATAATACCTTAGTAAAAATGTGTCATCCATCTAAGGTGGTGTAGTGGTTAGCACTGTCGCCTTGCACCACCAGGGTCCGGGTTCGATTCCCGTCTCTGTGTGCATGGAGTTTGCATGTTCTCCCCGTGTTTGGTGGGTTTCCTCCGGTTACTCAGGTTTCCTCCCACAGTCCAAAGACGTGGTGTTCCCAAAATGTGAATGCGCATGTGAATGTTGACGAGAGGCCGTAAAAATGTGAATAACTGTCCCTAGTTGGACTGCAGAGGTTCCTGGATGGATGATGGACTAGCTAATTAATACAGTAGAAGCAAAATGCCAATTCAGCGGCTATGTTTGCTAGCAAAAAACTAAGTCAGTGCTGCCAGTGCGCTTACATCAGGGCCAGCAAACCAGGTGGGCTTGGGCACTGACACCGCTGTGCAGCTAATTGCTTACTTATTGCTTACTAATTGAGGGAGTGCTGATAATTGCACAGTTAAATGACACCATTAAACTGCTTTAGTTCATTCCTTACACCTTTTAGACGTAAGTCAAACACTTGGTAAACCTAAACACTGAAAGTCAAGCAAATAAATAAACTTCAGGGTTATGATTGATCTCATATTACCAAAATCTTGACGCTTAACTGAGACATTTGCCTCATGCAATATTACATTACTTTGTTCTAATGTTATAAAATCTGTAAGGTAACACTGAGTTTTCCTGATCTTATCAAGGACGTCTGCTAGACATCCATATCCAGCAGGGTCCATTTAATTTCAATAAATGATTTAGAAGTTGCTAATGGTCAGCTCAATTACTTTACTTTGCTTTATTTGAAGTTATTCATTTCTAACAATGAAACCACTGGCAGCAATCTTGGCAAACGAATCAGAATTCTTTTTGATTATAAACATAAGAGTAAAAAGCAAATAAAGAGAAAAGAAATGACTTGGACAGGGCAAAGCTCCTGTGATTAGATAAGTGGTCATCAAAAGAATGAGTAACCCAAATGGCTTTGCTGTTATTTGGTCATGTCTTTTCATATAGTCCTGTGATTTTTAAGCCTTTGAAATGAAGCAGCAGAGCCAATAATGCAATGAATGCAAATGCCAGTATTTGCTTTTGTGTGAATGACTTGTTGCTTAGCAGCACTGCTTGTTAGATCTAATTCTAGTTTGACTATTGTGTAAATAACTCTGACAGCCAAATAGCCAGCATGTTCATTGACAAGCTTGATAAGGTTAGGTCAAGAATCAAGGCGATGCCATATTATTACCGAATTTACTTCAAACTCCACTCTTTGCTTTCTAAGATGCTTCAGCTACAGTATCGGTCCACAAGTCAGGAGAGCTAAATGTCCCATGTTCTTTGAGTGACACTAGTCGGTTGAGGACATGTGGAAGATTCCCACCTCTGTTCTTACTGTTACTCAACAAAGTCATGATGTTCATTAAACAGCCCTTTCATAATCCTGTGGGTGTGTCCCTAAGTGTCTTTGAATTTCTCACAGGATATGAACCATCAGCCATTTCCTGTGCGTGCGTCAATGCTTAAAATGTTGGCATGTCATTCCGCATCCTTTCCAAACCTCCAGTTAAGTCTGCTTATATTTCACCCCCAATCCCCCAAGCTCCAGTCTTCATTGGATTACATGTGCTCTCTATGTGGTCTAGCTGTATAGGATATGTTGAGGGGTTTTTTCTAATCCATTTTGCCCAAAGACATTATTTCTACCCGTACATTCCTCCTACTGAATGATCACAGTGCAGGAATTTAAAGTGGCAAGAACTCATCGTTGATAAAAAAAAAAAAAACAAACTCAAATACAACTACATTCTCAATGTGTTTTAGTGGCTTCTTCTTTTGCATACTCAGTATTTTTTCAAACACAAAAGACAAACAAAGGAAATCTTTGGAACTTTTTCCTTGTTCTTGGGCCAACTGGGCCAGCATTGCTTGGCAGTGACCTAGTTTGAATTGAGGGAAGTGGGAGTTTACCCAAGCATTGAGAACAGGGGGCAGATTCGCCAATGATGCCTGGTGGCATGGAACTGATTTGCCACTCTCTCAGAAGCTACAGGCTCTTGATAAGTATGTGTTGTTCCTCTCATTCCACCGTACTAAATGATCACAATTGATTTCTACTACCTTGAAGCAAATCATGACCTTCCTATCAGTAAGTTCATCTGTTTGATTTCACTGATCTACAGTTGTATGAGTGTTCCTCTTCTTCAGTTTTATCTTATTGTGTTTGTCTATTGGTTTAATAAGGATGATGCTTGCAAAGCCTGGAGCAGAGGTTCATATGTGCGCCATTATTATAATTGGAATAAGCCAGCATAGACCATGTAACTCCATGGCTGAAAACTAGTCCTTCACCAACCCAGGCTTGATGTTGCCAGTCCTAAGCCTGACCTAAAAGTTCAATAAGACCAATCATCCATAACAGTAACACCACCACCAAGAGAACTGAATTATACTGATTCTTAATTATATGTCAGTAAACCGATGACAAGGCCATGGGCACCCAAGGCTCATCTTGTCACGAGTCACGGTCTGTCGGCCGTCTTTTTCCCACGCTGTCACTTCCCCACGCGCTCATGTTGTTGTCTAGCCGTCACGTGCGCTCTCACGCCCCCGTTTCCGCCCCTTCTGCTCACCTGTTTCCCATTCCCTACGCTGATTTCTCCAGTGATTTAAGCACGCACACTGCGCTGCTCAAATCGCTGGATTATCTTGTGTTTTCATGCCCCGATCTTCTCGCGTTTATTTTCCCTTGATCTCACGTTGCCAAGTTCGCTTTGTTTCTCGTTTTTCGCTTTCGGTTTCTCGTCTCTGATTTGTTTGCCTCGCCCTTTGATCTCCCGGTTTTGAATTAACGCTTCCTCTTTTGACCACGGCTCCCGCTTTACGATTTGGCTTAGACGCTCCGCTGACTGATCGCCCGGCATTGACTTCCGCATTCCGACCACGCTCTCGCCTGACGTTGTGGCACGTCATCTGCACTTGGATTCACCTCGTTCCGTTCCGCCCCGTGACAGAATAATCCAGCCATCGAAATGAATCCAGCAGATATTGACCACATGAAATCGGCGCTGGAGAGTCAAGGTGCACTTCTCGGAGCTCACCAGCAGGAGCTGCTCAACACCAAGCAAACCCTTGCTGATGTTATTACCCAACTCCAACGGCTCCATCTCTCTCCGGCACAAAGTGGGGGTCCCTGCACGCAACGGGAACCACGACTGCCTGCCCCCCCCACCTATGAAGGAGATCCAGGCACCTGTCGCTCCTTTCTCTCTCAGTGCACGCTGATATTTGAGCTCCAGCCATCCACATTTCCCACTGAACGCTCCAAGGTCGCATACGTGATAACTCTCCTCTCAGGACGGGCTCGGGAATGGAGCACTGCACTCTGGGATGCTCATGACTCCTGTTGCACCAGCTACGAGCACTTCGCTAAAGAGATGAGGAGGGTGTTTGATCGCTCATGTCATGGCAGGGAGGCAGGTCACAAGCTGTTAAAACTCCACCAAGGTTCACGTTCAGCCTATGACTATGCCATCGATTTCCAGACCCTAGCTCTCTCCAGCGGGTGGAATGGTCGGGCCCTAAGTGACACCTTCTTCGAAGGCCTGACTGCGACGCTCCAGGATACGTTAATCTCCCAAGAACTTCCTTCGTCGCTCCAAGATCTCATGGATTTGGCCGGCCGAGTAGATTCGCGCCTCCGCCTTGGAAAGGCAACCACACTCTCACCACCCAGAGACCGCCCACAACCTCGCTCCCCTCAAACTAATCCTCAAGAGAGACCCACGCGGCTGGACAGGACCCGCATTTCCCCTGAAGAACGTCGACGACGCAGAGTGGATGGTGCGTGTTTCTACTGTGGGAAATCATGTCATCAGCTCAAAGACTGTCCTGTAAAAAGGGAGCGTCTTCTAGTCCAGCTGGGAGGATTGGAGGGTGCGTCACCAGGAAGATCCCCAGATCAACGCCGCCTGTTTCCAGTTTTTCTCATCCATGAGCAACGGACCCATCTGGTGCAGGCACTGATTGATTCAGGTTCAGACCGCAACCTGATCAATGCGACTTCTGCCAAGACCCTAGGAATCCCCGCTCTACCCTTGGAGACCCACCTCAAGGTTCAGGCACTCGACGGCAGCCCACTCCCATCTATCACACACAGAACTCCCCTCATCGGGCTAAGGGTCTCGGGCAACCATTTAGAACAAATTTCTCTGTTTATCATGGAGGGATCACATGCTACTGTTGTCCTGGGCCTGCCCTGGTTAACCCATCACAATCCTCAACTCGATTGGGTCAGGAACACAATCGTAGCCTGGAACCCGTCATGCGCCACTTCCTGCCTACGAGCTGCAGCCACGTCCTGCCTCAGCCCTGCATCTGTGGATGAACCACCGGACCTCACCGCCGTCCCTTCAGAGTACCATGATCTCAAGGAGGTCTTCAGTAAATCTCGTGCTGTCTCTCTGCCCCCCCACCGTCCATATGACTGCGCTATCGACCTGCTCCCAGGTACCACGCCCCCCAAGGGCCGCCTATATTCTTTGTCGCCCAGGGAGCGTGAAGCTATGAATCATTATATCTCGGAGTCCCTCGCGGCGGGGATCATTCGCCCCTCCTCCTCCCCGGCGGGAGCCGGCTTCTTCTTCGTGGGTAAAAAAGATGGGTCCCTTCGTCCATGCATCGATTATAGGGGCCTAAACCAGATCACAGTGAAGAACCGCTATCCCCTTCCGTTAATGGCGACCGCCTTTGAACTCCTCCAGGAAGCAAAGATTTTTACCAAACTGGACCTACGCAACGCATATCACCTCGTCCGAGTCCGAGAGGGTGACGAATGGAAAACCGCTTTTAACACCCCAACAGGACACTATGAGTACCTGGTGGTTCCGTTTGGCCTGACCAACGCCCCAGCCGTCTTTCAGGCCCTCATCAATGATGTCTTCAGAGACTTTCTGAATTTATTTGTGTTTGTTTATCTGGACGATATTTTAATCTTCTCCCGAGACCTAGAAGAGCACCAACATCATGTTCGACAGGTGCTACAAAGACTGTTAGAGAACAATCTTTTCGTCAAAGCAGAGAAGTGCGAATTTCACACAACAACCACCACTTTCCTGGGGTTCGTCATTGGCCCCTCAGGCATTGAAATGGAGCCTGCTAAACTACATGCAGTCACGAACTGGCCCACGCCCACCACAAGACCGGAACTTCAGAGATTCTTGGGTTTTGCCAACTTTTACCGTCGCTTCATCCGAGGCTACAGCTCCATTGCTGCCCCCTTAACAGCCCTGACTTCCACCAAGACACGTTTCTGTTGGGACATGAACTCTGAAAAAGCCTTCTCGGAACTCAAGAAACGGTTCACGTCTGCCCCAATCCTGACTATTCCAGATCCGTCACGCCAGTTTGTTGTGGAAGTCGATGCCTCCAGCACAGGGGTAGGAGGTGTCCTCTCCCAGAGAGCTGCACACGACAACAAGCTACACCCCTGCTCTTTCTTCTCTCACCGCTTAACGCCTGCTGAGGTGAATTATGGCATCGGTGATCGAGAACTGCTGGCCATCAAGCTGGCCCTAGAAGAATGGAGACACTGGTTAGAGGGGACGGAGACCCCATTTTTGGTCTGGACTGATCACAAGAACCTCGAATACGTGCAGAACGCCAAGAGGCTAAACTCTCGCCAGGCTCGGTGGTCACTGTTCTTCGCCAGATTCAACTTTGTCCTCTCATATCGTCCTGGGTCCAAGAATTCCAAGCCAGATGCACTCTCCAGACAATTCTCACCTACTCACGACTCCACTGCCAACGAAACCATCATTCCCCCGTCATGCTTGCTCGCAGCAGCTGAGCTTGATATCGAGACTAAGGTCCAGCAAGCCCTGTCTCAGGAACCCGGGCCAAGTAACGTGCCCCTTAATTGCCTGTTTGTTCCACTTCCTCTACGTTCTCAAGTTCTGGAATGGGCACACAGCTCCAAGCTCTCCTGTCATCCTGGCTCAGCTCGAACCCTGTCTCAAGTCCGACAACGTTTCTGGTGGCCCACGGTCAAGGAAGACACCTTCAGCTTCGTGGCAGCCTGTGACACCTGTGCTAGATGCAAACACACCAACACCGCGCCGGCAGGCCTCCTCAGACCATTACCTATCCCATCTCGTCCATGGTCCAACATTGCCCTGGACTTTGTCACAGGGTTACCTTCCTCCAACGGCCACTCATGCATCATGACTGTGGTGGATCGGTTCTCTAAGGCCGCCCATTTCATTCCGCTACCCAAGCTTCCATCCGCCAAGGAAACCACTGATCTCATGATAACGCACGTTTTCAGGCTGCATGGTCTTCCCAATGACATCGTATCCGACCGTGGGCCCCAATTCACATCACAATTTTGGAAGGCATTCTGCAGACTCATTGGAGCCACCCCCAGTCTGTCCTCAGGCTTTCACCCTCAGTCCAACGGGCAGACCGAAAGAAAGAACCAGTCCCTCGAAGTAGCCTTAAGGTGCATGGCCTCCCGAGATGTCGCCTCCTGGAGCAAGTTTCTGCCATGGGTGGAATACGCCCACAACTCCCAAGTATCGTCATCTACTGGTTTGTCTCCATTCCAGTGCTGCCTGGGCTATCAACCACCCTTATTCCCATCTCAGGAGGAGGAGGTCAGTGTCCCATCCGTCCAAGCTTTTGTCAGGCGATGCAGAAAGACCTGGCTGCAAGCGAGGCGAACGCTGTTACGGGCCGGCAGAAGATATAAGACACAGGCCGACCGCAGACGCTCTCAGGCTCCCAAGTACAGGGTGGGGCAGAGAGTCATGCTTGCCGCCAGAGATATCCCCCTAAAGACCACCTGCCGCAAGCTTTCCCCTCGTTACCTCGGCCCCTTCACGATTACCAAGATCATCAATCCATGCGCTGTCAAACTCTTACTCCCCTCAACCATGCGAAGAATAAACCCCACGTTCCACGTATCCCAGCTACGCTGTCTTGCCTCAAGCCCATTAAGTCCCCCCACCCACCCTCTGCCTCCTCCCCGTATCATTGATGGCGGTGAAGCCTACACCGTCCGCCGCCTCCTGAAAGCTCGCCGCCGAGGTAGAGGCATTCAGTACCTGGTGGACTGGGAAGGCTATGGCCCTGAGGAGAGAAGCTGGATCCCCGCCAAGTTCATCCTAGACCCCAAGCTAATCTCTGACTTTCAGAAACGCTTCCCTGAGGCTCCCCGTCCTAACGCCCAGAGGCGTTCGTAAGGGGGGGGGTACTGTCACGAGTCACGGTCTGTCGGCCGTCTTTTTCCCACGCTGTCACTTCCCCACGCGCTCATGTTGTTGTCTAGCCGTCACGTGCGCTCTCACGCCCCCGTTTCCGCCCCTTCTGCTCACCTGTTTCCCATTCCCTACGCTGATTTCTCCAGTGATTTAAGCACGCACACTGCGCTGCTCAAATCGCTGGATTATCTTGTGTTTTCATGCCCCGATCTTCTCGCGTTTATTTTCCCTTGATCTCACGTTGCCAAGTTCGCTTTGTTTCTCGTTTTTCGCTTTCGGTTTCTCGTCTCTGATTTGTTTGCCTCGCCCTTTGATCTCCCGGTTTTGAATTAACGCTTCCTCTTTTGACCACGGCTCCCGCTTTACGATTTGGCTTAGACGCTCCGCTGACTGATCGCCCGGCATTGACTTCCGCATTCCGACCACGCTCTCGCCTGACGTTGTGGCACGTCATCTGCACTTGGATTCACCTCGTTCCGTTCCGCCCCGTGACACATCTATGCTGTTGGGGACCAAAGCTCAGTTCCTCTAGTCTGATCGCATAGAATAGCAAATGTAGCACACTTTGGTAAAATAATGCAGGCTATGATAAAGCTATCAGAAAACCCAGTGCATCACAACCTGCCACATATTGGGCTTTGCGAGGCATGAGGCTTTGCGGGAAAAGATCTGTTGATCTGTCCTCTCAATTCCTCACATCTCAATCTGATCAAGCATACTGTAGAATGTGCTGGACAAAAAAAGTCTGATCCATGGACGGCCCACCTTGCAACTTATTATTATTAAAGGATCTGCTGCTAATGACCTGATACCAGACATCACAACATCCACAGAGATCTAGTGGAGTCATGCCCTTGGGTAGGGGGTGGGGGACCTTTCAAATGACTCAAACATTTGGGCCATGTTCTTTGTGTTTTGGCAGTTGAAGTCGAGCAACACAGATATTCATACATTTATAGCCAATACATTGTAGTTTATTTAATTTAAACAATCAATTTATTTATGAGGTGCTCCAATCATCCAAAACATGAAAACACCAAAAAATTAAGCCCAATATTGTGTAGATTCCTCTCTATTCTATGGATCAGACTAGTTTGTCTTGCGGTATCTGTGGAATTTGGAGACCTGATCAACAACCTTAAACTGCTTGCCTGCTAAGCCCCATACACAGCAGGCTTTGGTGCACTGAGTCTTCTGATACCTTTATATTAGGGCCAGCATTGACTTTTTCCGGCAGTTTGTGCTACATTGGGATTGGACTGGACAGGTTGGCCTTTGTCCCTACATCATAGATGAGTCTTGGGTGACCATGTTCCCATCACAAATTTACTGGCATATAATTGATAATCAATGTTATTGAATTCACCTGGTGCTGGTGTTAGTGTTGTGGCTGATCAGTGCATATCTTACTGTTTTTCTACTTTCATGAAACGGAACAACTCTGAAATGTTCCATTTACACCACAGCCTAAAAGAAATCCCATAATACCAAGGTGATTGCACATGCTCCTTTTTACTGGCTCCTAATCTTTTTAATATGGTTATGTTGGGTTTTTATAGGTTCAGAGTTTTTTTTTTATCCATCCAGATCAAAGCCTTGTGAAGTCTAGAAGCTCACGCAAAGCTGCAAATAGAGAACATGTCAAACAGATTGGCTAATCACAGTGTTGAAGCTACGGCTGCATGTAGAGACATGAAAAGCCGAACGACAACAATGCTATCTCTATCTGCTTCATCTTCCTTTTCTTTTTCACTTTACTGAATTGAGTTTTTCCTACTTCCTCATGAAGTCTGATTCTGTATTAGCGAAAATGCACTCCAGTGTCTTTATAGTTTAAGAACTCCTGGGGTATTTTGAGCCTCCTGTTGTTCTCTGCTGTTGTACAAGAAGTCAATTCTGTATCTGAGAGCAGGGTCAGCCATGATATGGCACCACTGGGCAGGTGGGAGTAAGGGTCGTACTCAAGGGCCCAGCTGAGGTTGGTGGAGCTAGGGCTTGAACTGCTGACCTCCTGATCAGTAACCCAGAGCCTTAACCCACAGAGCTACCACTGGTTGAAGGTAGTGCCAACAACTGAGAAGAATACTTTTCCCACCCAATTTCATATAAATTAAGTGTTAGGAAAAGAATGATCATTCTCACTTGATGAAATTCTTACACATTATTAGGTTTCAAATTGAACTATGCAAATTGACTGCAAATTTAATTTGCAGATGAAATTTAGATGTGTCCTTTTTTCCCCCCATTAAAACTCTTGGGTTGAGCTGTGCTAGAATGTAATGTAGAATGTTAGATTTTTCAAAAACATATTATTTTTAACTGTATTCTTTAAAATCATGATCTATTATAAGAGAAGAAATCTGTGGCTGTCAATACATAGAGAAGTTCGGACAGAGGATATGGCTTTGTATCGCACCTTTTCATCATTTATCAAAGGTTTTAAGGTTTTAGGTCAGGGTTATAGTTTTAGGATTTTGCATGTCTTCAAATTCTTAAACTTAAACTTCAGCCACAATAACTGCTCAATATTGGTTTTATATTGACAAGTCAGAGTTCAGGATAACATCAGATGCTACAGCCATTCACAGCTGGACGATTAGGATATAGACCAGCCTCTCCACTGTCAATCAAAGTGAAACTAACCAATCCTGGTTGTCTTCAAGCTCATGCATTCAGAAAAAGAGAATTAGTGCTTTTCAAGAGCCAGACGAACATGCTAGCATAACCCCTTCCTGATTGGTCATTTTTGTAAGATAAGCAAGAGAGGTTAGATGGGTAGGAATATGAAGTTAAGATGGGATGCGGTGGACATCAATTGGACAGTACGCTTAATATTATGCTTAATATTAACCTTGATGTCTTTTCATACAGCATGACTCTAAAAAAGTGTTACATTAATTGTGTGTTTTTATGACATTTGCTGACAATGACATCATCAGAATATCCAAACTTTTTCAAAATAGCAGTTATTTTTATTGGCACATGCCTTTTCCCCCTCTATATTAACAAGTTAAAGGTTCATCACAGGATAGAATTGTTTTAATATATTCTGTTGGATTCAGACGACTCAAAGTGACGACATCTACCAGGGGAATATTCTGCTATAGGCGCTTTTTTCTGTTTATAAACAACAAAGATACCTCTGTTTGCCCTCCGCCTCTCTGTTTTTCTTGCTCTCGTCTTCTCCATGGGGATTTCCGCCACTCTTCCGTCTTCTCTATTCCGTTTGCTGGCTGAGCGACTGCGCGTCTTAGCTAATGGTGTAATGGCTTTTGCTTCTTATTGCTTGTTTTTGTTATGAAGCCATAATGGACGCCAAAGCTGGCACATTGGCTGTGGCTGAAAGCACAGCTCAGTAGAGCACCATTGCCCGATGTGCTGCGATGTCATAGAGGTTGTTGCATTGCCAAATGGGAGGATTGTTATGTGTGTCATGAAGCGAGTTGGCCTGTGCCTGGCACTGCCAATGGCAGCACACTGCAGCATAAAGCACCAGTCTAACAGGACACAGACACAGCTGTATATTATAATGGGTCAAATGTACAAACTGCACATGCTGTAGTTTTAATGGTCCATAAATATTTAAGAGCTGGGGTCAGGCAAGGGGGAAACGACTGTAAAAGTCAATGCATTGGATTTTTAAATGGTCTTCAATGTAAAGTAATAATAATAATAATTATAAAAACAATGAATGTAAAGCAAGTGCTGATATAATTGGCTGATGTTTAAGTAATAGAAAGAAGAGCTGGCACATTTGGACGTGTGCTTTTGTATATTTGTGTGTACATGTGCCTGAGTTTATGTGAGTGTATTCTCTCTCTCTCTCTCTCTCTCTCTCTCTCTCTCTCTCTCTCTCCTCCGCTCTCTCTCTCTCTCTCTCTCTCTCTCTCTCTCTGTATCATGCGCATAAATTTAATTCTCCAATCAGAGAGCATGAAATACAAATAATGAGAGGCGGGGAAAAAAAAACTATCCGTCTGTAAAGCAATCCATCCCAGCATACTTCTATCTCGTAGCATCTTCACACAAGCAACTAACAGCATAACATTCAAAAAGGAGCAGAGAGTGTTACAGAAACCATCTGTACCAGGCCTTGGCTGCATGCATAGTGATTCCTCGCTGTTTTCTGGGCCATGCGGAGCATGACAACACTAGCTAGCGGCTGATATCTCTATTTCGCATGCAGCTTTTAGGCGGCTAGAGCCCTGGGCAAGGTGCACAAATTCCATCAGCTCTCAATATTAAAGGCTCCTGAAATAGATAGATAGATAGATAGATAGATAGATAGATAGATAGATAGATAGATAGATAGAGAAAGGGTGGTAGACATTAGTAGACAGACATTTTAGGGAGGTAAATGCATGAGGCCACAAGAGATGCATATCTTAAAAGAGAATGTAAAATGAATAATACAGGTAGACTTAATTATGCAAACATTCGATAAAGGATTGCAAGGTCCTGGTCATTTTCTGTGTTTCCTCCACTGATTTCCTCTAGCTATCTGCATTAGATTTAAACCCTATGCTTGGACATGAAGCCAATAATAGATCAGTCCCACCTTTTCCTAATGGTGGTGGTCAAAATCCTTGCAAGCTTTGAAGCAAGCTTGACATTATTCGCAACCATTCAAGTCACAAAGATGAACATAATGGCTTTTTTCTGTACTGGCTCTGGAGGCAAACAGCTGATGACAGACTTGTAAAGTCCCTCTCTGCATTTTGTGTATACTGACACTCGGTGGCTCAGCGGTTAGCAATGTCTCCTCACACCTTCAGAGTTGGGGGTTACAAAATGCTTTGAGTCCATGGAGTTTGCATGTTGTATAGATGATTGATGGATAGAATATATATTAAAATTATATTTATTTATCTTGTTAGTGGCGGCATGATGGTGTAGTGGTTAGCAATGTTGCCTTGCACCTACAGGGTCTGAGTTCACTTCCCGTCTCTGTGTACATGGAGTTTCCATGTTCTCCCTGTGTTTAGTGGGTTTCGTCCGGGTACTCCGGTTTCCTCCCACAGTCCTTGCAGATTAAGCAAACTGGTGTTCCCAAATTGCCCGTAGTGTGTGAGAGTCTGTATGTGTCTGCCCTACAATGGAAATTGATTGGCAAAGTGTACCCTGCCCCAAATTTCCTGGAATATGCTCCATGCCTCCTGTGACCCTGAATACAGGATAAAGTGGTATAGACGATGAGTGAGTGAGTATATTGTTAGTCTGTTCTCATCAAGTGGGGGAAGTTTAAATGGTCACCTTTCCAGGCATCCTGATTGGGGTATATATATATATATATACTGTATATATGCTCAATGGGCCCTTAATATCATCTTAAGGGCCCAACAGTGCCAAACTGGTGGTGTTGGGGCTCAATCCCCTGACCCTCCGATTAGCAACCCAGAGCATCAACCGTCTCCACTGCCCCTTACATGGTATATTGACTTATATAATATGGAATAAAATGCCCACTTTGGACCCTAATATTATAGGAATAATAATAGTTGTTGGTCTTTCAGCTGCTCCCGACAAGGGGTCGCCACGGCGGAATATCCAGTCCGCACTACAACTTAGCACAGGTTTTACGCGGGATGACAGGAGTAGCTCAGTGGTTAAGGCATTGGACTACGGTTCGGAAGATCCCAGGTTCAAACCCCACAACCACCAAGTTGCCACTGTTGGGCCCTTGAGCAAGGCCCTTAACCCTCAACTGCTCAGATGTATAATGAGATAATAAATAAATAAATGTAAGTTGCTCTGGATAAGAGCATCTGCCTAAATGTAAATGCCCTTCCTGACGCAACCCTCCCATTTTATCCGGGCTTGGGACCGGCACTGTATCCAGTGGCTGGTGGTTTGGGCTCTGGCTGAGAATCGAACCCGGGCCTTCCGCATGGCAGGCGAAACACCTACCACTGAGCCACCAGTGCCCTTTATAGGAATAATAATAGTAATCATTAATATTTATAAACTTAGTGCTACCAACGAATAAAAAGTAAAGCACATCCTGAAGTCTTTATTTTAACATAAAACACTAACATTGGAATTAATTATTAAACAACATTTCTCACTTTATATTAGTTCAGAATTAATATTGTGGAACATCCATGAGACAAGTTAACATAAATGGGCCTATTATTACTTATGCTATAGCAGCTACAAACATTCATTCCATCACAAACCTCTCTTTTCTTTCTCTTTTTAAGACAAAAAAAAAAACACACCTTGAAGTCCTCCATCCTCTAGACTTTCCATGAGGGAAAACCCACCGACTGTTATGGAGGGTTACATGTACAGTACTGTATATACAGACACACACACACACACACACACACACACACACACACACACGGACACACATGGACACACACACACACACACACACACACACACACACACACACACACACACACACACACACACACGGACACACATGGACACACACACACACACACACACACACACACACACACGGACACACACACCAAATTTAGCCATTTACTCATATAGTCACCGTCAATGTGAATGAAGTGTTACATGAACATTAATCATGTATTTCACACAATAACAACAATCTCTGCTTGTTTCTATCTTTGTGTCAATTTAAAGCTGCAATAGCAACAATCTGTTTTCCAAGGAGACACTTCTGTCTTGATTACAGTGTCTGACAAACACTATAAATAAATGTAAATTTAAATGTAAATGTCATACAGATAGAAACATGCAATGAGCTAGAAACTGAGGGAAACATTGTTGGGTAATAATTTTTGCATAGCCAAATGCAATGCAAGTGTTCTGAGACATGGAGTGGAAAAAAAGAAGAATATATTGCTACAACGAATAGAGCCATGGAATATTTTTTAATATTATCTGTAAGCACATTCATATAAGGCTGTTGTATGAAGGACAATTCCACGATATTAAAAATATCCAAGTGGAAGACAATACCTAACACAAAAACATTAACAGTTTATTCGAAGACAATCTACTGTACATAACTCATGTCTACAAATTGGATGATAGATTTAAAAGAATAATATACGTGTAAATATGGAGGGTTTGTGTCAGGATTCACACAGTGACAAAGTTCTTTAAAAAAGACCTTGTGTTTGAGAAAAATGTCTTTGATTTCCGAATTAATTAATTAATTCTAAGGTAATTGAACTTTTCCGAATCATACAGTTGTGCATTCTAATATTTTCTTTGCCTGCCTTTAGCTCTGATTTCAGCACACAATGTCGAGGCTGTTTCATGTGTGAAAATCTCCCAGAACCACTCAAATACCACCTGAGTCCTGGAATACTGCTGTGCCGTCAGGGCAGATAAAATCCATACATACTGTATGATGACCTGGTCATTCAGTACATTCAGGTCATCAGCTGACTTCATTTTTTGCCACATAACATTGCTGAGTCTCGACCTGACCTACTGAAACAACTCCAGATCATAACCCTACCTCCAGAGGCTTGTTTAGTGATCATTATGAATGATGCATGCGTCACCTATTGGCATCCCTTCTGACCCTGACACGCCC
Organism: Channallabes apus; assembly: GCA_030522415.1. NCBI lineage: Eukaryota > Metazoa > Chordata > Actinopteri > Siluriformes > Clariidae > Channallabes > Channallabes apus. The sequence continues at coordinate 30,324,489 of CM060126.1, forward strand.
ATCACCCTGGCTCAATCTGAGCTCATCAGGCCTCATGACATTTGAACATTGCTCCAATCTTTAAGCCGTTTTTTTATGATTAGTCTCAAGTGGTTTTATGATGCATATTTGCACAGCTGTTTAGTCCCAATCCTGTCAGTTCACATTAGTGCATGAGGAAATGTTCTTACTTTCAATATTAAACATAGAAATGCTTTTTACTGTAGATTTTTTTTTACCATGCAACTTCACCAAGTATTTAAGTGATCTTCATTCATGATTTTTTTCCAATCATGTTTTTTTCCACAAATTGATTATGCAGCACTATACTTCTGAAATTTCTACAGTTGTTTTTAAAATGTAATTTAAAAAATATCAAGAGTTGAAGTAATCTTTCTACATACCCCCCCCCCCCCCGCCCACCCCAATCCCTGACCACAATTATTCCACAAAGATGACAGTTCAGCACTATCCTTCCAGGTTTTAATAATGTGTTGTTTCTTTTTAGAAAAGAAATTTATTGGAAGTGTGTACAGTATGTGTGAGAAAAATGTGTCTAGATACAGTAATAATGAGATGAATGAATGATGAATGAAATGTCTCTGATGAGCAAGCCAGGGGGGACGGCGACAGTGGCAAGGAAAAACTCCCTAAGATGTCATTAGGAAGGTGAATATGTTGTGTTGTGAAGGTGCAATATGACAGAAGTTCTTTAAATTTGTCATGAAGACCAGTTCAGCATAGGGACGAGTCAGTAGGTGCAGAGGGCAGATGAGGTCTGGATCACTGGAAGCACAGGAGCAGCATGTGTAGCTCCAACCATCATAAAGCTGAATCCAGCTGGAGCTGGTCCTTCTCTGGACGCCTCAGGAACCTCGCAGGGTCGGCCTTTGTCTACTGAAGCTGGCAAAATCTCCCGATGCCTCGGGATGGGTAGAGAAATACAGAACAGATGGGGAGAATTAGCGTAGTTGCCATTCGGTATAGGTGTACTGGAGTATGAGTACTGGGATGAGTTATGTGTATGCCAGATTAAAAAGATGCATCTTGAGTCTACTTTTGAACTGAGAAACCGTGTCTGCTCCCCGAACACTGTCTGGAAGGCTATTCCAAAGCTTTGGAGCTAAATATGAAAAAGCCCTACCCCCTTTTGTAGATTTTGAAATTCTGGGAACTACCAGAAGTCCGGAGTTTTGTGATCTTAAGGCGCGTGGTGGATTGTAGCGCATCAGAAGACTGGTTAGGTATGTGGGAGCTAAACCATTTAAGGCCTTGTATGTAAGTAATACTATTTTGTAATTTATTCTAAACTGAACAGGTAGCCAGTGCAGGGATGATAATATTGGGGTTATATGATCATATTTTCTGGATCTAGTGAGAACCCTGGCAGCTGCATTTTGGATTAACTGAAGCTTGTTTATTGAGGATGCAGGACAACCACCTAGTAATGCATTACAATAGTCCAGTCTGGAGGTCATGAATGCATGAACTAGTTTTTCTGCATCAGATACGGATAAGATGTTCCTAAGTTTAGCAATATTTCGAAGATGGAAAAAGGCTGTTTTTGTGATATTTGAAATGTGATTTTCAAAAGACAAGTTACTGTCTAATATTACTCCCAGATCTTTTACTGCTGAGCTGGTAATAACAGTACATCCTTCTAAGCGCAAGCTGAATTGTGAAAGCTGTTGTGTGCTGGTTTTTGGGCCAATAAGTAATATCTCTGTCTTATCTGAATTTAATAAAAGAAAGTTATTGGTCATCCAATCTTTTATGTCTATACCACTTTATCCTGTATTCAGGGTCGCGAGGGGCCTGGAGCCTATTCCAGGAGACTTAGGGCACGAGGCGGGGTACACCCTGCATGGGGTGGCAATTTATCACAGGGTACACACACATACACTCATTACAGGCAAATTGGGAACGCCAATTAGCCTAATCTGCAGGTCTTTGGGACTATGGGAGGAAACTGGAGTACCCGGAGGAAACCCACCAGGGAACATACTAACTCCATGTACACAAAGATGGGAATCGAACCTGGACGGTGCAAGGCGACAGTGTTAACCACTACACCACTGTGCCGCATATAACTGAGCACAGTTTCAAAAATAAAGGCACTTTTATGGATACTTTTTCGTGCTCTTATGTTTTTTTTTTTTTACCTAAGATGAAGCATAGGTTTTAGCTTTAATTAGGCTTAAAGTTGATAAAGTCAGTGGTTGTAAAGGTCCAATTATCAACTCTATGTAGTGCAAATTATTTCAAAAGTACAAAGATCAGTAGAATAAAGGGTCAGAAAATGCACCCTGAATGTTACCGCTACAGCAACAGGAAAAAAAAGTGGATGTTAAGGTATAAGGTATATATATATAGTGTATAATGGTTTTGTTTGTTGACTTTTTATCTGTTTGGGGTCATTTATTTGTCATATACTTGGTGGTCCACTTCTTACACTGATGCAATGTGTGCAACGTTTGAAAAAACATGTGGTCACATGGAAGAAGAATTATAGAGGAGAATCACATCTCTTATCTTAGACACACCTCACACACACATACAGTACACACACAAACACACACACACACACACACACTGAAAATCCTCCAGTCCACTCACTTTATTGGTGATCTGAGCTGCAATGAGCAGATAAAGGCAGGAAGGACTTTCCATAAATGTACTTATCACATGCCAACAAGCTGTCCAGCTCCGTCATGATTGGCAGCTTGGCCACTTGGGATTCGACACGCATCTTTGTTTCCCCATGGCAGGCACAGCATCTCAGAGTTTTGCGAAAATAAATAAATAAATAAACAAACTACACTATTGCATAACATGCAAGCAGAGAGAGTAACCCAAAATGCATGCATGTTATTGTGTGCATGTACCGTATATATACTGTACTGTACACATACTCTCTCACACACACACACACACACACACACACACACACACACACACACACACACACACACACACACACACACACACACACACATTCCCATTAGAGCTGCTGCAGACAACTCAGGCCTTCACTCCTGAGTATTGCGAGTAGAATAATGCGAGCGTGTGCGAGTCAGGCAGCCAATAAGAAAATCAAACAGCAAAATGAAATCCCAAGGAGCGGCGCTTTCACCTCCCCAACTTAGCAGCATGAATTTTTCATCACCATTTCAGTGCGGCAATATTACCTCACACTCTTTAGCCTACCACTCAATAAAGAGCTTCATATTTCATTAATAGCTTCTTCCTGCACCAGGGCTGCTGTCATAGCCACAACATACAGCAGAGCACACACACACACACACACACACACACACATATACACACACACACACACACACACACACACACACACATATACACACACACACACACACCTAGCAAAGCGCTTCCACATTAAACTCGTACCAGGTGGTGAGACTTGTATTCACCTTGTGATTGGATGCTGCAGTGAGATATTCAGATGTAAACACATAATATTTCCTGAATGTCATACTGGTTTACTGGTTTACTTTTTTTTGTGAGTAGTTTGAATGCCATTTGGTAGCGGGACAGTTAGATATTCAAATATAATCTTATCTAATAACACAATGAAAGCCCTTTAACCTTTTGCTATAAGTTTTTCAAGCTAATTATCACATATTCATTATTTTTAATCATCAACTGTCTTTTTTTTTTTTCCAAAGTTGATTTTGATGTTTTTTTTTGCGACAGACAAGTATAATATACGTATACACCAACCAGCTATAACAATAAAACCACCTGTCTTAGATTGTGAAGGTCCGTCTTGCATCACCAGAACAACTCTGAACCGTACAGGCTTGGACTTCAGAAGAGCCTTGAAGGTGTGCTGTGACATTTGGCACCAAGGCGTTACCCTCAGATCCTTTAAATCCTATAAGTTGCAAGGTGGGACATTTATTGCACATTCCTCAGGTGCTTGATCAGATTACATTTAAACATTTAGCAGATGCCCCTACAGAGCAACTTACATTTGTATCTTCTTATATCTGAGCAATAGGGGGTTAAGGGCCTTGCTCAAGGGGCCAATAGTGGCAACTTGGTGGTGCTGGGGTTTGAACCCAGAGCCTTCCAATTCATAGTCCAATGTCTTAACTGTCTTTGATGGCATGCATTTACTTATACTTATATCTCATATACTTTTTGTTTTATATGTTGTATATGCAGTACATATGTTTTGCTACTGTAAATATTACATTGCTCTTGCATTCTTTCCATTCATTCATTCATTCATTTTCTATACCGCTTAATCCTGTGTTCAGGGTCGCGGGGGACCTGGAGCCTATCCCAGGAGACTTCTGGCACTAGGCGGGGTACACCCTGGACAGGGTGCCAATCCATCGCAGGGCACACACACATACACACACTCACGCACCCAATCACACACTACGGGCAATTTGGGAACGCCAGTTAGCCTAACCTGCATAGGGTACCCTAACCCTAACCCTTTGGACTGTGGGAGGAAACCGGAGTACCCGGAGGAAACCCACCAAGCACGGGGAGAACATGCAAACTCCATGCACACAGAGACGGGAATCGAGCCTGGCCGGGGAATCGAACCCA